>CM077105.1:19624868-19650388 GCA_039619505.1 Cimex hemipterus | reverse complement strand
AGAGAGAGAGAGAGAGAGAGAGAGAGAGAGAGAGAGAGAGAGAGGGAGGGAGGAATGATGGTTATATGGAGGGGGAAAATGAAATCAAAAGTGAGTTGATAAATAGGACGAAGGTAAGTTAAAGGAGAAAAGTATTGAAAATGAAAGTTTAATAGAACGAAAGACGATATAAATAAATCATTTTCTTTTCAAGTGTCTGATAATAAATTGCATAATAAATCTATACTATTGCTCCTGTTACAATTCTAGAATCCCTTTAAGAAAACTTAAACAAAAAATATTACAGTTCAATTTTCGGTTGATTTTTTATATGGTAGTTTTTCAAATTACATTCCTCAAAATAATACTTTATTAATACTTCAAAATAATTCAACAAATATGAAAAAGCTGTCTACTAATGTTTGCATAAAAATCGAATAAAACAGAAAACACTTGAGCAGACGAACAAACAAAATCAACTGAACAATCATGTTATTATTTTAAGAATTATTAAAAATGAGGGAGAATGTTTTAAAACAAAATTATAAATTTTTATGAGTTTGACATTTCTATATATATTTTGAGTTTATTGTAGCACATTTGTCGTTTGTAAAAGCAATGAGTAATCAAATTACTTATTAATTATATCAAGAATTATTAAAAAAATCAAACAAGAAAATATTTAATTTTACGCAAGATAGTCTAAGTAAATAATGAACGCAAATTAGTCTCGTTTATGCTACATAATTCTTCTGAAGAAGCTTGTTCTTCAAGTTGTTCTCTCTTGTCGCAGATCTAAATAAGTAATGAGACGTTGTCACTTTTGCTTTCGAAAAGGGTCCCAAGGTTTTTTTCAGCGAAGCGCGAATTATCTAAGCGGTAATAAGGTTGGAGTGGAGGGTGCTAAAATTAACATTAAAACAGATTACGACCAACGACTCGTTATTTCCAATTTTTCACTCGTTAACCAGGCCTGGACCGTAACAATATGGAGGAAAGTCGTCCCTGATTTTCATTAAAGAATAGCGGCTAATGTTTTATTTATTAATAATGGAACTTTACGTTGTATTTACGTGATCGAGAATAAATAACGAGCACGTCGATTATTTCAATTCCAAGAAATCCCATAATTAGGATGGAAGAAATTTTTCTTTCCGTAATATCGCAATCCTAATAATTAAACACATAGGTGAAATTAATTACAGTCATTTTTTTCTGCAGAATAACATTTATGTTGTATACAAAAAAGATGTTTTTTCAATTTTAACAATTCACAATATGATTTATAAAAAGTAGCAATACATATATTGTTCATTGTGCACTGTTTTGTAGTAAATTTCTCTTAAATAGCATTTTTTTTATAAACCTGGACTTCTATATCTCGCTGATTGTATTGGTAAAGATTACTACATTCAAAATACTTTGCTTTTCATCTTTTAGAAATGTATTATCAGGATAGCTTATAACAGAAATAAATTTCATATTTTCAAAGAAGGGGTTTTCATTAGTACAGCTTTCCTCTTTCATTACTCAATTATTTCCATTCCTTTGTATCATCGCCATTGCTATCAAACTAAAATATTCATATGGCTGTGCTCATATTTCGTCTTACACGTCATATTTGTGTCAGAGACGAACAAACTGCTGACTAATGTTAATCAACTTGAGCACCGTACATAAAACTTCGTTGCCACGTTCGTTTGATTTTTTTCAAAAATAATTGTTTTCCTTCTTTTTGTTAGGTTAGGTTAGGTTAGGTGGCAAAGGTACTAGGAGATGGGGTTTGTGTGCCCCAGGCACTGCAGCCTTCTGGCTTATTGTACCTTCCTAGTTCTTTAGTTTAGTCAATAGACTCGATCCTTTTTCTCAGGAGTATCAACTCATTGACTCTTATTGCTTCAATGTGGTTCTCTGAGTCATTTCTGTGCGTCAGATTGAATCTCCATTGAGCCGTTGCTCCGCATTCGAAGATGATATGAGTGGCTGTTTCCTCCTCCTCATTACATAGTCTGCAAGTTGGATCACTATTATATATGCCCAAGTTTTGTAGATGTTTTCTCAGGTGCCAGTGGCCGGTTAGTAGTCCCACCACTGATCTGAGATTTGCCCTCTCCAGTTGTAGCAGTGTTTTTGCCAGTTTTGGTGAGGGTTGTTTTATCTTGAGTTTACTGTGTCTAGCACTGCTAGAGTTTATCCATTTTTCTCTTTGTTTTATTTGGATCCATTCTGCGAAGGAGGATTCTACGTTTGTTTTGGATATCCCAAGGATAGGCTCGGGGCCCATGTATGGTCTTGCGGATCCTCCTCTGGCCAGTCTGTCTGCTTCTTCATTATCCAAAATTCCCCTGTGCCCTGGCACCCAGGATACCGTTACCTTGTTGTGTTTTCCCAGGTTTTGGAGATTTTGGATGCATTCACTGACTAATTTTGATGTGATTCTTGTACATGTCAGTGCTTTGATAGCTGCTTGGCTGTCTGATCTTATGAGGATTTTTTTTGTCAGTGTAACCTCTTTTTAGATTTTCCAGAGCACAAGCATTGATAACACTACTTTTTGTTTGAAATCTTTACTTTTAAATCTTTACATATATTTTTTTCATACTTTTGGTTTGAAATTTCTCTCTCTCTCTCTCATTCCTTATTACTCTTTTACATCATATTTTCAAAATTTTTCAATCATTGAATTTTTTTAGTAAAACACGAATGATATATGAATATAAATTTGAAAATATGATGGAAAAGAGGGATAAGGAAGGCAAGAGAGAGAGAGAGAGAGAGAGAGAGAGAGAGAGAGAGAGAGAGAGAGAGAGAGAGAAATTTCAAACCAAAAGTATAAAAAAAATATATGTAAAGATTTAAAACGAAAAGTAGTAAAACAATTATTTTACTCCTTTTCGACAGCAATAAGACTAATTTTTTTACTTTTAAGTTTCATTTTTTAAAAAGTAATGTTGAGTAAATATTGAATTTAGCCTAAATTATTAACCCTATTCGTTTGTCATGTGTTAACTAAATCAGTACGCATTCTAAAAAATTCAACCTTTCAGCTCAGAGAACTTACCGTTCCTGCGATCCTCATGAGAGCCTCGGGCATTCTCCAAAATGGGAATTTAAATTAAATTTTAAAGCGAGCTGTAAAACGGGGTTTTGTGGATATAAAGCACCTTTGACATTAAAGAACATTAAAGGCATGTGCATATATAATAATGCGAAACCTGCAAGTGATCAAGGTTATAAATTTAACGTAAAGTTCATTTTATAGAAGCTGTTTAATGTGGTAAATAATAAATTCGAAAGATATTTTTCAATAAAAATTGGCAATTTGTAGAGAAACATTTCTTCGCCAACGTTCATCACCCTGCTTGGAGAAGTGTAGACGATCAGCTTGTACACTCATTAGTGGTTTGTGGTGCCGTCTAGGCGTTTACCAAACATAAGCAAAAAGCTTAACCCGTCCTTCCATTTTCGAAAGCAAGTCCTTAAAAGTCAATACGGGCTTTTTTTCATAAAAAAATTCCGCCCAGTCATATCGGAGTACATTGCAAAAAGGAAATCCGGCCACTGTACTGGAAATGTTGAAAGTTTTAAGGAAATTAATACGATTTTTCTTTCTTTTTATCTCGTCCGGATGATATCTCGAAAAAATGTTTCACCCTATCATTTAAACCTTAGTCTGCGAATTTCTCTCATTATTTGAAGCTGTAGGGAACCAGAGAGAGAATTGTATGTTTAAATCATGTATTACCATTGATTAACGTTTTTCCCACTTGCCGCTTTCCTTGATTTATTGAACGAGAATTATCTACGACTTGTTAAAAGTTAAGTTAAATATCTTCGATCATTTACGAATGATAAAAAAATCGTATAAAACATCTTTTCTGTATGAGTAACAACAAAAGATTTATGAATATTTTAAAATTTATAAACAATGATAGATATATGTTACTATATTAGTACTTAACTACATTTAGTATTTAACAAATTATTAATTGATAAATGCAATAAATTTTTCCATTAACTAAATGTATATTACTCCATTCTATAATTATGTTTTTCTAATTTAATCGAACTAACCAAAAATTAGCAAACACACGGCTGTTTCGTAAAAAAATGACTAAAATTATAGTCAAAATATAAAAAAGTAAAAAATCCTACCAAATATATCGTAATAGCACGTCACCTCTCTCTCTCTCTCTCGCTCTCTCGCTCTCTCTCTCTCTCTCTCTCTCTCTCTCTCGCTCTCTCGCTCTCTCTCTCTCTCTCTCTCTCTCTCTCTCTCTCTCTCTCTCTCTCTCTTTCTCTCTCTCTCGCTCTCGCTCCGTCTATTATGCTATAAATAAAAAATGCATTATATTTAGTGGCCTATTGAACGAATTATTTATTTCGATCAATTAATCCTGTTATGTAAGATCTTGGTTCAATGAAAGTAGTACCGTGGTTGGGATTCGAACCGACGACCTTCTGCTAAATACTCCGATGATCTATCACTTGAGCTATTACTTTTTATCTCATGTTGGAGGTTGAAATGCAACACATTCAAAATGCCACAATTAATGACATTCGCATATGTTTACATTATAACAATGATTATCGTAAACTTTATTTAAAAAAATACATTTTAAGTAGCGAGTAACGTTTGAAACTGCTCTTATTTTCTTGCTTTCTTATTCCCTCTCACTCACTCTCTCTCTCTCTCTCTCTCTCTCTCTCTTTCTCTCTCTCGCTCTCTCTTTCTCTCTCTCTCCATATATTTGGTTATTTTGGGTCATATAATAAACAAACTTTTTGTCAGTAGTTACATCAAAATAATTAAACATTCAACAACAACAATATCAAAAAGAAAATTGTGAATATGTTTATTTTATGGTTATGTTACATGCACGGCTATTATTAGTCTTATTCCTATCAAAAAGGAGTAAAGTAATTGTTTTACTACTCTTTGTTCTAAATCTTTACATATAATTGATTTTTATACTTCTGGTTTGAAATTTTTGAAGAATAATAACATAGAAGTAATGGTTAGTTCTTCCTTGTTGTACATTTACCGTGTGACGTTTTGAATTAAAAGAAAAATATAAATAAATAGAACATAGGTCTATGCCAGTGTAAGTAATGTCAAAAAAAGGAAGTAAAATAATGAAATATTAAATGTTACTGGAAAATAGGTAGATTGTTTTGAGCTTTCATTTATTTTACCATTTTGTTTCCTTCTGTGTTTATTTATATTTCAAACAAATTGATTTAGTATGTAGTTGGTAACCAAGATATATTAAAATTTACATAGAAAGATTGATACAAATTTCCTAATGTGTGAGGAATACAATATCTTGTGACAAAAAAAACACTCATTGCGTGGTTAAATTTTACAACGCGCATAAACATTTTTCTTCTTAGAAAGAAAACTTTACGGACGTATATTTTTGATAGTTTGCGATTTTCGTTCAAAAATTTTATAGGGTTATTTTATGGGATTTAATTTATGTTAAAATTTGTGCATTCATTATCGCGTTTTGTATCATCTCTGACATTCTGTTTTATTTCAATATCAAGTCAGTGAGAAATACGAATATAGAAATATATGTAATATTTTCACTCTAATCTTTGCTCATTACGACTATGACATAATTTCCCTCCATTAAAATCGCTTTAAAATCGTTTCAGTCATAAACCGCAACTCCTAGAACGAATTTCGTCGCAAAGTAAAGTTTTGTATTTAACTTTCGCATTAATTTTCCCCCAGAGGGCTTGTACATGAAATCAATAATAACGGTAAAACTGTTAGGGGTCCATAACTTTCCAACTGTTCCATTGTAAATTGCAAGAATTGCTGATTTCCAATTTTTTCGACCATTGTCCTCTAAGAGAATAAAACTTCTGTAAAAACTGATATCCTTTATATCCTTGGAATCTTTTAACCATGAGTCCAGACTTAATACGAAACGTAATCCCCATTCTATCAGGCTGGAGAATCGTTTTGTGCCTCAACGAAATTGACATTTCAGATGTATTTGTCTTTAACAACATAATATCTTTATAATACATTTAACCACCTCTTCATGTAATATTTAATCTAAATGTTACAAATATTTATAAAATCCTTTTGCTGTACAATATTCTTTTAGATATGTCTAGATAAATTTTGATAGATATAGATTAAATAAATTAAGTCGTTTTTCTATTTTCCTTTTTTGTTTCGAAGGGAATGAAGTCTTTCTATATGTAACGATGTTGCAAAAAATAAATTCATTTATAACTTGTATTTTGAAATTCAAATTCAAAGGTTGTGATGTCTGTACATTCTATTCCAATTCGTTTTAACATAATAAATTTACTTTTTATATATGCTTTTGTTTGTATTTTGCCACGACATTTTTTTATTATTCATAACGCTTCTTCATCAATTCAGAACTCAGTCCGCGTTTTCTGCTGCCTGTTTTCACTTAACTGTGTTTGCGTGTGTTTCCACTACAAAAAAGTTGGAAAAGGCATTTTTCTAAGCTAGCTCATTTTTAATCACACGTCATGAATCGAACAAAAAATTAATATTATTTATTTTCATTAACATAACTAATATGATTAAAGCTTAATGATGTTATTGTATTTTTCCATTTTTTTCTTCTTTTTATAACGTAAATTATATAAATTTACTTTATAAAGTTAACGGGTTCTATGGCTTTCTTAGAGAATTTCAACTATTTTACTATTATATAACTATATATTTATTTTCTGAGTTAATAAAATATATTGGTTCTTAGCTAATTAGATAACATTAGTGGGGTTGCTGAATGTAATGTCAGCAGACTTAGGAATTGTAGAGATTCTTGTACCAACTTTATATTTTATATTACAATGTAATAGTGGAGAAGTAATTAATGAATTATACTCCTTTCACAGCACTATTTACTTTCCGAAATTTTGCTGCCATTTTGAGACCAGGCAAAGTTGCGAAATCACAGGCCCAATTTAAGGAAGCGATTGTATTGACTTTTTGCTGTTCGAGGGCAAATGCGATTTAGAGAACTGTATTAGGTTTGATGTATGGAGCAATAATTCGAACAATCTTACACTCGAATAACTGGATTATTTGGATGTTGTAAAGCCTGGTTGTAGCACGCGGTTTGTTTCCTTACTTCTTGGTTGGTTATAGTAATGATGTGTAGGTGTTGTTTATTTTGTAGTAAAAATAAAAATAAAATAAGTAGAACTTCAATGTGTTGCCAAGTATCTTTTGAGTAGTTGCTGTTCAGATTTGATTTTTGTGGAAGACGGTTTCACTCACAGATCTGTCGTTTACATCAATCCGGATGTCTAGAATAAAACCGCATCATCAGGTTGAAGGAGTTTCGAAATGAATTTAGGGAGTTCGCGGTTCACCTGATCTATCGGCTACTGGACGTTCCAATGGGAAAATGTAATTCATTCACTCTCATTTTAGGGTAGGAGTAGTAAGTAAGTCTTTTGGCTATATAAATTCGCAAACCAGCACATTGGTTGCTTGGATAGGAACAGCTTCGTACTTGATTGGCATATAGTTGATAAGGGTGAACTTATTTACCGTTAATTAACTTAATAACGTCTGATGTTCAGTTTTGAGCCATTATTAGACGGGGGATAACATAGGTTCTGCTTTTTTTTTTTTTTTTTTTTTTTTTTTTTTTTTTTTTTTTTTTTTTTGAAAGGAGGGCGTTATCGTTCGCATATGTGAGAATTACATCCAAATTGATTGGACTGTTTGAAGAGTATACCGAATACAGATCGGAACCAAAGATGCTGACTTGCAGAACACCAGCCTGAACGTAGTAAATTAGGCTGTAAACATATTCCGATTCGTTCTTAAAAATAAATTATAGGACAGATAGAATTTAAGGGCGGGATAATATATGAATGGACCGATGCTATTGATTTCCAGAACAATCCCGAATGCTTCATTGAAATGTGAACATACGACTCAAAAAAAAAAAAAATAAATAAATAAAAAAAATAAAATAAAAAAATAAAATAAAAGGTTGCGATGAGGTTGTTGAATGGTATAACTATGATGCATGATAGAATAAAATTATATTGGAGCTTTCCAGGATGGTGCATAGTGTTTTAGGATGAGTTTATGAAGAGTTTTTGTGAAGTAATATATATAAAGAGGGACGTGCCAGAGTTTTTCTGGTTTGGGTTGTTTCATATGTAATTTACTTATAATACGACTTAGTATTTCATTTTATACTTTACTTTTTTTTACGCAGCTGGAGTGCTGATGTTAAAAAAAACCCATTTGTAAGGGAACTGAACTTTCTCAATAATGATTCGCCTAACCGTTGCGGTCCCTATTTTTCTCTCTCTTTTCATTTTTATTTAGAAACCGTGAGAAGCGGTCTGCTGTGATGTAGGTTTCGGAAAAATATTTTCTTTGTCGTGCCAACGTTTCGATCATTATTGAGATCATCATCAGGGCCATTTAAAAATCTTGTTCACATTTAACAAATGCATGTAGGCTGTGGAAAAAATGAAATTGTACAATGCAAAACAATATATTTTTACAATCAATCGAAGTATTTCCACTCACTCAAATTACGCAGAAAACAAACACTTTAAATAGAAATACTTTGATTGAATATAAAAAAATGCTTTTTTGCATAGTCTGAATTCACTTTTTTCCACATCCTACATGTATTTGTTAAATGCTCTATTTAAACAATGTTTGTAAATCCCAGGCCCTCAAGATGTTCTTAATAAAGTTCGAAAAGTTGGCACGATAAAGAAAATGTTTTTCTGAAACCTCCATCACACCGGACCGGATCTCACGAATAATCAATGAATAACGTTCACTAAACACCACACTTTTTATTTGTTATGTATTTAAGGTGGTTTGCCAAATAGCATTCCTCCTTTCTATTGGGCCTTATAATTCAATTAGTATAAGTTTTTATTTATATTTGCTTATATATTGATTAATTTTACATGACAGTTATATTAATTTGTTATGGATATCAGATCAAAATATTCAAACGGCTGTAGTTTAAAAAATACTAAACACTAAAATACTAAAATAATGTAAGTGGATAAAACACGCAGATCGACAGGGATAATCTCAGCTGTTTTTCAGCACATAAATCCTCAATACTAAATACTAAATAGTAAAATAATATAAGTGGTTAAAACACGCAGATTGACAGGGATAATCTCAACTGTTTTTCAGCACATAAATCCTCAATACTAAATACTAAAAACTAAAATACTAAAATAATGTAAGTGGATAAAACACGCAGATGGACAGGGATAATAACAACTGTTTTTCAGCACATAAATCCTCAATACTAAATACTAAATAGTAAAATAATATAAGTGTTTAAAACACGCAGATTGACAGGAATAATCTCAGCTGTTTTTCAGCACATAAATCCTCAATAATGTTGTTATTCCAGATCTGAGTTATGCATTGTTTTCTATTATGCCTAAGGAATGTTTAACAATGTATTGTAATAGGTTATGTTTTATTCATGTTAACGGTTTGTATTAAATTGTTCACCGGTGGAAAAGAAATGATTAAAGTATAAAATATTTAAAATATTTAAAATTAAACGTTGTTCAGGACCATCTTCAGGAAGATCCAGCCATTATTTAATGGACTCATAAGACGTTTCGTAACGCCTTATTTGAATAAATGCCTTGACCCGGTGTCACCTAATTTATTTCTATCGCTTTAAATTGATTGCCGACTGTTATGACCCTTTAGGAAGTATTTATGAAAAAATAAAATTAAAATATAAAAGTGAATAAATAATTGTTATTCCGCAACTTGTCTCGTTATGAGACGTTACATGGTACGTGCAAAGACGTTCGGTCGCGTGTTTAAATGTTAAATCCGGTGATGTCACAGTTTCGCGTTATACCCTTCTGAAAACACTGTATTATTAAATTTATGTAGAAAGTACCATTGTCATGTGACATTTGGCACGAAGACGTACGAATAATTAAACAAAACGCTGATAACAATTCAAGCTGAAAATTTGGAAATAGGTAACCCACTTTTAGTAACCATGGCTTATCATATCGTATTAGACAGAATGGTTGTATTATTATAGCGCACAAAGGGAATTTTAATTATTTACTATTTTTATACTACAATTGGACAATAGGATTGAGGAATATAATTGATTATTGTATTGTTCTTGGAATTTTCTTTTTGAAATGTGTTATTCTGTTATTTTTGCAGTTCTAACTGTCAAATTATCTTACTGTTAAGTTAATCATATTACATTTATGTTTATAATATATAAAAATTTTTTATAATAATGTAATGTTCTGAATAGACTTTCAACTTTCTTAAGGGAGAAATTTACTCAGTTATCCAGACTGTAAAGAAACCTTCAAGGCTTATTAACCGCCATTTCTAACGTGATGCTCAGACTCTATTTTGTGTTTCAGATGATATCGATCGGCCTTTTATTACTTGCGACGATCGTGAAAGGTGATATCAGCGAGAAATTGAGGCAAGGCCAAGGTTTCGAGGGTCGTCCCAGCAACTTCCAAGGTCTTCAACCCCCATTGTTTGGTGGAACGGCTAAAGCAGGATTAGCCAACCTAAAAGCTTCTGGCGTTAGCAACATCCCGAGGATAGTAATTCCAAGTCACCACGGCGACGAGAATGATGAGGACAATTTAGATCGGCTTTGCAACGATCCTTTTCATAGTTTTTTGTGCCTGCCCGTTGGCCCTAGGAAACACAGACTTGATGGTCGATTGCGCCCGGGTGCCGTCCTTCCTCCAGGGATGTTTCTAAGCGGATCCAACTCTGATTTTCGAGAAACCAAACAGCCTTTAACGAAGGGCGGAGGCTTGCTTTCCGATGAAGTCGACGGTTATCGATATCCAAACCCGTCCAACAACGTTCCGTCATTTTCTCCAACCTCTGGTTACAATTATCCGACACCACCGCCACATCAGCAACTCACACAGCCCCCAAAACAGAATCCGGAGCAAGGTTATGTATATAAAAAACCGGCGAATCCGTTACCCTTACCATCTCAACAGGTCACAACTAAGTCATCCCCTCCAGGACCGTCATACCAATATTTACCAGCAGTAGAAACGCCAAATACAATCGTGAGGATTTCAAGCCAGACGATTCAAAAGCCTGAAGTTTTGCCAAACTCATTCGCGAATACAGCTAAAACTACAAATAATTTCCTTCAGCAAGTTCCTTCGAGAAAGTCATCATCAATTTCGAGTTTGAGGACTTATCCAACTTATAACTATCCTACCACGACATCTCACCCAACTTCATTTTCGACAACACGGAGAACGACGTCTAGGCCAAGTGTGTTCACAACATCGCGTCCCAGTGTGTTTACAACTACACAAAGGACAACTCCTCCAAAAGTATTCCAGACCACACAAAGAACATATACTTATGAGAAACCTACGTTCCAAACGACACAGAAAACTCCAAATTTCTTCTTTCAAGCTAAATCACCAACATTTCCACAACCGAAATATCCGACAAATCGCAACAATCTGAACGCTCCAGATGCTACAAATGCAATAAAAAGCACTTCTCTTCCCGAACCTTCAAATCAGTATTTGCCATCTTTTAATCAAGACGCAAAGCCTACTAATCAGTTTGATGTACCTTCTGTGCCCAAGCCTTCAACTGTATACTTACCCGCTATAGAAGGACAAAGTACTAATTTGCAGCAGAATGTAGAGGGTACTGCTTTGCTGGCTGATGAAGTTGTACCCGCATCCAAACCGCTGAGAAAACATGAAAGAAACCACACATTAGAAGAACTCTGCAATGACGCTTTTCACAGCTTTCTCTGCAAGCCTGTAACAAAACAAAGAAAAAGGATAGACGGCAGAATAAGGCCAGGGGCAAAAATTCCTCCACATGTTTTACTAGGAGCTGGATCTGCTGATCAAAATTACAGAAGATTACAACCAAATCAGGAGAACCAAGAAGGGCAGTCAATTCTTTCGACGGAAATTGACAATAGCAAACGACATCCTGGATATCCATATCAAGTACCAAAAATATTTTTTGACTCTACGAACGTGAGGAAAGAATACTCATATCCTGGCCAATTCGGCAATCAATTTTTTACTGGAGCTGCGTCAGATTCGCTAGCCCTTGCAAAGCAATTTACCAATAGGAACAGTGTTCCTCAAAATATAAAACCGGTTTCTAATAACTCTAGCACTAGCAAAATAAAAAACAAAGGTTACGTTTATCCAGCTCCTTCAAACGTTGAAAAACCAAGTGCAAATATAGGGTATAACTATGAAAGGCCTAGTTCTACTAAGCCACCATTCGCTGAAACGAATCAATTAAATGATGGATATGACGACAATCAAACAACTCTCAAGCCGAAAGAAAATACTGTTGTTCCTGCAGCGTCATTACAAACAGAAAATAAAGGTTATCTATATCCTAAACCCAGCCAGACAAATGGATATTTTTATCCAAAACCGGCTGCACGGCCAGACCAAGCCACCTTTGCATATTCTTCAACAACAACAACAACAACTACTACTACTACACTGAAACCTGAGCCGGTTCCGGCAGGAACAAGCCATGACGAAGCCGCAGGATATAATTATCCAAAACCACCTACAAGTTTTACTTTGCCGACAACAAAAAAACCGCAGGGTTACGTTTACAATAAACCGGCAAAAGGGAGAGAATTCACTCTGCCCCAATTCAAACCAACGTCTTCCTCAGTACCCTTTGGCACTAGGCTGTCAAAAATTGTCAAACAGGAAGAACTTCGCTTCCGTAACTCTAAGAGTTTCCAACGCCAAGAATCAGTAAAAGACGACTTACCACCAGCGAGTCAATTCGAAATTCTAAAACCATAACAAACTACAAACAACACTGTAAATAATTTATCGTATTTTTTTACTTTATGAATATTTATGTTATCTTTTGTACCCCTTGTTATTCAATAAAATTATGATTCTTACGTTTTTATATTTCTCGTTTAACATCAAACGATTTTGTACACCAAAGCCCTATTTATCAATCTTATTACAGACGAAAAATAAATATTTTATATATATATTAGCAAATATAAATCAAATTAAAAATTCATATCAGTTATATATTTTTTAATTATTTCTAATATTTATGTTTTTTAATGAGACGAGTTTGTACAGACAAACATGATTCTATTTTTAAACACGGTCGTTCTATAACTAAAAATTACTCTTGTTAAATATGATGAAGATTTTTGTAATATAATATTTATTATTTTTGACAATATAAGTAAACCACGTAGGGCATAAAAAATATGGTTATAAAAATTCTAGTTTTCCATCATCGTAGTATATTTCACACCACTGGAAAAATCCAAGAAAATCGATTATTGATCAGGTTTAAAAATAAAGAAAAACTACCATTACCGCACATGAGTTCACCAGGCTCATCATGTTGTATTCACCATTACTAGCTCCGTATAGCAGCTGGGTCTTCCACAGAACCTCTTCTTTCTCCGTTATCCTGTTAGAGTAGGAGTCCCACGGGTCATCCAGCTTGCTATTCTACTAAAATAAATTTATACGTTTGACCTACCCACCCACTCAAGAACTAGGTCAACTTCACAGAAATCACAGCAATCCTATGTCTTAAAGGTTAAATCGCAGCACTGTACAAAACCACCTCTTTGTCATTGAGCTCTCGTCGCAGTGGTAAAATCCAAATTAAGAGAAAAAAATCCGAACCTCTGTCATGACACTACACCGAAAATTTTTTCTTCCCACTTACTTGGGGGACATAGATACATAGATAGATAAAACATAGATTCCCCACATTCGACTAAACCGAACAAAATGCAACGACAGGTACACACTGTTGAAGTGACTACTCGACTAACCATGTACTAATTAGGAAAAAACTATACACAGCCCTAATTTTTTTAAATATTTTCAATTCTCACAATCCGAAATCCAGAGAACAATAGTTATCAACACAAGGTGAGTTAAACTACTTTCCTCCGTTTTATATAATTTTTATTGCGGTGATTTAGTTCTTATCCAATTCTCCAGTCTAGTTGGATGCGTAAATGTTTTACTAGTTTATTTGGCAAAATATTCTTCAATGTATTTATTTGAATATTTTTTGCTCAATACCACGGTACAAAAGGTTTTTAATTCGGCCCAAGCGTTCATAAAATAGTTGTAAGCCGTTTAATTTGGAATATTGTTTTTCGGAAAACCAAAATCTACAATTTTCATCATTCAAGAAAACCAAGGACCAATATAGTTCACTTTTTAATCGATAGGAACATTCTGGATGTAGTCTGTAGTCCATGTGTATATATTACTCCAACACAACTCGTGGTCCGATTGATCAATTAACCTTTTTCAGTTAATTAATCTTTATGAAAGGTATTGGTTGAGATAAAAAAGTCAATGTCACGAGCGGGATTCGAACCCAGGACCTTCGGCCAAATACGCCGCTGCTCTACCACTTGAGCTATCGTAACCTCGATCCACTCAGACACCAACTTCCCGTCTCAACCCAACCATTTACATTTTCCCTACGTTTAATCTAATGTGAATTTAATAAGTTAAAATGAAGTATACCTTCACTAAAGCTCTCCGCGACCATTTCATTTGTAGCCCAGAATCAAATGAATTACACGACATTTGAAAAATGACAAAAAAGATGGAAAATTCAAAATGTGGGGTTGAGATGGTAGAGTAGCGGCGTATCTAGCCAAAGGTCGTTGGTTCGATTCTCGTTCGTGACACTGACTTTTGTACCTCAACCTTGAACTTTGAACAAAATTTATTTAGTCAAGCGGAATACGAAACTTAATAACACATTTTTTTTAAAACTGAATATAACATATAACCATATAAACAATTATAATAAGTTAATAATTTTTTAGTTAACCTGTTTTTTCAAAAATTTTTTATTTTGCTTGATTGGTTGTCAAGCACAAATCTTATCTTGATTTATTTACTGTAAGGAAACGTACGCTTCTCACATATTTTACATGTACATAGTTTTCGTGTACGTTAAATGCAGCCGGATAAAAATTTGATAAGGAGATATTTATCAATACTTAAAAATTAGTTTTTGTAAAAAAAATCCCGAATTATATTTCTTTTGTTACGACGACGAAAGTAATGATGTATTTGCACTTCTTAATTAGAAAAAGTCCAAACAAAATTTAGGAAACAATAATAAAAATTTAAAAAACATATGAGACATGAAAACACATGTGACAGAATGTTTTATTAATATTCAAAAATAAAACCACAACAGATATAATATATGTAATACTATCGAGGGCACGTCTAAAATTCATATTCCGTGCAGTTCCGATTTTGGATAGTTTTGTTTATCTCTGAACTCCAAGTACAACTCTTTGGGCATTCGGTTGGAAGAACGGAGCACGTTCCAGTCGACTTTATGTCGAAATTCTTTTACGAAGTTTTCTGACAGATCTTGCACTTGGCAGATGGCACTCCACACTACCCTGTCTTGGAACTCTCTTATGAAGTTTTCTGATAATTTCTGCACACAAGAGACGGCCTGCCAGTCGACTCTATCCTGAAATTCTCTGATGACCGATTCCGGAAGGTCCTGTGCCCAGGCGGCGCCGGCCCAGTCTATTTTATCCTGGAATTCTTTTAGGAAAGACTCTGTCAAATCCTGCCGCCTAGATATCGAGTACCAGTCGATCTTGTACTGAAACTCTTTTATGAAATGCTCCGATAAATCCTGGCACCTGGATATCTCACACCAGTCTACCCTGTCTTCGAATTCTCTGATAAAGTCTTCAGTTAAATCTTGGTTGAAGGATATGACATACCAGTCGACCTTGTTCCTAAACTCACGGATAAAGTTTTCGCTAATCTGCTGACTAACTGAAACACCTCTCCAGTCTAGGAGCGCCTGGAAATCTCGCATGAAATCTTCGGTCAAGGTTTGGCTCCAAGAAACTTCCTTCCAGTCGAGCCTGTGCGAGAATTCCCTCATGAACTGATCGGACATCGGCTGCCACCGGCAAATCTCGGTCCAATCCAACATTTCTTCGAACTCCCTGATGAAATCTTCGAGCAGGTTTGGGTAGCCCGAAACTTCTGCCCAGTCTCGAGCGCTCAACCTCTTCAGCATTATGATCTTGGATATTTTCCTCACTTCGGGAGACACGAGAAAGCAGCTAATGATATCTCTCAAACTAAGCATGTTGAATATGGAACTGGCTATTGGATAATATTGCATTGTCAAAATACTTCCTAAACAATTCATTTTTACTTTTATTTTGAAATTTTGAAAGGAATTGCACGAGAAGTTGTCTACTCTAAAACTAATTTAAGAATATAAAATTCGATCTATTTTTGTTTTGTTTTTTTAATCATTGCCAAGTAAAACAGTTGAATGAATAACGAAATTTAAACATCTAAAATTCTGAAATTATTGATATTTTATCATAGAGATCAACTATTTAATGATTCAATTAACGCCTAGTTAATGATGAAATGTTGAAGAAGAAACAATTCTCCAAAAACCACTCACCTCGATTACCAGACTAAATCAGGGTTGGGAAGCGATTACCTAAAGGATGACACAGACATCTTCGGGCTACGATATCATTTGGCAACTCTGCTGAGAAAACCAGTATTTATCGTTTAAGTACTTTAATAATCAAAAGGCTTTCTTACATTGCACAAAATTGTGCCAACCTTTACTATTGATACACAAACCAACAAAATTAAAACATTACCCAGCAACTGTCCAATGAGCTTACTACCTCTGTTTAATTTTTGAAATAATACTCAAAGATAATTCTTATACGGATTATACCTGACAGAAAATTTTGTTATATTTATTTTGGCAATTTCATGAAAAAATTTTCATTGTCACATCAACCCTCGAGACACCAACTCACGATCTCAACCGACATTTTTGGTTTCTTTGGAACACCAGCGTACCGACCTGAAGGTTGTTAGTTTCTTACCGCTCATGACAGTAATTTTTCATCTCGGTCACACGTTACATAAAAATTATGATTCAATTTAAATAATCGCTTTGGCTAAATAGGCTGTCTGAGTGATAGATAACATGCTTTATTTATAGTAAAGAGAAGCATAATATACAATATCAAAAGCATTTTACAGCATCGAGCTTATCTGTCTGCCGGAAGTTGGCTGTTCTTTTTCAGGCGCACGAAAAAGAAAAACTACAAATAAACTATATAATAACAGTAATAATAGAAAACTATAAGTAAAACCTAAATTATAAAAACTATCTGATACAAGTTAAACAGTTATAACTCGGTATTACAATCTTACCTATATTGCCCGGCATGACGTGCATAGTGCCTCGATACCAATATTCACGATATTTAACAGATCAAGCAGCTGAGACCTGGAAACCTATTTACACCCTAGATACAGGATATGGAGTTCAGACAGTGTGGGACACTGTGCAACAAAATGAAAGAATCTTCCATATCTCTTAGGTTACAGACCGCTCATAAAAATTTCCGTCGTCTTCCTTCCATGGCACAGATTTGAGGAACACTTGGTCGCATCTGAGTTTAAGAAGCCATCAAAGAGCGAAAGTTTTATAGAACAACTAGCTTGAACATTTAAGTTAAACTAATTAATTACACTTTTAGTTGAGATAAAAAGTCAATGGCACGAGCGGGATTCGAACCCATGATCTGCGGCTCTACCACTCGACCCACTAGGACACTAACTAAAAAGGAGGGAAAATTCAAAAGGTGGAGTTGAGATGGAAAGTTAGTGTCCGAGTGGATCGAAGTCACAATAGCTCAAGTGATAGAGCAGCGGCGTATCAAGCTGAAGATCGTAGGTGCCAATCTCCATCGGGCCATCGGCTCTTTGATCTCAACTAAACATGTAATTAATAATATATTAACTGGTCAAGCGGGCCACGAAATTAGTGAATTTACTGATGTAGGTTAAAGATTGCCTTAGGGTGGTCTATGGCCTTTGATCACGTAGTCTGATCAAGAGTTTCATTGTATAATTGGTCCTGTCGAGAGGTTTTCTAAACAAACAGAAAAACTGCAACCATATTGAGAAGCTAATTTATTACATTGCCGAAACCAAGAACCATTAGATTTAATAACCTTGAGACCAGTAATTTTGGAGATTCGGGAAACAGGGACCTCCTTGCCATCTCCATATTAACAATATAGTTTGGAGTAGAATTAGGCAAAGAGAAGATCTGTCTGTGTCCGGGCACACAGGGCATAGGGGCAACCAAGAGTCCGATAAATTTTCCAAGGAAAGTTCAATGTGGTCACCTGTTGGCCCTGAACCCTTTTGTTTTTTACCAAAATAAAAAAAATCCCAGGACAGTTTCATGCAAAAACATTTACAAAGGACCATCGAAGAAACTAAGAGCAGAACATACAAAACTAGGTTGTGCTAGGACTAGAATATTAGTTGGAATGCTCCGGACTCAGAGTGGCAGAAACAATCCCGGCAGATATTGCCAACAAGAAGGATAAACAGCGGGAGCTCTGAGAGAGGGAAGGCCTATGCAGGCGAAATTACTAATCCTGGGAGAGGAAAAGCCAAGCCCTGAAGGAAACACACATGTGCCCTTTAAAAAGCTTTACGTCTAGTAAGAAACTCTGAGCTTAACAAAGTGCTAGATAAAAAAATAGGGATGCGCAATAAACATATACTCGTCGGGGTGTACAAGTCGTTAAAAGGCCGGCTAGTATACAATCTAATCCTGGTAAAATATAATCGACTAAAACATATATAAATAAAGATTTTTTATTATATTGCCCATGGACACAATTGCCCATCAGATTTTTCTCTGAAATTCATGACGTGAGGTAATAAGACACATGCTTATAGGACCATACATATATAATGATATTTAAATACTAAACAGGTCCTTGTATGTTTGAAACAAGGAGAATAAATGCTAAATAGACCGTCAAATAGTGTTTAAAAGTTTCAGAAAGGCGCAGCATGTAGGAAACAATTGTAGTCGATTCATGCTCATATTGCAATTGGTAGAGGCATTTTAAAGCAGGGGCATTTACACGACTCGTTGGGCACAGAAGAATGGCAGTGTCACGCTTCTTCTCGGCGGCATGTTGCAACTAGAAAGTCGACTACAATACGAAAAGAGAAAGGTGTCCCAGAATAATAAAGTCGGAATTTGAAATTTGTCCTAGGAAATGACCTTTCCAATCGGGTGACGGCCAAACGGCCAGTTTGACTCCTCTGTTAATGAATTGGTACGAATTACATCACACCGACGCGGCTACTGTTATCGGTGTTGTATTAATTTACGACCGTACTGCCCGCTTATCCAAAGTATAAAAAATTAATGTTTATCCATGATTTCTTGTTATTTTCTTAAATATGATTTATTTCACGTAAACCGTTTTTTCACAGTTCTTTGCTTATTTTTACATTTACATAGTTTTTTTTTTATTTTCACGTTATACATAATCAATAATTACAATTTGAAGAAATATCAAACAAAATATAAAACTTGGACAAATATAACGTATAAATAGTTCATGTAAAACGGAATGAAAGGATAGTCAACATAAGGAAACAGAAATAAAGCGGTTCCCATCTGTTGACCATACCTTCATCCTTTATTCGTTGTATTTATTCCATACGCTACAACTCGGCAATTCAAAGAAAGATTACATTACAAAACTTGCTGAAAAAATTGGATATGGATTTAATAATACAACCTATTGTTATAACAGTAAAGAAATTCTTACAACATACTAAATCACAAACGCTTAAAAGAGAACCAACTCAGTTATCCATTTAATTTAATATCTTAAGAAGTATTTGAAGATTGGAAAAAACTTTTTGCTATTTTATTGGCTGGTAACTTCCTTTCTTCTCAAACGAATGATCCCTGCAGTAACCTATCTAAACCTTCTTTCAGGACACTTTCGTCCTAACATTCCACATCTCAGCAGGGAGATAAGTCCTCATACTTGACACAAGACTGCATGTGGACCAGTCTTGCATATAAACGTTTGTACTGTGAGGAATGACGGTGTCCTTAACGGATTAAAACTTATCCTTCCAAATACCTTGTGTCTAATCCTTCGTTTCTGCCTAATAGAACGAACGATTCTTGCGAGTTCGCTAAGGACCAGACTACTTCGAATATTGCCCTGTGGGAGCGGGAGTATCTCAGGGTAGTGTACTCGGACCAATCTTACTGTTCATGTTTACCTCAATTACACCGAGTAAATCCTCCACCTACTTTCCTTTCCTATCTTCACCTTGTGATTCCGAAAATGCTTCGGAGGAGCACCAGCCACACATGTTTTAAATAGCGCCTTAGACAAAATGGAAGGAAATAGTAATGTTACGTTCCGAAACAAAACCAATTTTGCAGCATTCCCTTAATAATACTTCTAAATTTGTTACCTTCAATTCTATCTCGACTCTAACGTAACATGAAACATATTCGTACTGAAAAAAATTAAATATACGCTTCTGACTACTGTATAAATTATTATCAAAAACATCGAACGGATCAACACCAAAATAAACTAACCCTTTGTAAGGCACTTCTGAAACCTATTTGGACATAAAGAGTTAGGAGTGTGGGGTACCGCCAAACCTTCTACCATACAAAGAAAACATTTCTTCCAATCCAAAATCCTCAGAACCATTGTAAACCCTTCCTACCCCCCTCTCTCTCTCACACACACACACACACAGTCTCTCTTCCTCTCGCGCTCTCTTTTATCTCGTTCACAACGTAATATCAGAATGAAAAATAGTTGCAAATGAAAAAGCTTTCGGAAGTAATGCGTAAAGGTATTTTTACACAAGATTATCCCTTGAAAAGATTTTAAGATTTGTATTGATAAAACATTTACAAATATTCTTAAAATACAATTGGATGAACTATTTTTGTAAGTAATTAATTTAAAATAATGAATTGATTTAATTCTTATTTTCTATTTATATAAATTTATTTTATTATATATAACTTACTCTTTTACAAGCTATTTGAATTATTGTTGATTTAACATGTTTTACTAGGTGCCGTCAATGATTTTATTTTACGAATTGTATGATTTTGATTTGTTGTGAGATTATTCCGACCATAAGAATGATATATTACTGTATTCGATGCAATGCTCTGGTTTTGATGATTTATTTGTTGTTTCTAGGATAATTTCTTCATAGTGCGCTTCAAAAAATATGAAGTTAAATGCCATGAGCACAAATTTTGAAATGTCTTCTGTCAAGTAAATTTATTTGTAACGTAATTCGTTTACGAAATTTAACAAGGTTGTGGTTAAAATAAACAGATTCCGAAGGGGCAAGGATGTCCAAATAGTTTAGAAGAAGACAAATTATCGAGCTTGTTAATGGGCTTTATTATTAATTGCTTTGAAAGTTTATGTCATATTACAGGTTACAAAAGACCTGTTAACCGAAATGGTGAAACGACAGTCGACAAGAATGGCACAAGTACGCAGAAGACAAACACTTTGAGTGAGTAGAAATACTTTGATTGAACATAAAATTTATTTTGGATTGTATAAATTTACTTTTCCACATCTTAAATGTATTTGATAAATGTAAACAATGTTTGTAAAACCCAGGCCCTGAAGATGATCTCAATAAAAGATCGAAACGTTGGCACGATAAAGAAAACGTTCTTGTGAAACTTACATCACACCGGACTGCATCTCACGATACCTGAATAATTTATAGAAGAATTTGTTGCTACACAACCCTTTTCCTCATAAAATAAGAAAGTGTCTATTTCAATCACTAAATTATTGAGAATACTGCGGAGCACCTTGGACATATTTTGTGGGTGACGGATTTGCAGCACTTTTTATTGAACAATGCTATCACAAGTGAACACCCGGTGAGAAGGAAAAGAACAATAAATAAATGATGAAGTTTTCTCTCTAAAGAACTCACTTTGGAACTCACAGTCGAAACGTATCTTTTTTATTCTGAAAAAGAATTACCTCGGTACATTTATCTTTAAACAGAACAGGCCTGTGTGTATTATTACTATTATTATGCTTTTTAATAGATTTTCCAAAGAATATTAGTCACGTCGTTGGAGTTATTAAATATGGCACACGTATAAATATTTTGTCTGGTGAATCAAATGGAAATATAAATCTGATTTATGATGTTTAGACTAACATGTATGAAACCGAGTCATATTCATGAGAAGATTACAATTAAAAAATTGAAATTTTATATAATACAGTCTTCCACAGTTTTAGTGGAGCAGAAATACGCTGCAAGATTATGATAATAGATAATTTTTTAAAAACTTTTCTTAGGCAATGAAACATTTTTGAAGTGATACTGCAATTGTTCATATTAAGTGAATCTCCTAAATTTACGCATTACGAAAAGGGAATTTTTTTATTTTGTGTACTTATAAAATATATTATCCAAATACAATATGTATATGTGTACAGTTGCTTGGTATTTTCATAATAGCTTTCTAGTAATTGGTATTTTGATTAAGTATCTTCATGAATTATATAAATGATTAGTAGTAAATTATTACAACGAATTATGTATTCATTTTTATCTTTTCCCGATAATTAACACAGTTATATAACTTAAACAAATAATTTAATATTAATGCCACAAAAAGTTTTTAGTTAAGATAAAAAAAGTCAGTGTCACGAGGAGGATTCGAACCCACGATCTCCGGCTGCTCTACCACTCGATCTATCGTGGCCTCGACCCACTCGGACACCAACTTCTCATTTAAACAACACCTTTTGAATTTTCCCTTCTTACTGTCATTTTTCAAATGTTTTATCACAACCAAAAACCTTAATTAATAGAATTGTATTAATTCGTCAAGCGGAATCCACCACCCTAACTGAGTGAATGTTATGTAAATGAGAAAAATTTAATTAAGGGTGAGTGGATTTGATTTTGACCTAGCTATTGATAGGTTAATATATTGCAGATAAAAAAATGTTAGAATTGCAGGTGGATTGCCAGAGATAGGCTCACCTTTGTACACGTGTTTAAGTACATGTGCTGGCAGATTTCAGCTTATATACATCAGTGATCATTTGAAGAACATTTTTATTAAAAAAGCATAGTAATAAAAGTGTACTGCTCACAGTTTCTTTAAAAGGATCTATATTCGAATTTTACTGTTTCATTCAAATTAAATTTTATTGAACAAATTGTTTACCTTTTCAGTTAAACCCAATTCATAATTCTATTGCTCTTTTTATTTCGTTACTGAACTAATTCGAACGTGGTTTTCATTAGCAGATTTTAATAGATATTAGTTGCTTTCAGCTATTTTAATTATTAGTGATATTGTACCTAGTTATAATTTATAAATGATTGCAGCCCAAATTTATGACTGCGTGTGGAACCAAAAATATTCTTGTAACGTCAGGTTTCATAATCAAAAAAGCTTCTATTTTTTTAGGCTAGTTTATGATGATGATTATTATCCATGAACCGAGGCGAGGAATCGTGTTAGACACGCTCTATCTCCAGACTAAATTTTATAATTTGCATCCGTCCAGTGGTCTTATGAGACACTGACACACTTTTACATTTATTGTCTTTGATCACGACTTTCATACATGGATTAATTGCTTTTAAAATTACTAGCCCGCGGGAGATCACTTCAACGAAATAACCGAGACGGGAAATATATTAGAACTTTAGGGTCCGTTTATGTTACAAATAATTACCTTTTCCATGATACGGGACGTCTCTTCAAAGAGTATACGTTCAGATCTATCATCTTTGCTAGAAATCGCTTCGTATAGCCGTAGGTATATATAAACTAAAAGTCATCTTTACGTCCTCTTTTGTCCGCCTTTTCCTTTTCAATTCTGATATTCCGCCGCAGATGCTTTCCCTCAGACAGATTTTCAAAGCGTGAAGAGAAAATTGCCAGCGGCGAGGGGAAGAGTCAAAAAGCAATTAAGCCCGGGCCGCCGAAAGGAAACAGAGCGTTTACCGTGCCAAGTCGGCATCACACGTACTTCAGTTCAACGCCTGTCACCTCGCATCGAACACTCATTGGATCAAGAGTAAGTTAACTAAATTTATCACTCTTATTACGTTTACAAAAAAAAGGTTATATCCACAAAGTAAAATTTAATTTCTCTAAACAACCAAGCGACAACATAATTAAATAAATTATGTAAATTTTGGGGTTGATCTCCTATGTATCATGAGAAACTAAATTTTTAAACATACTGCTGTCTTTATTTTTGTCAAAATATTATGTAACTTGTTTTTACCTTTTTTTATTCCAATTATGTGCCTAATTTGTATACTGTTGTACTCGAAGTGTGTTCATGGGAACAGTACATACGTATAACGACAGCAAAGATGCCTGCAAACTAAATATTTAAAAACAAGAAATTGATTTAATCTAAGCATTTGGTATTATCCAATTTATATCAAACGATAATATATTCTTTTTTATAGTTAAACAAACTAGCCAGGATGTCTTTCTTTATTTGGGCGTGTTTGGTCTGTTTATATTTAAACTTTTCTTTTTATCCATGTCGAACCAAAATGTCACGTAAGCTCTAGTCGTTTTTAATTGATCTTCAATTGTGCTATTCATTCATTTTTCAAAATGTATACATATAATAAACCAACTGTTTCTGTTTTAATTTATTTCTTTAACATCAATAAAATCTATAAAAAAAGGATGCCATTGATGTGAGCGATTTCAAATTCTCTTTGCTTTAAATAACTATATTTGAATATTTGGAAAATACGATTTAAAAAAATTATATATGTTTTACATAGTTTAAATTAAAGTTTAGACAATAGTATGTATAGTCTTTATATCGAAAGTTCAATAATAAATCTAAATCTCATCTAAAAGTTTTAAAAATACGTCTTAAACCAGAGCGGATACCGATAAATAGCTTTCTGTGTAATTATTTCAATTAATTATTCTTTTTATTTAAGTCTTGGTTTTCTGACTAATACCAATTAGTGTCTCACATCAAAATTAAATCTCATTTGCTGGTTGAAAGTAATGCATGCACAGTAGTATATAAAAATAATAAAACAAAAATTAAACAATTCCATAAAAAAATTGGTATATTGGGATGAAAATTCAAAATTATTGCCATTCTTAATTTCTGTCTTCCTCTCTCTCACTCTCTCTCTCCTCCCTCTGATTTTTCAATTTTGTGTCTACGTGTATTTTTGTTTTACTTATTTATTTAATTTTTTTATTTATATTTCAGTATTTCAGTTCTCAAATACTATGTTTAATTTCCTTTCCTTTAAATTATCTCACTCCTTTTCTTTATTTTTTTTTCTATTTTTTTTATATTTTTCGTTGGCGCCTTCTGCCTATATCTATCCTTTTCAAGATTTCCTCATGTATTGTTCTCTCTCTCTCTCCATCTATCTATCTATCTATCTGTCTGTCTATCTATCTATATATCTATCTAGGTATCTCTCTTTTTCTCCATATCTCTGTCTATCCGTCTCTCGTCTCTCTCAGTCTCTCCCTCTCTCTCTCTCTCTCTCTCTCCCTCTCCCTCTCCCTCTCCCTCTCT
>CM077105.1:19597176-19614868 GCA_039619505.1 Cimex hemipterus | reverse complement strand
TCAATTTGATAGATCTCCAACCAGGGTCACACAATAGCCTGATACCTTGGGTCACGAAAAAGCACACCCACTGGCCAGAAGATTATCCGCAATAATATATATATATATATATATATATATATATATATATATATATATAGAGAGAGAGAGAGAGAGAGAGACTCTGAACCTATAAGAAAACACCATAAAGCAATCTAAGTACAATATGAGAAATGCAGCTTTCCAGCGGTTATAGGATTGGTGGTTGAATAAAGCGCAGAGAATTTACGGATTCTTAACTGGAACACCGGTTATAGAAAAAAATCCACGAGGCTAGTACAGTCAAAAAGTGTCTATTTTTTGTTCAGTATAAATATTCTTATATAATTAATTATTATGTAAGGTATGGGTTGAGATGAAAAAGTTAGTGTTCCGAGCGGGATTCGAACCCACGACCTTCGGCTAAATACGCGTTCCCGTTCAAACCCACCTTTTGAATTTTCCTCCTTTTTAATATTTTTCATTTAATTGAAAGATGTTATTTGATTAATTGGATCTCGAAATCTAATAAATTCATATGAAAGTAGTTAAAATCATCAATTTTTTTATATATACGTTTTATAGCCTAGTTTACCGAATTCGGCTTTGTTTTTTTGTGAATTTTCCCATTTATTTAACCGTTTAATAAAATCCTGCGTACTATCTTTTATTTTTTGTAATAAACAAATTCACTGACATATAATACACTAGGGGCGTGGGAGGCCGGAACGCTTTAGGCGTTGACATGGCGCTCATCACTGTAGGGTAACGTCCCGAGTTCGAACCCAGCGACTCTGCATTCTATTCTGACATACAATTTTAGTTTTTCTTCAAAAACACCAGCACTCTGAGAGTTTATATGACGTCTGCCGTTGTGAACCCTCGAAAGAAAAACCAGTCACCTTGCAATACTTGCAAACAAGGACAGAAATTACGAGATGGTATAATACATGCGTTTTAAGTTAAGTTAAATACATCTGTAGTCAAATACAAATGCAATTCAAAGCTAGTTCATGAGTGTTCTTTCTACATTTATACCAATAAATGTCATTGAAGTATAGCACGTGGCTAAAATATTTTAGATTAAACTCTCACAAATAAACCAAGATAGAATATCGTTGTTAGGTAGTCTGATAGTTTAAATTGACTTTTTGTTATGATATATTCATTTCAAACGCAATATTTCTACACACACTTTTGTTTTATTTTTTGGTTCCTTATTTTCCTCAGGATTTCTTATCAAATCAACGATTTTCTTGAAAAAAAAAGGATTTGGTTTTCTTTTAAAGGAAGCTCTGTAATAAATATACCAAACAACTGATAAGCTGACTGAAAGGATTTAAAAGTTTAAAGTTAAAATTGAATTTGGCTCCAATCTAAACTTTACACATCCAAATGTAAATCTTTCAAGATGAACGCAGATAAAGTCGGGACGAATAAACTAAAAAAATGTGGATATTAATGTAACAAAAAATCTATTATATTATATAAATTATTAAATAATATATATATTTTATAAAAACACAAAATATCAATTCTGTTTTATATACAGGAGAACGCAATATTTGACGTCGCTGGTTCCTGGTGGAGGCGATTTAGAAGAACGCATGTTTGGTAAGGCTATTTAAAATTATTATATTATACATTATAATAATCTGATATTCAAACCGGAAACCATTAATTACACCATTTTCTACCTTTGTAGAAATCATACGTAACTGGGGTATTTTACTTGTTTCTTTGGACAATTTTATAAAGTTTACTTTACTTTAGAATCTTCATTTTAATAATTTATCACATAAACAACAACTTCCTTAATGTTAAACAAATGCTTTTGATTAAGCCATGGTTAAGGAACTATGATTTCAGTAATAAAATCCAGGGTATTACAAGGGTGACTAATCAGCATTCCGTTAGTACATCTTCTTTATGTGCATACTGAAGATAATTGATTATAAATGATTATACAAGAGCTATCGGTTTTCAATACAAGCCGGAGTCCCACAAGGGAGTATCCTTGGTCCTATCCTTTATAACATCTATACTGCTGATCTACCTACTCACTCCAATACCCTCATTACCAGCTACGCGAATGATACCGCAATTTTGTACTCTAACACGAATCCTACCCAAGCTACCTCTAATATCCAAGAACACCTTGAGCTAATCGAAAGTTGGAGCAAAAAGTGGAGGACATGATTAAATGGAGAAAAGTGCAACCAATGTACGTTCACTTTGAAAAAACAGTCTTGTCCTCCACTATACATCAACAATGAAAGAGATACCGACTTCCACTCAACTCAAATATCTAGGAATCCTCACCGAAGGCTTAAAAGACAGTAATTCAACAGAATACTTGGACAATTACGCACACTACTAGGACCAAAATCCGGGTTGACCATCAGCACTAAACTGACCTTATAGAAGACTTTATTACGACCACTTTGGACATACGGTGTTGAACTGTGGGGATCCGCCAAACCATCCAATATCCATCGTCCTTTCAATCAAAAGTCCTCAGACAAATCGTCAAAGCTCCTTTTTATATATCTAACCTCACTATCCACAAAGACCTAAACGTTCCTTTTGTTCACGAACTGACACATTTCATATTCCAAAATGTCATGCTTACCTATCGTTCCATCCTAATCCTACCGCTAGAGCCCTCTCCACATATTCCCATCCCGAGAACCCACCACGTCGCCTAAAACGACGATCGCCCCGAAACCTCCTTGCACCTTAATCTATTAAAATGAGTGCCAGCACTGGCTGGGTTATCATGGCATGCGTCCACCGGGTGCAGCGCTGGCACCCGTGTTAGTGCTGTGACCGAGCGGTGAACAATATACATTGTGATCACATTTATATTATGTACAAATATGTATAGGCTACAAATTTTTAAAAAAATTGAAATCGAAGCTCATTTGGGAATCACAGAAGCTGTTAAAAAATGCTGTAGTACTTACAGAACTGGCAATAAAATTTTAACTTAAGATGAAAAAGTTTAATTTATCTTTTGTTGAGCTGTGAAGTTTACAAATATTTCAAGTTGAAAAAAAAAGAATAAACATTTGCGTTTTAATAGATTTTACATCTATTGTATACGTATGACATCAATAATGAAGTTAACCTTATTCTCAAATTTACACTGTGCAATATTTTATCACAACGAAGAAATGATTTTAAATTACATTTCAGAATGATAGAAACACATGTAATTTATATCCTCAGTTTTTTCCATCAATAACTAAAGACTCCTCGAGTTTGAATGAGGTTTTACAACACAGCAATGACAACAGCAAGAAAGTAATCGAATACCTGAAGCAAATAAATGCATATATTCGCCTTTAATGCTTCTTCACACGTGGTTTCGCATTCCCTTCCTGAAGTGAGTGCATTTATTGGCGAGAATGTGTGAGTGTATGGGTGGGTAGGGGTCGGAATATCGAGTACACCACAGACCCACCAAACTAGGATAGATACGTATTTGTGTAGAATGTATTTATTGTCGCGAAAGTGAGTGTATACGGGTGGGTTGTGCAGGAATACCGAGTACTGCATAGAACCACCGATTTAGGTTAGTATTAGGCTATAAAATATTTTAAAGTGAATGGGCGGAGGCACAGTTGTAACATTAAATGCGCCAGTGGCTCCTTTTGGTGGTTAAAACAGAATGATAGGTTACTGTTTGAGTGAATGTATTTATTAGTGCGATAGTATTCTTTGCATGAGTGGGTCTACTAAGGAATATCAAGTAGCCCATAAACCCCACCAACCTAGGTTAATATTTTAGATCAATTGTAATTTTAATTGTACAAAATGTTTGGGTGTATTTATCAGCGTGATCGAGGACGGTTATTCAGAGAAATATCGAGTACTCTGAAACCCGCATATAGACTAGGTTTATAAAATTGAATGTTAGTGAATGAGATAGTTTCAGAGGCTTTTCACCAAGTGTGGGAGGTCTACAAATGTAGAAATAACGTGCAAGAACACAACCAAAAGAAAAAATAATAAAAACTAAAGAAATACAGAATAGAAACATAACATACACAGCCTGTGTGGACAATGTGCAATTTCATTTGCAATATTACATATAAATATAGAAGACCCTGTATCAGCTTTCGTTATTCATTGTAAAATTGTGAATTACATTTTTAAATATATATTTCGTTTTCTTTTGGTTTCTCAAACGTCTGCCTTTAAAAGCAAGCTTATCTACTTTACTGTTACTCTTAAAATCCCCTTGTTCCGCTCTTTTCATGATATATTTCTCTAGTTTCTGAGCAACATTATCAAGCTGAGGAAAACCGCACAAACGCCGCTTTTTATTGTAGTAAATTTGATTATAAAACTTTTATCTAGTTACATTGAAGAATAAAACTCTATCATCCCTAGATACTCTTATCTCTATTATAGTATATAGTAAAAAATTGTTTCCTTAAATTAATTTGCCTTAAGGGTAATATGTGTTTTTCAAACTTTGCAACGTCTTAAATAGCCAAACGTTTTTTTATGTTTGAAAGTTAAGAAAAGTTATAAGATATGATTTTCTCCGAGGAATTGATTCAACGTTTTTCACTTAAAATCAAAACTATGCATGATGAGTATTATTGTTTTCTCTTACCAGCTCTTGTAAAGAATAAAAAGAATTCCGTACTTAAAAAAAGTTTGGTTATGCCTCCAGAGGGTTTTCAGTTACCTTGTTCCTGATAATGCATACAGTTGTTTATTTAAAGAAAAATGATAGTAGAATAAATAATTTATTTGTATACTTTTTATAAACAAATGGAAATTTTAATTGCAATAAAACAGTAACCCTAGAAAATGTCTACAAACTAAACGCTGTACATTTGTTTAAGACATCATCGGTGGTGGTAACGGTTTAGCCGTAGACACAGTGTTCATCATTGGAAGGTAAAGGTACTGGGTTCGAATCCAGCGGTTCGGCAGCTGTACCCGATATACTTACAAATGTGCTTTTTTCAAAATCATCGGCACCCGGAGCGTCGATATAATCACTGGTCTTGCGAACTCTCGTAAAAATAAATAAACAAAAAATAAAGCTATACTTAATATTAAATTTTCATTTACTGTTTTTTCATAATGCGATAATTTCCAGGAAAGTCTGGTTAGACCGTCTGGAATTGAAATAAACAAAAAAAAAAATTATAATCAAAAGAAAGATCCGTATCCTGAACTAACATTTTTCACTACCTGTTTTAAAGAAGCAAAAATTAACCATGTTTAGATTAGCAAGAGTCAATCATTAGATATGCTTATCACCTTGACTAAACTCTCCATGAAATGAATTAATAAATGTAGAAACTACTGTGCTAAATGGCTGACTAAACTGTGGATTCTGAAATTCTGTATAAAATGAAACAATTCATACATGCAACAAACCACCAATTATATCTATAGTAATGTACACAATATACAATGGCCAATAAAAGAATTTAGTAATATAATTAACAGCTAGACACAACTAGATAATTTTTTTTTTATATTTTTAGATTTATTCATTGTTGTCACCAATTGTTCATTTTCGTATAACACAGTTAATATTATTAGGGTTCATACATATATAGTGGGGAAAAAATTGAATCTTCCTAATAAACAATGTTTTAGACGGTTCAGAGGAAATGGACGATGACTACAGGACGGTTCGATTCCAAGGGGAAGCTTCCAGGATTGATATGGGTGATGTTGGATACCCCACAGAAGAAGTGGACGAACCTTCTATTCAAGAGGAATTCACCACAGAACCAGTTTTGAATAAACACGAAGAAAAAGCGACCGAAGTTGGTGAGGTTCGAAACGAAAAAGATCCTGAAATAATGGGCGATTACGTTTTCGAGCAGGAGGACATGGAAAGCCATGAAGAGCAAGAAAGGCTATTGGGAATGGAACTGGAAAAAATGAAAGTGACAAATAGTACAGTTATTTCAAATTAAATTATGTAAAAAATAGATATATAAATAAATATTTATAAATGAAAAATTGATTTAACCTATTTTATAATTAATTTGTTTTATAATCGGTTCTCGATCAAACTAAGTAAAAGAAATTGTGTTCTCATTGATGTGAGGAAAGTGATTGCAAACATAAACAAAAAAATAAATGTATTTATAAAATTACTAATATATATTGCGTTGTCTAATCGAGACTAGTAATGTTACAACTAATATTTATTTATTTAGAAAGATAATTTATTTTCCAAATAATTGTTGTAAGATTTGAGAACGTAAGAATTCACATTTTATTCCTTTGCAAATTTTATTGTATAATAAATGTTTTGGAAGAAAACTCATCAAATGTTTATATGTGATGCGAAATCAAATATGTATAAGGTCTTCCTTGAATCTGTAAATTTGCTCGATTATTCGACTCGTGAGTGTATTGAAAATTGTATTTAGTATGGTTTATTGATGGTTGTATTATAATTAATATGAAGTGTGAACGGCCCATAGTACAATATTAAATACCGCGACATTGCAATCTGTTTTCTCCACGAGCACCCCCCCCCGTAGCTGAATGAAAGGTGTGCAAATTGGAAATAATATATTTAACAGTGAATGATAGTGCTTCTCCGTTTAGTAAACATTGCGTGAGTTAGGGCTGAAATGGCCTAACAGTTAACATCTTCTGGAGCTTAACTAGGCTGGCAAGATGGATAAGACCGATGACTCATCCCTGACTCCCAAAACACCTAAGCGGGTGATCCTCTAAAACACAAGAGCTGGAGTATGTATATATAAATTCAAAAAAATTTATATATACATATATATACAATAAATCATTAGCTGAAGATGATATATTTATCTGAATTCTGATTATGAGATTGTGAAATTTAATGGGAACGTTTTTATTTAAGGCTTCATCTACGCCAACATATTTTCTCAAAATGCTTTAAACATTAATTCCAAAGTTTTACGAATGAACTGAGTGTTTTTTTTATTCAAAAATGTATCGCTTGCTCCAATTTGGGCAACAAATTTGTATAAAATCCTACAAAGCAAATATTAGAATAGTTGTATAATATTATGGCTCAATCACGATGTGGCATATAAAAACACAAATACTTTAATACTCGATAACTAACTATTTAAAAATTATTAAACATAAAAATTGATTTGTTTTTCTTTTTTTCTAGAAAAACGAATTTCTATCCCTAATTTCTTCTCCATTCCTTGAAAAACAAATATATACAAAAAAAAAATCTCACTAACCCATTCAACATGACCCACAACCGTGACACATTTTCACAGAAAACACACACTTTGAGAGAGCACAAATACTTTCGTTAAAACGAAAATTTCTATATTGTGTACATCATGTTGTAAATTGATTTTAACATCTTACATTTATTTGTCAAATTTAAACAATGTTTATAAATGCCATGCTTTGAAGATGTTCTCAATGAAGATTGAAACGTTGGCACGACAAAGAAAATATTTTTCTAAACCCCTATCACACTTGGCCACGTATCATGATCTCTAAATGGTCTTTAATTAGCAATCACAAAATACTACATATTCAACAGAATATTTACTTCTAGATACTTTTATATCTATTCCATTAATGGAAACTAACATAAAACTAAATGGTACTTCAAAAATAATTTTAAAATATAAATCAAAAATAAGTTATTACTTTGTCATGTTGCTATTATCATTATTATTATTTTAATTTTATGTAGTTGGGTTTTAATGAATTATTATAACAGAAAATATTTTTGTTTAAATTATTTTACAGTTGTACAAATTCGATAGCAAATACCTACCCTGTTTTGTTGATAAAGTTTATTATAGCTTGAAAGTTTGTTTTGGTTTTGCCATGCGTGTTTTCTCTTCAAAATTCCTCGGGTTATAATTCAAGATGGATGAGAGATGCACGTCGTGAATATGGGAATAGTAATTTCCCATTCAGTGTAACTTTGGCATATAATCTCAGCTCTTGCATACCGCAATCACGATTTGCTTTCAAAAGATTAAAACATTTTGTGTCATTTTGTCGAAAGGTTATTTAGTTAAGTTGGTATCTGTACAATAAGACGTTTGAGGAAAATGAGACGGAATAGCAAAAACGTCATGGAATTCAGAAAGAAAAGTCGTTTGGTTTACTTCGTTGTTTATTTAACTTCATAGTACAAACCAGTTCTATTATGTATCTTTATAATTCAGTTTTTGCGAGGGTGTTTTACGGCAAAGGTTATATCAACATTAAGTTTGATCAGGTTCGGTGTTATTGAAAAAAAGATTTACAGTGATGAGTTCCGTTTCAACGTTCAATCAATGAGCAAAACGATTTTATTTAATTTTTTTAAACCTATTCCAATTTAAAATTCCAGAGGCGACGCAACTAATTTCGGGACGGAACTCACACATTTGTTCTGAAAATCTAATGTAAGGAATGACAGAAAAACTTACTAGCCTAATAACTGACCAATACAATATAAAACTCTTTAATTCAAACAAATAGTACATAACAAGAAATTTTATGAAGTTGTTTGTCCAGGTAAATAGAGACAAGAAAGCCTCCGACTGAAGAGGTGGGTTAAATTCTGGAGGATATTACTCAAGTTTGCACATGAGCATCAAAAGACACAATGAATAGTATAACTAAGTTGTGGATACAAAATTAGACTTAATCACAAACCAAATTCAACGACAATCGCGTTACAGGCGACTTAAACAGTTAAGAAAGGCAGAGAGAGAGAGAGAGAGAGAGAGAGAGAGAGAGAGAGAGAGAGAGAAAGGGAGAGAGAGCAAGGGAGACGGACAGACAAAAGCATAAAGAGAGCAAAAGAAGGAGGGAAAGAGTGTGTGTGAGAGAGAGAAAGAAAGAGAGATATAGAGAAAGCGAGAGAAAGATAGAGAGAGACAGACAGAAAGATAGGTAGAGAGAGAGAGAATGAGAGGGAGAGTGAGAGAGCGATAAATGCACAACTGTATTTAAATAATTTGGTTGGTAATTAAGTTCAAATACGAGAAATTTATTTCGAATTTTTTCTACGTATAACGATCTTGGGTGAATCCCTTTCACTCCATGCATATAAATTTTCTGAATTGTGAGAAAATAAAAATAACAAAAAATATACGTAATACAAAAAAAAATTAAAAGGAATTTTTGTGCCACAAAAAAAAACTAACGTCTTGAAAAATAATATATCCAGCTACTGTGTGGATAAATAAAAATATGTGACAAGTAAAAACATACGATATCAACTCCTTGCCATTAAAATTGAAAATACAGCAGGTAGTTCAATTAAAAAAAATGAGGGACAGTCCCTCCTCGTCCTTTCATAGCTCAACTCACAATGGCCTCCTGACGTAGGGGATTAGCTTATCCTTCGAGATAAGCTTCCGTCTTTTGAAAATATTGTTATATACGTAAAATGCAAATTTATTTTAGATCAAAAATTATGCGTGTTCTCAATGCTGCGCATTCAAAGTTATTGTTTGTTGTGGGGTAAATTATTATAACAACTATTTAATTTATTAGTTCAGAGAGTAAATGAGTGAGAGAGAGAGAGAGAGAGAGAGAGAGTGAGAGAGAGAGGGACAGATGGCGAGGGAGGTGTGTACGAGAGTAAGAGGCAACAAAAGAGAATGAGTGAGCAGTTGGGAAGTGAAAAAAGTATATACTAAAGTTATACTAAGTCTAAAAAACACACATATTTTATAAAACCATTTTAGTTTTCATCGTAAATTTTGGGATAGAATTTTTTATATAAAATTAAATATTTATACATTACACGTATATACGTACGAATTGACAGTTAAGAAAAGTAATTTGAAAAGTGGTAACCTAATTATGAATGAATCAGTGATTAATACCCGTTTTGAAGCGGCTTTGGCCGGAAGGTGAAGTCAAATCCGATTATAATGAACGGTTTCCGGTTAATTAAGCTCCGAGGCGATTGATTTTCCTAAGTTTCGACGGACGGCACGAACTTCAGGACAAAGGAAGGACACCTGTTTCTACCTCTGAAATGGATCCGATCCGCCAATGGAACGTTTAACGGAAATTATTATGGATTCACGATCGGCTCACCAGAAGTTTGCTACCAAGCTTTACCAACATAATTTTCATTTCTTCAGAAAATAAAATAGATTTAGTTATACTTTGTTTTCGATTTTGCTGTGTTTTCAACAGAAAATTGTCGTGTGAAATGTATTTTATACAATTACATATTTGATTTGTTTCTAACCTAACGTTCTAAATTTGACTGTGCGGGTTGAGGTTTTTTTAGGTTTTACACAATTATTTAATCAATTTCCTAATTTATATTCTTTTTTTTAAATAATAGTTTTTCCCTTATGCTGATGTTGATGTGATCATGCTCATAACCTCGACCCCACTAGATTACAATTTGTAATGAATGATTTTTCTCGTTAAGCCAATATTCAGTATTTTTGGTGGTTCGCTTGACCAATTAATATCAATTCAATGAATTAACGTTTTAAGTTGACATAAAATGTTCACATTTTTATCTCAACTTAAAATCTTAATTAATTAAGCCAATACATTGAATATTTTTGTCCATCTAAATAAGCCCCAAAAAAGTAGTAATCTGGCTAAAAATAAACAATAGTGCTTTCTAAAGTTGGAAAAAAATAGATGTAAAAAAATCGTCATATTTACGCACGACCCTTCTTCATATCATGTGAGTTAACAAAATTAATGAAGACAGCCAGGAAATAAATACTGACGTTGGTTTGTTACTGTCGTCAGGTGTGCAGGGTGGTGTTATGATCAGGATTGGTGAAATATTTCAAACGAACTTTACTACAAAATCATTCTACTCTTATTCTCGACACTCTAGTCTCCTTATGTTTAGAATGAAAATTCTAATATACCATTTACTTACACTTGGTAAATGAAAATTCTGAGTTTGATCAACGCTGGTTCAAAATAGTTCTCTCATAACTAAAAACAATTTGAAAGCATGTTAAATAATAATCGCAAATATTTGTTGTTATAAGTAACTCATCTTTGATTATAATTTTAAAAATTACCAATCCAACTTCGATATATTATTGATTATCTAGAAACATTTTGTGTTTTATTTAAGTGTGGTTTAAAGTTAGATTTTATTAGTATGCGATTTGGTTAATGCTTTTTCGCCCGATGATAAACTTGTGAATTTTTTTATAATGGCTTCTTGTATTATTCATGCCAATGCTAGACAATAGTTATGCGTATTCGTTTTGGGGTGAAGGGGGAAGATATCGTGAAAAAAAGGCCAGAGGCGTCGGCGGGAATTGAACGCGCGTCTCCGGATCTACAAGCCGAGAGTCTCTCACGCTAACCACTCTGCTCCGCGGCCCGACTATCTTATGGAGTTGGTTCAAATTTCTTCTTTCGACTTTTCATTTCCATTGTGAATTATGTCACAAACGTTTTCACTCTAAAAAACGCCCCAAAAATCGACCAAATGAATGTATTTTTTTCATCAATAATACGAACAATCAATAATCTCAGTACATCTAAAAGTCTATGCCTCACATTATTTGGGGGACAACAATGTACTATAAAAAGGTAGCAGAATAACGAAATAAGTAGAACAATCGAATATTTTCAAGGTAGTGATTTGATCCCAAAATACGAGTCGATATGTGACTAAAATAAGTTCCACCAAAGCCACACTTATGAGTCCCGCTGGCTATTTAATTACTACGGATTCTCTTTGTGTCTGCATTCGGAGGGACGAGAGTTCCAATCGATTCACCCCGGTACAATAAAGCCGCTTCCATAGGACTTAGCTCTTTAATAGAAAATGACGAAAGAAAAAGAAAATAAATGTTATAACGTCTCAATCGTTTTACGGAAAAAAAAGAAACTTTTTTGTAAGGACAACTTTATTAAGTTTTGTTTTTCCAACTTCAATCGTAATAATAATTAAACTTTTATTAAGAAAAAAAATTAGCGATTAAAATCAACAGTAAGTTCAATTTATTTGTTGAATTTAAGGAATACACACGAATAAAACCGGTACTACGTGTAAATCAGCCTTCTTAAGGAGCATTCCCGTCTTGTTGGAGTGGTATTTGATTAAAGTTTCTTCAGAAGAACGATTTCATCCCACCTAATCATATCTGCTATTGGAATATTTTCCTATTACAAGAAGGCATGAAGAAAGATGTATATTAGAATTGGAAAAGTATATTTGTGCAGAAAGCATGCTAAAAATAAAATCGTCGTCCCTAATCTTGTCATTTTGATTTTAGTACAAAATTTTTTGTAGTTTTGTACATAATGTGTTTAAATAATTATTTACTAATAATAATATTATTTACTATTATTAATGGTGTACATATTATTACTAAGTTTAATTGGTATATGAATTCGTATTTTTGTATCGATATTTAGCCAAATACATTTCAACTGCAGTTTTGAAAAAAATGCAAATCGTAAACATTTGTTTGTCAATGTACAATGATGTATTTAAATAGAGAAACGTTTAAAAAAAATTCATATATAGCATTTTGTTTTCTAAAATTCAGATCTTTATTCGTATCCTTTCGAAAAAATTTATCGACCGCGTGAAATTGAAACGAGGGAGTTTCGGTTTTCATGATAATAAGGGGTGACATGTTTTACACAACAATTCGTCGTTAAAGTTATTAATGGCTTCAAGTACAAAAGGCGTGGGCGAATGGCGCGATGTTAGGGTTATAAGGCGAGAAGATGACTCCTTCCAATTCTGCTAATTCCGCCTTTGTCAGTGTTCTCGTTTGTTGTTGCTTTATTCCGGTTGATCAAAGCGGAAATTTTTTATATTTTTTTAACTCCATAAAATCTCTTTGGGCCTGTTTAATAAGCAATTGGGAGAGATTAGGCTCATCATGTCGAACAAGCTTATAGTTACAAACACCATCATAATACCTCCACCTTTGCGAGCAGATTGCATAACGTATTTACACCATATATGCTAATATTTCAGGATAGGGTCTGTAAGAAATACGTCTAAAACTTGAATAATTTTATTCTTATATCATGTGCGAAGAACCATATCACTTCACATTAAGGTTTCAACATTAATTAAAATTCGATGCGCCATGCCGGATTCGAACCAAGAACCGCTAGCATGACAAATACTAAGTGGAACTTGATCGTATCGACCGTCAGATCTAGAAATCCTCGAGGACAATAGAGATAATTTTTTTTGGGTAAAAATAATAATAATTATTATTAAATATTTATTCACTATTTACATACATAATAACATATGTCTTAAAGAAACATAACTAAAGAAAATATTTTTGCCTTTATAATGCCATCAAAAGTTCTTCAACAAAAACGTGAAACAAATTATTAGTCACATCACTAGTAACAGACATAAACAAAAAAAGGTGAAATTATATAAAGTAAATAAATGATTTTATTTTTTGGCCTCTAAGTTTCAAAACTTAACTTTATAATTTTTCTAAAAATCTACAATTCAAAAGAATAAACAATTGACCATGTAACGTTAAAAATTAGGTTACTTAAATAAATATGAAATAACTTAAGGATCACCAAACAAAAATAACATTATTATTCAAGGTATTAATAACATTTAAATGGTATCTATTGGGTTGTCCGGAAAATAATGCAGGATTTTAAGTTTTCATTAAAAAAAATCTATATAAAATATTCTGTTTACGTTTACAGGATTACTCATTTGTATGAATGTCAACACTTATTAATCCTCTTCCAAATGATATTGTTTGTTTACCTCTGTAGCATTCCGCTACTTGGAAATAATTCAGTCATCCTTATAATGTCAAAGCGAGAATTTCGTACGATTTTCTTTTACGAGTTTAAACTCGGCCGAAGCGGAGCCCAAACGGCTAGAAACATTAACCAAGTCTGGGGCGAGGGTTGTGTTAATGAGTGCACTGTGCAAAGGTGGTTTAAAAAATTTCGGGAGGGAGATTTCAGCCTTGAAGATGAAGAAGGTCGTGGAAGGCCTTCCTCTCTTAATGATGATGTTCTGCGATCAGTGGTGGAAGAAAACCCCAAAACAACTGTTCGAGAACTTGCAGAGCAACTCAAAGTCAGTAAAACGACCGTCGCTGACCACCTCAAGGCGATTGAGTTGGCCCCCAACTCATCAAAAAAAGGTAATGGTTACGGTATGGTGGGCTTCATTTGGTTTAATACACTACAGCTTCTTAAATCCTGGCGAAACCATCAATGCTGAATCATACTGTAACCAAATTAATACCATGCATCAGAAATTGGCAGTAATGAAGCCCTCTTTGGTCAATCGGAAAGGGCCCATTTTGTTGCATGACAACGCTCGACCACATGTGTCACGTGTAACGTCACAAAAATTATTGGAGCTTGGCTATGAAACTTTGCCTCACCCACCCTACTCTCCGGACCTCTCGCCTACTGACTACCATTTTTTTAGACACCTGGACCACTACTTACAACACATAATATTCAAAAATCAAACGGAACTGGAAAATGCATTTATTGACTTTATCAATTCTAAAAATTCTGAATTCTACTCAGACGGAATTAATAAGTTACCAACACGTTGGGAGAAATGTATTGAGAGTATGGGAAATTATTTTGATTAAAGAACATTGCTTTAAAGTAACTAGTTTCTTTTTTTTTTTGTTTAATACCAAAATCCTGCATTATTTTCCGGACAACCCAATATAACTAGCTTATGCAAGTGAAGATCGTAATTGGTAAAAATAACGTGTATTTCTTAGTGGCTGGTTGTTTCATAATTGATGAGGAACGGTTAAGAACTATAACTGGATTATGGAAGTTTTTTTTATAATTTATTTTATTTTTATTAAAACTGGTCTTATTAGACCAACCATCAATTTTACAGTAATATTATAGAATAAATAAATATTTACATTCTTATAAACAACCATTGGTACAATAAGATTAACATTTCATTATTCACTATTCACTTTTATCTACACAAGTTCATATGGCTTTGTTCGTTATAATCTTCTGACCATGTTTCGGTTATTTAAGAGTCTGGTCGCCTCCACGTTCTCGGCTGGCTAAGGTGAGCCTGGTGTTTGGCGGCAAATCGCTGTATTTCCGCCGTGACTTCAGGGATCTTAAGATCCCTATGTAAGTCATTATTCCTTATTTACCAAGGTGCATTGACCATGTTACGTAGGATCGCTATATTTGGTGCAACCCCATAGTTTTATACCATACATCCACATGGGCTTTATGACTTGTTTATATAATAGTATTTTATTTTGTATAGCAAGATTGGAGCCACGTCCTATGAACCAGTATAGTTGTCTATACCTTAAACCTATCTCTGACCTTTTCTTCTTCACGTGTTCTTTCCATCTCAGCTTGGCATCTAAGTTCATTCCCAGATATTTAGCTGTATTGCTGTATGGTATAGTAGTTCCATAGATTGTGAGCGAGGGAACATGGTCCACATTTTTGTTTGTAAAGATCAGATGAACTGATTTATGTTGATTTAGCTTGATTTTCCATTTTTTGTCCATTCGTTTATCTTATTACATGCATTTTGGAGGATTTTGGTTGAATGATTGATAGTCGGTCCTAGTGATATCACCGCGGTGCCATCTGCAAACGTTGCAATTTTTACTCCATCTCGGAAAATCACTGGTTTATAACAAGTTAAGGAGTGGCCCTAATGTGCTACCTTGTGGCACTCCTGCATTTATTGTTTTTAATTTTGAATATTGATCTTCTTGTTTGACTCTAAACAGTCTGTCAGTTAGGTACGAATTGATAATATCGACATACTGCTTTGGTAGCATACGTTTTAGTTTAGTGATGAGTCCTTCGTGCCAGACCTTGTCAAAAGCTTGAGAGACATCAAGGAAGATAGCAGAACAAATTTGTTTTTCTTCGAGAGATTTTTCTATTACATCTGTTACTCGGTGAACATGGTCTATTGCTGAGTGTTTTGTTCGGAATCCAAATTGGTGGTCAGGAATGATTTTCTTTTTTTCAACGATGTATTTTATTCGTTTTAATAATAACTTTTCGAAGAGTTTAGACACTATTGTTAGTAACGATATCGGTCTATATGATTTGACCTCGTTAGCCGGTTTTTCTGTTGTTGTTTTTTTATCATAATGACCTCTGCGAATTTCCAGATGCTGGGAACGTATTTCAGTCTGAGTGCAACATTAAATAGATATGTGAGTTTAACTATACCCTTTTTAGGCAATTGTTTTAGTATTTCTCCAGTGATAAGATCATATCCTGGAGTCTTTTTAGTGGGTAAATTTTTAATTTCTCGTGCAACTTCTTTAGGTGAAACTAGCTTTAGATTTTCTTCTTGTGGTGTTGTCGTTACTTCAAGTAAGCTGCTGTGACTTGATGAGGAGCGGTTAAGAACGAGGTAGTTTAAAATAATACTTGTTTTATTTTTTGCCTCTGTTTCGACCTTTTTCTCAGGTCATCTTCAGCACCTGGGTCATTTACAAAATATATGTTGATTGTAAATACACTATATAGAAGCAATTATAAATTTCCATTTTCAAAAATATTCAAACATAAAATTATTCTTACATAAAAACAACTAACTTAAAAACATAATCATAAACCATTATAACTTAGCACTACACGAAACAATTCACACAGTAGACAACACATCTTTATCCCAATTACACTAATATAAACCAATATAAATGTCCATTCTATTCGTCCACATATTGTCACTCAAATTAAATAAATTTCTCATCGCGGAACACATAAAAATATCCAAGGTCAAAGACCTAATCTAACAGCCTACATATCATACATCTGGAAAAACCAAAAAACAAACACATATATGACTTGTGAATGGAAAAGAATTATATAAGACAGAAGCCAATCCAAAGCATTGGTCACACATCATTTTGAAAAACAATACAGCTTTGATTTCGATAAAATACAAATACTAAGCACCGATGAAAAGCAAATAAAAAATGCAAATTTGTAGAAATGGTTTTCATTAACACTAGCTATGCCAACACCATAAAGAATAATAACTATTACAAACCTTTTTTTTATATTTTCTTTTCCTTTGTTACCGTCCTCAATAATTAACTTCCTATCCACAATATTGAATGCCGAATCGCAAATCCAATCCAGAAAATCCCCATTCACGACTTTCTTTGAGTTAAATTAAACCGCCTAAGATCAAAGAAATTTTCCAAGATTTACCTTCTGCGTTCTCCACCATGTCACAATCATATAAAAACAGCAGAACTTGTTCCACCGTTCACAAAACTTCCGCACAAAACAAATATGACACTACGAGAATAGCACAATGTGGTGACATTTATGTGAGTATGAAATAATTGGTTAAAAATTTAAATTTACACCTGTACTGTATATTTTCCAATCAACATATGTTTTGAAATTTACCAAATGCCCTGAAGAAGATCGAATAAAGTTCGAAACATTAGCTACTAAAAAATAAAAAAGTTGCTTTTCTAAACGACCTCATTCGTTTGGGTTATTTAACCAGGTTCACTTAAGAAATTCCAATGTATTTCATAATAAGTATAATTAATTTTGATAGGGTTTAAGTCGACATAATTAATATCAGTTTTATATATATACATATACATATGTATATACATATATATGTATGTATGTATGCATGCATGTATGTATGTATTTATGTATGTATGTATGTATGTATGTATGTATGTATGTATGTATGTAT
>CM077105.1:19565880-19595880 GCA_039619505.1 Cimex hemipterus | reverse complement strand
GTTGCTCTGAAGTTTTTGATTTAAAAAAAGAACAAAAAATAGAAATCAAATAGTAACTCAACAATTGATGTATTACTGTGAAAAAAATATACATCAACAATATAATTCCTTATTAATGTTGAATTTAAATAAATTAAAAAAATAATTTTCCTTTTATAACCTTCTATGTTTTAGTAATTTTAAAATTAAAGATTTCCTCTTTTTTTATATAACCTTTTAATTAAGAAATAAAATTTATTTTACTTACGAACAAAAAACATAATTGTAAATCAAAATTAATTTTCTCGGTTAATGAACAAAAAATAACCTTTTCTTCCGAACTAATACTTCGAGAGAATGTCTCCTTATTATTTTGCCGAAGTTCACGGTACCGCATTCAGCATAGGACTCCCTTCCTCTTCTGTTTCCTTTTTGATCCTGCCGGTCCAGAAGGGCAGCGCCGACCGACCTTGTTGATACGTAACAAATTTTAAAACTGTATTTGCCATAAAAATCGCTTGTTCGTTGTCATTTGGAGTATGCAAGTATTGTTTGAACTCCCTGTTCAAACAGCGGATCGTTCCTGATTGAGTGGGTACAAAGGAGAGTATCTAAATATTTGCTGTTCAACATGAATATACATGACAGTAGTGAACTCCCTTATACCGGAAGATTGGCTGGCCCGGACTCTTTCCAAGACAGAATAATTTTGGCTGCGGGCTTGTTTCTATGAAAGATAATTTTTAAAAAAAGGTTGATTCCCCGCAGATCTTGTCTAGCATTGATATCAGAGTCCTTCGGCGCCGACTCCGCTCTCGTGAGCTGCCCCCCCCCCCCAACATAGAACAAATTATGGACCGGAATCTGGTCTTTTTTGGACATTTCGATACAATAATCGATATAGAAGACACGGAGTCCTTATCGGTTTTCAAAAAGAAGATTTTAAGCTTTTACGAGCTTTAAATCTATCTAATGTTAAGTTTTTATATTGTAAATTTTTATATATGTTTTTGTACTATTGACTGTTTATTTTGGAGTCGTTTCAACTGCAATAAAATGAATTAATTTTTTTTTCAGATTATTACCGACTGAAATGGGGATTAGTAACCCCAGGAGGAATGGATGCAACAGTTACCGATTAAGAAGCCCTAACTATTCGGACACCCCCGTTCTAGTTCCCAAAAACTTATTTTTCATTATTTATATAGTTTTGGTACATCCACCACCCCGCTATACCTTATGGAGACTCCATACCGCGACAATTAACTAAAAATTTGATTCTGGAAAAGAACACCCCTACAAATACTATCCAACACTTGCCTAATTTGTACACGTCCATATTAAGTATTCACTATGTACTGTACAAAAATAGAATTAATAGTTACACAAATATACTACATACAGGAATAAGTCAATTATTGGTAATTAATAAAAAGTGACTAAACCGACCTGCTAAACTTTCTTTCTTTCTCTCTCTGCCAACGCACAGTGAGCATAACGGGCGGTTGGCTCTTTTAAACACGTAGACGAATTCTGCGAAATTCCCGCGACCTCAAATTATTTGTATTGTACAAAATTCGGGACGTACACATTTCGCTTTTGTTCTCTCTTCAATTGTTCATTTATTTTTTTCTTATGCAAACATCATTTCATATATCTATTATATTCTTCTTAATATTCCAATTGTAAATGTACACAAAAATCAGAATAACATGTAATACAAAAACAATACCTTTGTGAAACTCGAGAAAAATAAACCTTTCATCATCACTTCTAAATAATTTATAATGATTTGCAGAATTGCAAAAATATAAAAATGTACGTACAATATGACAAATTATGGCTTCAGTAGTAACGAATCTAACGAGTTAACTTTACAATCGCTTAATAATACTTTACGAATTAATGGTAAAAATAATAATTAGCTTAATACCAGAGTAGGCGGAATCTACAACCTTTCCATGGTACGTTACAAAAATGTTTGAATTATAACCAAATTTGGTTCAACCACATTGGTTTTTATGTAATGTACTTCGAGTATTCAACGGTTAGCTTATATGATTCATGTGTGAAATGTTTCATGGATAGTTGAGTTCAATTATATGAATTTTTATATAGAAAGATATTTTGATAAACAATCTGAATGTATAAACAATGTGTGGTGATTAGTGACTGTTAATCGATAATTATTCCGAAATAGAAATGACGATGATGATGCACTGAGCGTGGCGTTCAATACTTTTCAAAAGGAGTTCCTACCCACAGTAAGTAGATTTGCAACGATCCGGATTTAGAGCCTTTTAGCTCATCATCAGGTTGAAGGATTTCTACAACCTGATGATGAGCTAAAAGGCTCGAAATCCGTATCGTTGCAGAACAACGTACTGTGAGTAGGAACTATCATTTTAAAAAGGATTATTCCGAAATTGTGAGCTGCGGTCTGGTGTGATGTAAGTTTCAGAAAAACATTTCCTTTATCGTGCCGACGTTTCGATCTTTACTGAGATCATCTTCAGAGCTCAAAGTGTTTGCTTTCTGTGTAATTGTGCCATTCTTGCGTGTCTTGTTGAGAGTGCAAGAATGGCACAATTACACAGAAAGCAAACACTTTGAGCCTTGAAGATGATCTCAATAAAGATCGAAACGTCGGCACGATAAAGGAAATGTTTTTCTGAAACTTACATCACACCAGACCGCATCTCACGATTTCAATAATTATCGATGAACGGTCACTAATTAGCACAAATTTTTACACCGTTTCGATCATTATTGCGATCATCTTCAGGGGCTGAGATTTTCAAATACATTTGCGTTGTATACATTCACTTTTTTCCACATCCTAAATGTATTTGTTAAAGGTAAACAATATTTGTAAATCCCAGTTTCTGAAGATGATCTCAATAAAAATAGAAACGTTGGCACTATAAATGAAATGTTTTTTATGAAACCTACATCACACCAGACCGCATCTCATGATTTCAGAATAATTTTATAAACAATGCCAACGACTCATCCCATTGTATAATTTTTCTATACTTACTATATAATATAAATAAATTATAATTTCTATTAATAGTTATATTTGTGGGGTCTGAAAAGTATATAAACAATTGCGTATTTATTCATTATATTGCAAATACGTTACAACTTGTACAAATGTACGTTACCGTGGTTTTGTTTTTATTATAAATTGACCTTAAATCTTGGAATAAAGCACCATTTGTCTTCGTTAGGTATATTGAACAGCACAAAGCTGGACCCAATTCTAGAAAGTATAGCATGGCTTTACTGGACGAAATGAGAAATAAATAAAATCGAAAGCATTATATAAAAATAAAAGTTCAAGTAATATATAACGCTTTTTTATGGGAATCTTTATATATATTTATCAAAGGTGTTTTGATAGAATATATTAACTAAATGACGTGTATTTTTGTCTTAGTTATGTGCTATGCGAAACTATTGTTTTTATATTGTGAATATAAACATTTATATATAATAATCATATTTATTATCTTAATGTTTGTGTAATGTTGTTAATTCAAAATAGATTTTGTAAATTTTTGACATTAAATCAATTCATATTTTCATTCGATAGTTACTGTACCGTCTTAACTACGTCAACCCAAATGTGTTTATCTGACATGAAAATTATAAAAACGTTTATATTTGTATCTTATGTATAGTATTTTTGATTTAATTACAGGACTATGCTTTATTTTCTCTGTAAAAGCAATTTAAATATACACCTAAACTCTAGAAACACGGAAAATCGAAGAAAAAGCTTGAAAAACGCCGGTCTTGAAATACATTTCTTAAGGTAATAAAATACTCTGAGTCAACATCATAAACGATGTCCTCAGATAAAGGTCGTTATATCGCAGGATTTTGTCCAAAGTCCACAGCTTGTATTAAAAGGCCACAAGGACCACCGTTCAGCAATGAAAGATTAAGTTCTAAACTTTCTTTTAATAGCAGACGCGAACCAAGACAAACCGGATTTTAAAATGATTTAATATTGTGATCTGGCAGATGTTGCTGTTATCAATCGAAGCGAAACGCTTTCATTCATTCATGATCTATTTTTCTAGAGAAAAGATAATAAATAAATGACCGACAGTCAAAAGTTATCTTTCCAAAAGAGCTCCATTCTGCTTAACTTTCATATTTCTAGCATTTTAAAACGATTTTTTTTAAATCATAAAAAAAGGTTATGTGAGTTTTCTAAATGGTAATCTTGGAATAGGATAAAAATATAATAAATATGTCAACATCCACGAAAGCTGCCACAAAAAAATATTACCATAGTGTAGCATTCAATATATGTTTCGTGGTCTGATTGAGAAAGACATTCTTTTCAATTAATTAAGGCTGTGATTGAGATAAAAAATCAGTGTCAAGAGCGGGATTCGAACCCACGACCTTCGGCTAAATACGTAGCTGTTCAACCATTTAAACTATCTTGACTTCGATCCACTCGGACACAAACCTCCCACCACAACCCCACCTTTTTGAAAAATGGAAAAAATGAGGGAAAATTCAAAAATACCATCGATAATTTTTTTACATAGAATTTAATTTAACATTTTAACATTTTCTGAATATTTCAGTTTGGTTTTATATTGTATTAGTTCTTGACTCTTCACTGAAGTAATCAAGAAAGTGGAATGCAGTCAAAAAGTCTTGGTAGAACGTTTTATCTTACTAAAAAAGTTTAACTTATTTTGGGAATTCCCTAACTTCACTATATTTCGTGGTCCACTTGACCAATTAGTTAAAGTTTTAAGTTGAGATAAAAAAGTCGCTGTCACGAACGGGATTCGAACCCACGACCTTCCGCTTGATAGGCCGCTACTCTACCATTTCAGCTCGTGACTTCGATTCCAATTTTTAAACTTATTAACCTCACTAGTTTCGTGGTCCCCGTGCTGACCAATTAATATATTACAATTAATTAAGGTTTTGAGTTGAGATAAAAAAAGTCAATGGCACGAGCGAATGTTATTTTGGTAAGTTGACCACAAATTATGTATTCAGTATAATTATGACGTCAGTCGTTGGATTGTTGTTTTCACGGATCATTGGACTCAATGGCAAACACACGGAAAATTACAATTAAATCTGGTAATCCCGAGGTTTCCCTAGCAAGAAAGTATGATAAATATTATTATTATTCAATTGAAAATATTTAATAATTTAATTGCGTTTTGGCAAGTCAGTTAGCTGAGATCTGAGCAACACGTTAATCGCCATATTTGCATTTTTTTAAATGCTACATAATACGTTTGTTAAACCCTTAAATAAACGGCTTGTACTTGATTCTAAATTGTTGCCATATTCTATTTTTCAGAGAGAAAATAGCCATTCGAAAATTTTATTTTACTTCAAAAAATAGATTCTTAATTTTTGTTGGAAGCATGGTATTTTGTTTACCTAAACCTTCTTGAAATCCTTCTTAAAAACCGTTTATGGAGATGGAATGAATTGACTGATTCGTGTCTTAATATTTCAAATTAAGGTTACCTTATCTCTTTCACACGGAGAAAAATGCCAGGCGTAAATTTAAAAATTTTGAAATCTATCAGTTCAAACAAATCCTTTCTTCCAATAATTGATACTTAAAGGACGTGTAAAATTCACATTTAACAATTATTTCATTGCCAGAACTAAAATCGAGGGGTCGTAATAATTTTTTTCCCGTAATTGGCCACGTGAGAAAATTCCCAGATGTTTTCAATACTGGTAAAAAGGAGATGCGTAGAGGGTGAAATTTCCCGTCGTTCCACCGAATCAGGATTGGTCGTGGGAGGCGAACAACCCTCAGTCTCCCCTTTTGCGCCGTGTAGCGCTCATCCCTTACCCGGCCAAACCAAATTCCATACGCGTCTTTCAAACACTGGAAAATTAACTGTCCAAAACGAAGGTAAACTGTCTGATAAATGTAATACTTGAGGGATTGTTGTTTTGTAATACTAAATTTTTTTAAATAATCATTGAATTATGGTCTTATTATTATTTTTATAGGAGTAGACACTAGTAAAACTGACAGTCAAATTTTAATCTGCAGACAAATATTCAACATTAAATACAAGAAACGGGAAATGTCTAAAAATACTATTTTTGCATTTTTTTAAATTTAATTTTATTTCGTTCGATTTAAATGATAGACAAATAGGAATTATTTTTACTGATAAATAAAGAAGATATATTTCTTTGAAACTAGGATTAGGATTGTGCAATTAAATGAGAAAGTCCCTATCCTGGGCATTATCAAAGTCGGACGAAGGACATATATTTCCCGAAATCATTTTCAAGCAAATTCAAACGTTGAATAAACTAGGTCTTTGGTTTATCTTTAAATTGGCCTTTTCCTTACTTTTTTAATACAAAATTTATTGCGTGTTCGAAATTGCGCTACAATTTAGTGCTAAAATGCTATAAAATAAATATGAGAATAATCGTGTAATAACGACGTGACATGCTAAAAATAGATTACTTACTAAATACTTATAATTTCACTCAAAAATGATATACATTTCATAAATTTCATGGTAACAGTATTTATAAATACATAAATAATTTTTAAAAACGGTAAATACTACTGCTACCATGATGAAATTTATCACTCTAACACTTTTTCAAAAATGATGTCAACCGTTTTGGATTGAGATCGAAATTCCTCGACTTTTACGAAAAGTGCCATTGGTATGGACATGCTCACGAATGATTTAACTGGACAAAATTGAAGAAAAATCATTGCTATTAAAGAAATAAATATATTATTCTGCTTCCCCTATTTGGTTCTGTGTTCAATTTGTCAAATTAAATGATCTGAACGGTAAGACATGTTTCAAAATTTGGCTGACTAGCGTCTAGCCAGGCTCAAAATCCATTTGAAATAAAAATAAAAAATCGAGCTAAAGCTATCTATCCCATAATAAATTTTCATAAATTGTACAAGTATTTTATATCTTTGTGTACAAATCCGTCGGTAAAATAACATAAAGTATAAATGAATTATGTATAGTAAAGTTGTTAAGAGAAAAAATGTTACCGTACTGAATTGCTTTCTGTTTGTAAATCCATTTAAAAATTTTTAGTTTCTCAAATAGTTTGGTAAATAAAATAATCACGCTCAGAAGCATTTTTGTTTTTCTGTTTAGTTAGTTCAGTTTACGCTATTACATTAAATATAACTTTATTTTAACAACCAAACAAAATGGACATGATCATAAGTAATTCTATCTTCACAAACGGTCGCAACGTTTGTAATAATTACAAAAAGAATAAAATCAAAATTGGTTTTATTCGATAATTTAATTTGTATTTTTTACTTAAAGACGATTTTCGAAATATTAATGAACGAGTTATATTTTCCTATAAAATCAAATTTCTTAAAAAATTGTACGTCTGTATGACACAACTTATTAAAGATATATATTAGTTTTTCAACCGAAGGCTGAATATTTTAGCATCCACCCTCGACGAAATTATACATACATTCTTTCAGTGAATTAACCATAATTCTAAAATTTAGAGGTTTTGAGTATCATCATTACGATGTCTGTGTGTTTGAATTATTTTTTCCCAAATAAAAATCCTTTATAAATCTGTAATAAATCTGGGGTTTAACAATTAAAACCTTAAAAATTGTATCTCCTTTCTTCCATAATTTTACCATTCCCTCAAATTCGGCTTCATTGTGATCGGGTTGAAAAAGAAAAACTGGCAGGTGTGGGAGTCTGTCATGGCAATGAATTTTTACGCCCTTGTGAGAACATCCGCTGTCTGAAATGTTACCTTAACATTCTGTGGCAGTTTGATATATAAAGGTGTTTTTTTCTTGAACATCGTCCGGTTTTTGGACAAATCTAGGAAGACATTTACAATTATCTCGGCTTATGTGTAAGTTGTTTTTGACAAGTCGTGAAGTAACGTTATATTCTAATTTATGATAAGACGTTGGGCTAAATACAATTAATAATATTATCTTTGAATTAATTAATTAATTAATTTAATTTATTCAAATATAGTATTGAGCCCGGCCGTTTTGGCTGGTTTCAGATTAAACAATGTACTTTAAGCAAAATTAAGTAAGCAAAAGAAGGCTAGAGATTTGAGATCACTTATTTTAATGGAGCTTTGATGATACAACGACGAAAAAAATTAGAAACATGTCCGTACGCTTTCGTTAATGAGCGCTGTGAGCGGAAAAGAATTATGAATAGTACATTTATATTACGAAATACATCAAATACAAATAGATATTTATGGGCAGGTTCGCCAGGGGCAATATTTGAATACTATTTGAACTTTTTTTTTTTCAAATATTATAAAAATGATAATTTTAACAGAACTCATTCACCGGAAACCTTTAGAATTATTCATTTTAACGGCTGAAAAACAGAATATTTTCAGAGGATTGTACATACATTCAATTTTTAAAAAGTGTAAAAGTGAGGTGTAAATGATTTTTTTATTGAGACAAAAATTCTGGTTAACAAATGTGCACTATTGTGATTATTTTATCATCATCAAAATTACGAAAATCACCTTGAAATATATGTAAAAAGGAATAAAACAAATCAAAAAATCAGAGATACCGTCGATATTTCCTGTAGGTGTGTCATGTGAATTTAAAACTTGCCTACTTAAAAACAATAAAAACAGTAATAAACTTATGAGTACGTCTAAGAAAATCACATTTTTGTGTACGAACAATGTTTGTCATGCCTACATAGAATTTTACAACAAACTTTGCGAAATGTAATTGCATTTTTTTTTTATAATTTTAGATATAGGTTTAATTAACCGACCTGTACTAAATTTGAACTCGGTAACGTTTGAGATTCATCCTACCAGTCACGTACAAAGTTTTCAGTCGAATTGAAGCGAGTTTAGATATAGAGTAAACTTCCAAACTTAAATTACACAAACTCTACTTGTCTGGCCATTTCAACTGTCCACAAAAATTTAATTTAATTTTAAACTATGGGATGTTAAATGGTTGCCTGATAATTATTGTGAGACATTTTACAGGATATGTACATACACTACATTTTTAATAAGAGTGATGTAGGATAAAATTGTTAAGCTTTATGTTTTTTAAAGAATAAGTTTTTTTTTAATGGATTTACGTTTTCTGCATATTAGCCAAAGACAATGTTATTATGCGTAATTGTTTGCGGGGGGGCGAGCGTAGCGTGAAAAAAGGCCCGAGGCATAGGTGGGAATCGAACCAATGACCGCGGGATCTATGAGCCGAGAGTCTCTCACGCTAACTCGGCTACCGCTGAGATAACAACACACTGAATATTCAATACTTTAGTGATAGTGAGGATGATGAGAATAATGAAAGTCTCTACTTGGCAAAAGAAGAAATACATCGTCTAATTTAGTATTCCAAAACTCATCTAGGCTTGTAAACTGGAACTGCGCGGTCCTGCCAAGTATGCTAACATCCAACAATACAATCATTCCATTCCGAAATATTTACAAAATCCTCAATGCTCCCTTCTACATATGGAAAGCAACCGTTTACATCGTCCCACCGAATCCCTACAAACCATAAACCTAGGCTAAAGGCGCGAAATATCCTATCTAGTGAAGATCGTGCCAGTGAAATATGACGAAATTTGCTTAATTACTACCTAAGTAATACTAATGAGAGGCTTCTACACTCTGAATGTTTTTACAATTTAATTGAATTTTTTATTTTGTTTCTTTACTCTCTTTCACTATTACTTGTTCTCAAAATTAGGAAGATGTAAAATTCAAATAATTAAAAAACACACACAGTTATAATTTAAAAATACATGTATTTTGAAAATAGTCTACGATAAACTAAGAAAAAGAATTCCATATTTTACAATTACGTTCCTACAGAGATATTTAGAATAATATTTAAAAAAAAGAAATTCCAAGCTTTATATCTTATTTGTATTTAAAATGTGTAGAGATTCGTGACCGTTAATCGATAATTATTCAAATCAGGTGTGATGTGGTTTCAGAAAAATATTTTTTTATTGCGCGCAAGTTGAGATCTTTTATTGAGATCATCTTCAGGGCGTTAAGTGTTTGTCTTCTGTGTAATTGTGCCATTATTGCGTGTCGTGTTGAGTGTGAGCATTTGAGACTTAAGCATATTAGTAAATGTTTTTCTGAAACCTGCATCACACCAGACCGCATCTCACGATATCTGAATAATTGTATTTAAAATGTTGTCATGATTCACCACTAAATGCAAAGAACAAAAGGTGAAATTTGTGTTTGTTTAAAAATTGCAGACCCAATCGCAGTTATACATTTTACATGTATACACAAATATACATTTTGTCATGACTTTTACTTCAATTTAAAAGAAATGAAATTGTACGAATGTACTAATTTTATTTTATTTATACAACCAGCTGCTCATCAACTTTTCATTTGGTTTACAACAATATATTTGCTCAGGTAAAATTGATCATTGTTGATAGTATATATTGATATTATATTAACTATTGATAATTTTCTAAATATAAAAATGTTTCGAGATCAATAGAAAATCAAAAATAATAATAAATGCAGTGCAATATAAATAATTTATATCAATGCAGATAAACATAAGGATAGATTAAATTTATTAAATTTTTTATACTCTCTGCATTCAGATGAAATTAATAACTACTGACAAAACATGTACTTAAACGTACGTTACAATTGATTTACGTTAGACTAAAAAAAAATCAAGATCTAGGACAAAACTAGTGCTCAACTGAATATTAATTGAAAAGTGTCACTGTGTGTGTGTGTGTGTGCGTGTGTGTTTCTGTACTTTAGACTTATCGTTCCTTTCAAAAAGTCGTGTAGTGTAGGCTATCAGAATTACGCCAAGTGGGGGTCGGAGCTAAAGAGGTTTACATAACGTATTGACCAACAAGCACTTTTCCACCCGGAGGTCCCATTAACGCACTTCTACTGTATTAAGGCCCAATTCTTTCCATTATTGGGTGAACCTTTTATTTTTCAATTCCAGCTGTGTGGGAAAGGAATGGTGCAATGTCAGATAACAACTCTGATAATCTCAATTCGGCCCAAAACGATTTTTGTTTCTAAATCAGAAGCTGGATGTCCCAATGGAGATAATTTCCTTTAGGAAGACAAAATTTCTCTCTATCTCTCACACAAGTGCACACACACACACACACACACACACACACACACACACACACACACACCCCATATCTCTCTCTCTCTCTCCCTCTCTCTCTCTCTCGTTCTCTCTCTCTCAATTTACACCCATGCAAACATTAAAGAAACACAATTTTGAAAATTTTAAAACTTTATATTTCTTGAGTTCTACCATTTACTCTATTATTTTCATTGCATTAATTTTTCACCCCTTCTTCTACTCACTTCCTTCCTCTTTCTAGCCATTTCTTTACCTCTCTCTCCCTTTGTTTTTCTCTCACTTCTCTCATTTTTCTTGTTTATGTTAACTGCAGTCTTGTAATCTACCTCTCGCTATTACCATTCAGTATGTTCGCTTATCTCAATCCCCTACTTAATTTCAATCTCTCTCTGATTATATTTTTCTTTGCTATTTCACATTATACATTCATACTTAACAATAGTTATCTGATGTTTATACTGTTACTAATTTCATATTTGCTGTATTTGCTATACACTTCCTCGCCACTTACAGAAAATAATTTTCTTATTAATTGTATTTATTTATTAAAACTAGTCTAGAAAATATTTATTTATTTTATTTTTATTACTCAGAAAATAAAATGGATGGAAAAAACACAATTGTTTACTACATTTCCCAATTTTACTTTTACGAATTTTCCCTATCGTTTCATGATAAATCTTATTGTTTATTATTCCCTTAATTCTTTCTCCATTTCTGCCCTTCGTTTTATTTTTACTATAATTCTTTCTCTGTATCTACCTAACTTATCTATCAATCTAACCATTTTTATGTCGATCCATAAACCAAGCTTTCTGTCTTTCAATCTATTTATATGTTATTTTGATACTTTTGTACATCTCTTGTAAAAGAATTATTCTTTTTTTGCTACACTCAATATTCTTTTTATTGTCTTAATATTGAATGTGTGCTATCCCAGGTATTACTTTCGTTGAACAGTAGTTAAACAATTTCAGTAAAAAATTAAGAATGTCGTCTATGAGAGCAAACAGGATGCCGTTAAACCGTTCTCAATTATATTCCCACATTTTAAAATCAGATAGTTAATATCAACCAAATTACGTAAATACAATTATGTCTTTGATCTCTCTCTCTCTCTCTCTCCCTCTCTCTCTCTCTCTCTCTCTCTCTCTCTCTCTCTCTCTCTCTCCCTCTCTCTCTCCCTCTCTCCCTTTCTCTCATCATATATTTGTGTACCATGTCTAATATGTATGTCTGTTTGTCACCATAACACATGTCGCAACCACCAGACTTAACCAGCGGGATCAGGCTCTCTGCTGTTCGAAAAACATGATTAACAGAATGTGACAACTTCTGTGGGCGTAGACTCCTCGTCGGATTAAAAAAAATGCCAATGCGATATTGACACCTACTTTTGGGCCAAAGGCGGCGGAATGTACGGAGAGGTTGCACGATGTGTCCCACTTAATTGAAGGTTACAAATCCTTGGCTCCGTATAGAGAGCGCGAATGATAATTCATACCCGCTTCATCTCGGCGGTGAGTATCTGGATTACTACCTGTTACTAATTTTCAAAATAGCAGATTTTTTTGTTTGTTTAATTGAACGTAGTCCTGATCAATTAGTGTGTTGAGAATAAATGTATTCATATATGCGTGTGCAGATTTGTGTATAAATATATCATCAATAAGTAAATATCAGCGGTTGGTTTAAATTATTTAATTTTATGAAATTTCTTACTTTTAATTCAATATCACAAGAATAATGGCGATTTCAAAGACAAAACTATATTAATAGCTGCCATATCCCAACAAAATGTGACAATTTTCACTGCTTCAGCAGAAAAATATAAAACCTAGACATCGATGATAAGGTTTTCTATTATGTGTCCAATATGATAGCATTGATCGAAACCAATGGATTATGTTCTTTCATCATTTTTAACAAACGGCCTTGTTTGTCTTATGTACTACAAATAGTTTGACACGAAATACATAAATATTTAATTATAGGATTTGAAATAATTGAAAATGCTGATAAATGTTGGCCTTGTAAGCAATCTTCTTAAATTTTATCAACTTATATGTACTTTTTAAAAATTCTAAGTAAAGCTCTTTTGATCACAAAGGATCAATCCTTATTCAACAAATTCATTGTTCTGTATGTAAAACCGGGGAGTTGCTTTTAGCGATGGCTGACTTGACACAAAATCTTTCTGAGCATAATCAGTTAAATGGTGTGCTAAACGAGCTAAGAAAGTCTTAAATAAATGTTTGAGATGTAAACTCCTTAACGTCTGGATGTAAACAGAGCAGCTTAAAAATTTACAAACACCCTAAATCGTTTAAAAGACAGTTGGCCCAACTCTGGGAACGAATGTATCCAGACCCAGCCTCGAATTAAGTGAAAAAGACGAAACATTTGCCACCACTTAGACAAATTGATCTCCTCTTTCTGAAAAAGACAAAAACCGGAGGCAACATTAACTGAATGTTTTATGTTAACAAATCGGATGAACTTAAACCTTTAAGATCTAGATTTTACTGTCGATTGACAATATATAGATTTTATTTTTAAAAATATTTTTCGAACTCAGCGTTCTGTTGATGAAAATGTTTTCACTATTGCAGTCACCTATTCCACTTGAGCTGTTACATTGATTAGTTCAACATACTCTAACAAGCAATTGACTTACTTCATACTTTATAAAATCAAACCATAATTGAATGGGATTTGTTTTCATAGTCATTATGATAATTGAATGCAAATTAAATCAATTTATTGGCTTGCTGGAAATTAAGACTGTTATTTGCTTAGGCCTTCATTAACGGCAAATGATCAATTGTTCTTTTTAAAATTGGCTTTTCAGTTGAGTCCTGACATCAGAGTTTTCCCTGGTCGATAAAGGTCATTTATACACTTTTTAATCGTTAAATACTCTCTTGCTAATCATTACTTTAGAGTATAGTTGGGATACCATTCCTCTCTATTCCCGGATTTTCACAAATTATGAATATAAACACAATATGAACCATTACCTACGGGATACACTGCCGATATATCTTCTAATTCTGACACTTTAATTCTCATTTAGCTCATCGAAGCCTACGGAATCGTTCTGTTTTATAAATGCTTTATAAAAATAGAGCGTAAAACTAAATACGTACATCCTTAAAATCATAATCTTTACCTTCAAATCCGTAACACACAGTCACACAACAACACACAAGAAACACTCAAAAGACTGAAAGTTTACGAACCAGCGACCTGCTATAAGTGGGATAAAAAGTATTGTTGCTACAACTAGTGCAATATCAAAGGATATATTGTGGATTCGTGGATGTTTAGTGGTGTTTTGTCTCCAATGTGTCCGGGAAGAAGAAAAATTTCTCAATAATTGAATAATGTTTCTATTAGTCAGCGTGAAGGAGTGCCACGGCAACGAATATCTTGAACCCTTGTTTCGATTTTTGGAGAAAACAGGGTTGTTTTTATTGCACCTCTCACTGTTACTGTTGTTTACCTTGCTTTTTTTCAAAGTTACTGCATTCATTGTTGCGTGTGTCGTGCGATAGGGTTGATGAACGAATAACGAGTACTTCTCTGACCTTCCATTATGTCAGTTATTTAATAAATCGGCGATGGAAGGATATCGAGTACTCCACCACCCTGAGTGAATGGTGTGTAAATGAGAAAAAATATATTTAAGAATGTTAGAGAGTGTAGGAATTTGACTTTAGGAAATGTTTTCCTTGAGGCTGAACTGCTCTCGAATACAACATAGACAAAAGGAAGGATAAGACCGAGGTTTGAACCCAGACTGCTAACAACGCCCGGGGCAAATCTGCCAACCCCTTCCAGTAATTTACTGTATGACTGTGAGAACTGATAAGCTCAGTTTTGTAATGTATGTCTTAAATTTCCAGTTTTAAAATTTTATAAATCATTAGATGCAAGTTTTGTATACATAGAGTTATTCTCAAGGCCTGTAATATATAAGTAGGAAGTTTATGGACACAAACAGCTGAGATCATCGAGAGTTTTTTTCGTTTTCTTTTCCGCATATTTGGTTTTAAACTGCAGCCATTTGAGCGTGACTATTTGGTTACGGACTGAGTTCAGATACATACGACGTCGATATTCTAGAATGCTAGTATTTCTTTTGTACCTCAGGTTGTCAAATACAGTATAGAAAAAAACATACAATACATATATGTACATCACCACAATCATTGATGTCTGGTCACATTCACTCCCCCAGAGTACTCGATATTCCTCGGAGCGGGGATATAAGCAACCCCTTCCTTTTACGCTAATAAATTACATTTATTACAATAAAACACAACACTCGGTAGAAACATAGAGGTCTGGTCACATTCACTCCCCCAGAGTAACGTGAGCGTGCGTTATTCTTGTATGACCCATGAGTAGTCTTGTTAGTATGGCCTTTTCCCTTTTCGAACCCTTCTCCCTAGGCCAGGGACTTCTTTCTTAACCTGCCACAGTTTGGCAGGGTTATTTCTATTTCTTCGAGTCCAGTGGTTTTCCCATTCCATTTTACTGAGTTTGAAATTAGTAGTTTTAAGCTGCTGGGCGTATAGTTTAGAAAGCGTTGTGGGGCGTCAAGGCCTGTTTATTTAGATATGTATATACAGGGTGAATTGCTACTCGTGCTACAAACTTCTCCAGTAGATTCTTCACCCTAAAATGAACAAAAAAGTTCATATTGTCCATGGTCCGATTCTCAACCATTTCAGAGTAATTTCGCTTTTTATCGATTTTGAAAGATATCACGTCCTGAGGCCGGAAAATCGTGATATCTTTTAATCTAAACATTTCTCTGAAAATCTAATAGCACCGTTGAAATTCCCGTTAATTTTTCAATAAGAAGATGACGGTGGCAAAATGTTTGGGCTAATTTTTTGTGTTTTATTTCAGCCAGAACTACAAAAAGAGTGGAAAATTGTGTAAATCGGAAAGTGTATAAAGTAATCCAGAGTTTCTAATTTTAGTCTCAGAATGCAGCAAATTTGAGGAAAACTACCTGATTTAATAACGCTTCCAACGCACTCGTCATTTTCTTATTTAGTGGTTGTGAGACCAAGATGTTGATGACAAAAAGAGAAAAACTGTAAAAACCACAAAAAGTTTTTTCACTTTGTTTTTTTCTCAAAATCATAATTCCATTGAAATTTTTTAATTTAATTTAATGCCCATTTAGTATGTAATGCTTAAGAAGTTTACAAACAGCTAGAAGGTCAAGGAAGAAAGACCCAATACTCCGTCTCGGGTGAAATTTGATTCATCTGACCACAGAATTCGATGAAAGAAGTGATGTTCCTCAGTGTCAGATTGTACAAGCCAGCAACAAAATTCCTTCCTACGATAATTGTCACCAGTATGCAATACTTGAATCTTTTGAACGTGGTAGGGATATAGTTTTTCCTTCTTCAAAATTTCACACACCTTGAACTGGGAGATCCCGAATGCTCTCGCGAGGTCTCGTGTGCTGATATAGACAATGAACAAAATTCAAATCTTTTCATTCGTTGTGAGTAAACACCATTATCTTATTAGGTATTAATCCTAATTCCAATTGTGTAAATAATTTTGAACTTTTTTGTTCATTTTAGGGTGAAGAATCTACTGGAGAAGTTTGTAGCACGAGTAGCAATTCACCCTGTATAATGTTGATATGGCACTACAATATAATTAGTTACTAATTAAATAATATAATAGACTTATATTAATCCTCAGTTACAACATTTTTATTAAAAGGTGTTGACCCATCTGGTGCTGAGCAAACTTAAATTGTAAACAAATAAACACGGAGTTAACAACTAATATGATAAACAATTCCACACAAATAATAAATTAAAAAAATATTTACCATTGAAATTTACTTTAAATGATATTTTTCACAAATTACGTTTTTCCCCCATTCATTTACATTATTAAAATTATATCTCTGTTTTTTCTCCTGTTTTTCACACTGCCAAATAAAGCCGCATGTTTGGAACTTGGAATGAGCCCAAACGGTCTGTTAAATATTCGCAAACTCTGCGGAAGGATGAATATATTTTTATTCTGTATTATCAGTCTTTTCTCCAAGTTTTCTTTTTCATTGGTCAGGAGAAGCTGCTCTTTGAAATTATTCCATATTTGTTTGAAGTGAACAGAAAACATCACTATTTGTACAGTAACGTGCAGATTCTTAGTTTTTCCTAATATGTGTGAAGGTTGTCCTTCTTAGACAACCGATGCGAGGGGAGGACTTTGCTATGATTTTGTCTTACTTAAAAAAAATTTTTATTACAATGTGCAATTCTTGGTTACAGTATGTAATTTTATTAACAAATTGGATACAAAACCACTTTAGATGTGAATAACATCAGGGTTGCAAAGGCATAGGAAATTCTTACTGCTAGAAATTGGGCTTTAAACAACCTTTTTTCATTTTGAGGATTATTTCTTAGTGCTGCTGATTGATTTCTACTGGTAACCAAGTATGAACCATTGCTGGTTGAAATTAACTTTGTTGCTGGTACAGATTGTGCAACCCTGATTTCTGCATTTTTTTTTTTTAATATTGTGTGTCAAATTCGTACTAAAGTAAAGTTTACAATTTTTTTCGCATTAAAAAAAATTCTCCGAGCTGTTATATAACGTAACCTTATGATTTTTCCTTCTTGAAGGTGGGATAATAGGTCAATTATCTAACGACCTATTAGCCCACCCTCAAGCAGGAAAAATCATATGATTATCGGTTAAGGTTATTTCACAATTTTTTTCTGCAATTCAACTTTTACAAAAAGAAATGAGCAAAATTAAGATCTTTTGTAGCGATTTGAGCGTTTGTTATACGAACAATTTATTTATTTTTTTTTAAATGAAAAATAGATCAAAGTATAGAAGTTTAATAGAAATTATTAGTTTTTAAATTATCTTCCATCATCATTTTTGTAGTTTTTATGAGCTAACTAATAAAGATGGAATTCCAGTCTATTAAGCACACAGTCACTATCAATTGCATAATTAATCTCGGATTAGTAAACTAAAATTTTAATTTAATTATAAATTTTAAACAAGCTGTTATTGTTATTGTAAATTTCATTATATTATTGATCACGTAAATCGTTTAAAAATCTTATATTACGACTAAAGATTATTTAAACTTGACTGATCTTGTGAAATTGTGAGAGATAAAATCTGAATAAATTATAAATAGCCCAATGTCCCCAGCTTATGAAGTCATCATCAAGCTAGTTAATCGACTTTTCTAATTTTACAGGCAAGAAATTTTAATCTTAATTAATCTTAATAATCTATCTTTAATCTTAATGTTAATCTGAAGTAAGCATATCTAGCCCGACTGCTGTATATATTTATTCCGTTATTCGTATTTTGGGGGAAGGGTATCGTGAAAAAAGGGCCAGAGGCGACGGCGGGGACCCGCGGTCGCGGGGTCTACTACCCGAGAGTCTCTCACGCCAACCACTCGGCTACTGCGGCCCCCAATCTTTTTTTTCATGAGACTTCTTATGCCTCAACTAAAACTATGTTGCCTTCCGATTCACCTAATAGAAGATTCGTTATCTTATTTGTTGTTACCCTCCCACGTGATAAATTGAAATACATGGATATACATACTGTTTATACACTATTTCATCATCACATTTATACCAATTTGCCAACCTACACTACAGCTAAATTGGATGTCAGCAGATTATCGTGATCTCGCGGCCCCATTTATTTCACACTGATAAATACATTCAAATAGTATTCACAAATTTTACTCATACACGAAACTATCCTAATCTACATTGTTTGACGGCCCTGTGAAGCACTCGATATTCCTCGATAGACACGCCCTTTCACGCATCACTTTTCACGCAAATAAATGCATTCATTCTGGACAAGCCACTCCTTTTTTGAATTGTTGTCCTTGAATTGTTGAAATTATCAGGTTTAATGAATTTAAAACAACAAGTCAATATAGTGTATGCATACAAAATTGGACAACTTGACTTATATTTTTTAGAACTTGTACGTCAGAATTATTTAAATTTTAAGAACTTGTGCTCAGTTCTGTAATGAAATTTGAAGAAAAATTACGAGTTCTCACGTAAGATTATAATTCTAATTACTTAATTAATGTCAATTCTTATTGAAAAATTTAACGAATGTGTTCTCTATTCAATGACGAAGCCTTAATTTCGTCGTAACTGATCTTTTTGATTTTGCCTAATATCGCTATGTGGGTTTTTCAATCTCGTTTTGCCATATTCAGTGTTGTTTTATTTTTACCCAACACTTAAGATCTCCTGATCGGTACCGACCAAATCACGAATGTGAAGTATTTTAACATTGGAAAATGACAAAAAGGAGGAAAATTCGAACGGCGTAGGTTCGGATAGAGAGTTGGTGTCCGAAAGGATCAAAATCACGATAGCTCAAGTGGTAGAGCAGCGGCGTATTTAGCCAAGTTTAAATTAAATTTCGAATCCCGTTCGTTACAATGAATTTTTTATCTAAACCAAGACTTTACGTAAACAGAGTAACTGATAGAAATAACTTAGTCTATAGACCACTAAAACGTAAATTGATTAATTTGAATATATCAATGCTTGTTATAATGATTATTTGGGAATCGTGTGATGCGGTCTGGTGTGAGGGGGGTGTTCAGGAAAAACATTTTCATTTTCGCGCCACCATCCAGCGATTTCTAAATAAACATTAACTAAGAGTTACTAAACACCACACGTTTGTTATAATTCTCAATAAATATTGATTCAAACAGTCGATGAAAAAAATCTAAGTCTACCCCGTGTCATATTGTTTTAAAACTCCGCCTCAGGATCGTCCTCGTTTGAAAAAACCAAACAGCCCTCTCTCTGAGTAAATGAAAACAATAATTTTGAAGCTTTCGATTATCTGGAAAGATTCGTATTTACTTATCCCCTCGTCTATTTAGCTCAATATGTTTTTATTTATTTCATCTGCCGATTTGTTTTTGTTCCCCATGTGAGGAACGACGAAAAACCTAACGAAAAACGTACAGGTAAATTTTACATTACGTAACAATTCTGTCCTACAGAAGGTATAAATAGAACGCTATCGCCTACCACGGACTTTATGCGAAACCTTGGAATGTTCATAGAAAAACGAACTGCTTGGAATCCACACAAAAGACTGAAAATACAGAACCAACTTAGGTAATAAATTATTAAAAAGGCTACTTGTCTCATGATCAAAATTAGACATTGAAAACAAATCCCGCTCGTGATACTATTTTATTTCAACAAAAAACACTAATTTATTGGACAAGCGAACAACGAAAACTAGCGAATTGAAAACAAATTTTTAATTTAGAAAACAATATCTCTTCGGTCGTACGGTTGAAAAGTGTTGAACTCAATTCCTTAAATATACAATTTTCTAAGTTATCATTTCAAGTCCTACCCGAATATCCTAGAAGTAAATTGAAGAAAAAGTGGCCACGAGAGCTTCACTTTGAGTGAAGATTGAGGAGGTTTCTGGGGCAACTTCATCTACAAGAGACTTAAATGATAAATTCATATATGACCATGGTTGCTTAATAAATTGTTTATTGTAAATATCAAATAAACGTAATGAAAAAAGTTTTCGTCAAGCCGGGCGATATAACCATTCGTACAATTTATATTAGTTTAGTAAATGAGTGTTTCTTTCAAAGCACGAAAAGGATAAAACACATTCTACGTTTCTTCATCTGGAAAATTAATTGAAAATATGAATTGTATTTATTACACAACAAAAGCAACTTTCCCAATTAATAAATGGTTAACAAATGTATTTTACTCTAATCGCCTTATAGCCGAATTTCCACCGTCTCGTTATGATTGCGAATTTATTGTGTTTTATATAATGAGAAACAGTAATCATTTAAGCTTTTTTTCAATACAAACTCAATTCGATTTCTTTTATAACAAGGCAATTTGCTATATAAAGAAATTTATTTGAGCTATTTGAGGAAGCTCAGGTTCCTCAATTCGCAAATCCCCAGACGAGGTAAGCCGACAGCGATTGATAAATAATTTAGTTCCTGGTTTGCATAAATTAAAAATCATTTTATTTTACCATATTTTATTGCCTGTGTTAGGTAATATATCAAATAACAAATTAGTGTAATTATTTTACCATAAATAAATTGACCGGTTTGGTCATTATAGTACTATTTTGAAATGATTATTCCAAGATCGAGAAATGCGGTGTGGTGCGTCGTAGATTTTGGAAAAACACTTTCTTTATCGTGCCAACGTTTCGATCTTTATTGGGAAAAACTTCAGGAGGCAAAGTGTTTGTTTTCCGTGTAGATATGTCATTCTTGTGAGTGCCCTAGTTGTGTTTGGCACTCTCAATACGACTCACAAAAATGAACTAACACTTTTAGCACTGAAGATGATATCGATAAAGCTCGAACGCGCACGACGTCACGCCAGACCGCATGTCACGATTTAGGAATAATTATTGAGTAACGGTACATGCTGAATATTCTTAAAAGAATGTCTCTATTTGCTTCCCAATTGTAATTAGCGAATAATCTCAGGCCTAGTATTTTCCTTCCTGAATTAGACAATTGAGCTATTTGGGGTTTCCATTGAAGAGCTTCGTCGAAAGAAACTCCCAAATATTTGACAACGTCGACTTCTTTTATTTCAACACCAGAAAGGAAAATCCGAGGTGTTTCATGATGTTTCCTCAGTCTACAAAAGTGTACAATACCGTTTTAGACAAAGAGAATTTGAAACCTACACACAATGTGACAATCGTCCTTCCTACGTTTTGGAGATTTTTCCGAGACAAGTAAAAGCAAAGATCATCGACATATAAAGGTCTGACTATACGATCATCTATATTATCAGCCAGACCGTTTACCGCAATGGCAAATAAAGTGACACTCAGAACCGAACCCTGAGGTATTCCGTTTTCTTGAATGAACGTACTATATAAAGCGGTACATAATCTTACCCAGAATCTCCTCATTTCGAGAAAGATTTTCAAAAATTTAGCTATGTTCCCTCTTGAACACCAATCATAGAGTTTCTTAAGTTTCCAGGTCGTGTCGTATACTATTTTCAGGTCAAAGAAGGCAACTAAAGCATCCTCTCTCCCTCCCTCTCTCTCTCTCTCTCTCTCTCTCTCTCTCTCTCTCTCTCTCTCTCTCTCTTTTTCTCTCTCTCTCTCTCTCCAGGAAAGTGTTCTGAATAGCACTTTCAAGGAGCGCTACATGATCTTCAGAGCCAAAGTGCTTTCTAAACCCAGCCTGGTATAGTCTGAACGAACCTTTTTTCTCGAGAAACCAATTTAACCTTTTGTTAATTATGGCTTCTAATGTATTTCAGAGTTTCTGTCTTCTTATATTCACTGATCGATCACACGTTCCAAACATCAATTCATTAATTTAGAAGACCATATGGACCTTACAAATTACATATATAATAATTTATTTAAGATAAATAAAAAAATATCAAAGAAATAATCTATAAGAACATTTACCGTTCTTTCTTGCAAATATAATTATATAATTAAAAATGAGATGATGGATCCATCCAAACATGCAAAGTAATTTACGTTACCTATATATAGTACATTTTTAAAAAGCTTAATTAATCTAAACTTTTATATCCAAATGTACCTGAAAAAGTAGGAAAAGAGGCTTGCACTTATATGTATATTTTAATCGAGGAAACCTATTATTTTTTTATATTTTGTATTCTGTTATTTATATCGTTTGTTGTAATTAATACTATATTTCGTTTTGTTAATATTTGGATAATGATCTTCATCTAATTTTAAATAATCTTATTATAAATACAATCTTTTCTCAAAACATATTTCAACACCAAACATCGAACATCGAATTAAAGTTAAAAAAATATAATTGCCTTTAAATTTGTTTTTACATTACACAATAAAACTGATATATTTACTTATAATAAATAGTCCCCCTGGACTTTTCCGACCGTACTCGTCCGGGACGATCTGGCGAACTTGCCCAAATCGTGTACGCCGCCATATCTCTACAAGGCTAAGTTCCTGGAACTTAGAGATATATACGCCGGTTTTCGTCTCATTTTTACAGACGGGTCCAAGATCGGCGATGGTGTGGCGTGTGCCGTGTATGGTGAGGGTGTGGCCAACTTCTAGTCGTTGCCTCCTCACTGCAGCGTATACCCGGCAGAGCTGTATGCGATTTGGCACTCTCCCGAGGCGGTGCGGACCGGGGAAGGCTCAGCCTTCCTCGTATGTACCGACTCTCTGAGCGCTGTCTGGGCTATACGCGACAGATTCTCTGTGGACCCTCTCGTCGTGCTCTTGCTAGAGAAATACGCGGAGCTGGAGTCTCTCGGAAAGACGGTGGTTGTCGTCTGGCTTCCCGGACACGTCGGCCTGGAGAGTAACGAACGCGCGGACGAGGCGGCGAAAGCCGGTACGTCCCACCCTCCAGATCGGACCATCGCGATCAGGCCCCCTGACGCTAAGCACGCAGTTAAAAATATGATAAAGGAAAGATGGCAGCGTCAGTGGGCGGGATCGTCGGAGAGGCTCTTGCGAGTCAAGAGCACGACCGGTTGATGGAATGGACCCTCAGAGAATCTGAGCAGGAGACAAGGGATCGTCCTCACCCGACTGAGGATTGGCCATACTCGGTTGACACATGGGCACCTGCTTATGGGCCAAAGCCCGCGCAGGTGCCCCTTATGCAGAGAAAGGTTGTTCGATGTGCCCCACATAATAGAGGCGTGTCATGCCTTGGCTCATTACAGAGAGCGTGCAGGCATGCCGCCGGTTTCAAGAAGAGTCCTTGAGCACAGTAGCGAGTTTCTGGGTCCCCTGTTCTAGGGGAAATTGGGGATTTTCATTGTATATAGTATATCTTATGTGTTATGTGTCTTTGTGTTTTGCCTGTGTGCATGTGTTTATTGGCGTGAATAGCGAGGGGTGAGGGTGAATAGAATGTCACCATCGCCCCTCGAACGATGAAAGCGAGTAAGTGTGTGCGCGGGGTCGATGGAGGAATATTAATAAAAGTACCCCAATCTAGCTTAATTTAATTGTAGGTCGGTGGAAGAATATCAAGTACTCCACCGACCAAACGGAATGAGTGTACTGTATGAATGTATCTAAGTGTATGAACGAATTTATTTGTATGAATGATGTGTCTGAACGGGTATAGAATATAGACTAAGTGTGGGGCTGAAATGACCAAGATGTCGGAAGCCCCAGCAAAAAAATTTAAATTAAAAAAAAAAAAAAAAAAATTAGTCCCTGATGATGTAGATATAATTTTAGAAAACACGGCGAATAGTCGTTCTATTGTGACCTCACCGACAAACCGAGGATGCTGTTTTCAAGTTGGTAAATGGATAAAACAACTCGATTTTTTAATTTGTTAAGTCTTGTTATTTTTGGCTACCACCGTATATGTGTGTATATAAAACATTTATCTTGTTTAAAAAAATATACTTTTTCGTGTGACAACATCTTAAACAAATTTACCGCTTATAACAATAAGACAAGCGATGTCGAAAATAAACAAATGAATGACAGCGTTTTCACTTTCGAAAACCGTCAGAATTACGATGGTTCCGCGATATAAATCAACACGACAAACGGTTTGTGTAATTTGATTGGAAACCGCGTCAGGTCAGGACATGAATACCATTATAATGATTGACAGTTGGTCTGCCTTCACGACCGTTTTCATCCGGCTGATCGAATTGTGCGGATAATAATAATAACTTTAATCGGGTTTATTATAAACAATCGAAGGTCCGAGATTTATATAATTCAAAATGAATTACAAACTTTTCTTTGAGCAATTGAAATTGAAATAGTCCCTGATGATACGGATAAGAAATTGAATTGTTTGAATACGATTAATTTACACTTATTTAAAAATAATATCTATGTGGTTAATTCCAACGGTCGAGGGTTCCAGTTCCGCCCGTGGCACAAGCTTTTTTGTATAACCAATACCTTATATAAAGTTTAATTATAAGAATGATGTTTAATCGTTTTAACATTACATTTATAATGACAGAACTGCCTATATTAAAAATGGGCTGACAGTGAAACCATAGATTATTTTCGAATTGATTTATTTTTATATAAATAATGTATTTTTATGAATAAAAAAATAATAAATTGTTAATATAAATATGAAATTAAGGCAAAAATAGAAAAATAGACGGGTAAATATTTTTGTAAATCCTTTAAAGGCTACTGTTAACCCACAATAACAAGCAGAATATTATTTCTGTAACTGAATCACCTATAAATAGTAATTATTCGTAAATTATCGTAACTCGAATAATTGTGGTATTTGTGCCAGTCTGTTAGTCTATCGGGCTGCACAGTTGAATGGACCCGACGGTTTTTCTTAGTAGTAGAAAATCCCGTCAATATCGGATATCCACCGAATAACGTTTATACGAGAAAAAATTTGTAGAAAACGAACAGTTCTTAATTCAGGAAGAAAATTGTTTATTGTTTTAATATATCAACTGCAAGTGTATCAAGAAAGAACTCCTAAACGTAAACAAACAATAATGATTATTATTATTCAAATATCGTGAGATGCGGTCTGGTGTGATGTAGGTATCAGAAAAACATTTTCTTTATCGTGCCAACGTTTCGATCTTTTATTGAGATCATCTTCAGGGCTCAAAGTGTTTGTCTTCTGTGTAATTGTGCCATGTCGTGTTGAGAGTGCCTGATGAATGATTATTATGTTTAAATAACGAGAAAAATTATTTTGACAGTTTTAACAAAACAATAACCTATAAACCAATTAACAATAACACGGTAACTTTACTATTTAAGCAAATGTAATTATAATTGTATTACAATAACTATATTTAGTAAAAAAATAATAATGATTTAATGTATATGGTATCTGTGTGAGTGATCCTTCTGGATAAACCCTATACACTAAATATATAAGTTCCATTTAGCTTCTTTAGAATACACAGCAGAATTTGGATCCAACAACGTCAGATATTGTTTTCATGTGCAAGGGGCGCTTAAGAAGACAGCTAACGGAATGGCCCAACTGTGCTGCCTTGTTTGAGTATACAATAAACAAATTTAGAGTAAGTTCTGACATTTAAGTGCAAACTTTTGTCCTGTGCGGAAGTAGAGGATAAGTGAGAAATAGATGTTTTGTTAACGCTTTGAGTCCTGGAATATTACTCCGTTTGTAAAACTTTTCTGTGCCAAGAAAAATTCATAGAAGGATAGCATTTTTTTTAAAGAGTTTTAACGATGGTATTGACTACTGTTAGGTGCGAGATTGATGTTACACCCCGTTGTTGTGTGAGGGAAATGCCTTGAGATGCAGGTTTGGTAGTAAGACGTTCCTATATTTTTCAAAATAAGGGCACAAGAATTCTTTGCCTTTATAAGTAAAAGTCGTCAGTTTTTTTTGTTTTGCTATTTGTCTCGTCAACGTGAGCGTTCTGTCTGATTTGTCGTTCATAAATAATTTTGACGGATAAATGATTTTTTATTAATCTTTGTATCATGTTTCGTTTGAACAAGAAGTTCAAAAACTTAATATTAATTGCTTACTTTTTATTAATTTTTTACAGCTTCAAAGATATCGTGTTAACAGAGATTTACAATGGATACCAGGGGCTGGAGGAGTTCCCGCCTGTGCATTGCAGCTGTACAGCTTATTGTACTATACCCTGCCTCCATTTTTGAGGGAAGGTTCACAACACAAAGTGAACTTGAGCCCCCGTTGTACCAGTGTTCTTCCATCGAAGAAACCCATTTTTTAAGGTGGTTGGGACCAGATTCAGGGTCACTGAGATCCAGTCCCGCCCCTTCCATTGATGAGTGCCGTGTCAATTTCTTTTAATTGCGGCCACCGGTCCCCTTAGGCGTCAGAAAAATTCCAGAGGTGGCGGTGGGGATCGAACCCACGACCGCGGGGTCTACTAGCCGAGGGTCTGAAGCCTTAACCACTCGGCTACCGCGGCCCTCCCGTATCGTATAACGTAAGGGAATCGTAAGATCTCAATTGAAGTCATGATTCTTAACGTAATGACGCGTTGATCATTAGATAAAATGTTTTCATTTCATTTTAAATATTTCTATTAACTTTCTGTTACATTGTTTGGGACATTTACATGTTAGAATTCTGGAATGGGTTTATGACAGTAACCATTTTTAAACAAAGTCTAAAAATAGGTGAGGTTTTCAGCGACTACACAACCCCAACCTTGTCAGGGAATTAAGGATATTTAAAATTCAAGGAAGTCAATCGAAGTCAAGTTAATGAAATGGGCATTGCGCACTGCACTGTGGTACTCAAAATATAACTTTTAGTTCGGTTGATGTGTAATATTCTGTTTTACAGGAAGACGTTTTATTATTTTGATCAAAATATATAGAATTTTCTAAAAATTTCAATTTCAAAAATCGTGCACTTGACGAATATTGCGGATCACTATTGAAATTTTTAAAGAATAAAATTTGTAACAAATGATCATACAAATAGACATTAAAAACTGTACACGAATCGTTAGGGCTTAATGGATTCAAATATTTTATTTTATTATAAAAGAAGTTCTTAGGGAAAGATTTAAGAATGGGCTTTAGCTCTTACACGGCTTAACGTGTTCCAAGGATAGATTGCTTTTTGTTTTTCCCCAAGGATATTTTCGACGCTTAGAAGGCTGCGTTGTACATCCTAATAAACTTGGCCTCTCTAGTAGAAGCCTTTCTTATGGGCAGACCACCTCCACCATTAATTATAAGAATGTAGGTTAAAAATTCCATTACTCTTATCGTTGGGACGAATATACGGGGAGGGGGTAAATATATAAAATACAATCTAACAGTGTACACAAACATTTGTGTCAGTGTATAAACAGGAATCAACGATATTTCAGATATTCACGTACTCTATATTTATGTTTATTTGAAAAAAAAAAGTGTAGATCCCACACTTCCCTTTCGTTTTAAAATTCATTTATTTGTAAAGCAAAAAATTATTCTACCTTCATTTGCACTTTACTTTCTCAAAACAAGGAAAAATTAACAATTATAATTTACAGTTACTATTTAAAAATGTTTTCATTTCAAACAGTTAGGTATAATGTAAAATGTAATGATCTACCTCATTTCAAAATTATAACATTTTAAATTTTGTACGATTAGTATATGAGGAACGTACTATGATTGGCTGAAACAAATTATTGTGTTTATTGTTATTAAGAATTGAATGCAGAAATATTTAATGTAAAGTTAAATTATACAATAATGGCTCCAAATATGAATGACTCAATGAATAAATGAATGAATGTATGAATGAAAGCCTTATTTACCCAAAGGTATATACATTAAATTTACATTTCGCAAAGCTAATTGACAATAGCCATAGCCGTCTGTCGTGTTGCTTTATAAATTTCTATACCTATTTTCGTAGATAGAAAATGACGTGTGTGGTGATTAGTGGGCACTCTCAACACGACACGCAAGAATGGCACAATTACACAGACGACTAACACTGAGCCCTGACGATGATCTCAATAAAGATCGAAACGTCGGCAGAATAAAGAAAATGTTTTCCTGAAACCTACATCACACCAGACCGCATATTACGACTTCGAAACAATTATTGAGAATGACCTTTGATTTTAAAAATTGAAGTAGTCAATCAGGTATTTTCGGTACTGAGCGAGGTACCCAACAAGCTGCCTCCAGTTATCATTTCCGTTCAGGATTGCAATAATTTCTTCTTCATCCAGCTTCTGTTTCCCGGTTTTAGGTGAAACACTCTCAGAACGGGGCCCACTCCCATGAAATGGAGACTGTGGGACGTTGAGGTTACATAACGACCGAATGATGGCGCGGCCCTGTCTCTATGGTTGTCAGTTCAACCGAAGCAAATTCACTCCACTCTCACAAGAACAGAGACACCTCACAGTCATATTAGAGCACTCCTTGTAGTTTCGCCCTAAGTCAAAATCCAGTTTTGCGTACAAGTTGTGATGTAAGCTGTTTTTCGCACGGGTTATCAGGTTTTCCTATTGCTCCCACTTTTTACATGACTTCAGTTCCTCTCTACTCACTCCAACACCGTACGGCCTACCTAACTGTGACACCTGCTGGTGCCATAATATGCCTTTATTTATTACCACGTCGGGAAAAATTTGTGTCAGTCTGTCAGGTGTGTGACTCAGAATTGTCCTAATATATTTCCAATGCAAGCACAAAGTTAGACTGTAGAATTCAATTGAAGGTTCCACTTGTCGCAATGCTCTTCTAAATCGGCTCCAAATATTATTATATATTATGTTACACTCTTCGTTTTATAATATTCAGAAAATTAAAAATATATCTGTTTTATCATTTCCTAATCGCGGTAAACATGATATTTCGTGCTGCCAATCATCCTTTTTCATTATGTAATGTTCCACATACGTCTGATGTATTACATAAATATTTAAAACTATGATTGATTAATTGTTCACAATTAATAAAAAAAATGTAAGATTTAATGTAACATTTGATTATTGCGTCTGGAATTAATCAAAAAAGGAAAACTACACGTTGTTCCACGGCTCACCAATTATCCTAAACCATGATGGCTTGTAAGTCATGCTAAACTGTGTCAATTTACTTGTATGTAAAGGTCCCTAGATTACTCTCATTAAACCTCTCCCTCTCACTCTATCACTTTTTCTCAAGCTCTCTCTCTCTCACTCATTCTCCCTCCCTCCCTCCCTCCCTCCCCCCTCTCACTCTCTCTCTCTCTCTCTCTCTCTCTCTCTCTCTCTCTCTCTCTCTCTCTCCTGTCTCTTATACACATC
>CM077105.1:19553697-19565480 GCA_039619505.1 Cimex hemipterus | reverse complement strand
TATATATATATATATATATATTCCATATATCCTTCAAAAAGCAAAAAAACTGTAGAAAAAAAATTAGACGCTGCAACACACAGATCAGTAAGCGAGGGAAAGAGAAAAAAATATAATCAGATAGAGCGAATGGGACAGTATGTGTGAGTGTGAAAGAGAGAGAGAGAGAGAGAGAGAGTGAGAGAGAGAGAGAGAGAGAGAGAGAGTGAGAGAGAGAGAGAGAGAAACTAGAATAGAAAATGAAAGGCGAGGAAGGAAGGAAGTGGGATATATAAAGAACGAGAACTGAGGGAAAGAGAAAAAAGTGAGAGAAAGGAGAGATAAGTGTTTGTTTACAAATGTAGACATCAAAATAACGAATAATGAAAACGAGAGAAAGGGAAAAAATAAAGAGAGGAGGAGAGAGAGAGAAATGAAGAAATGAGAAAGAATGTAATGAAAATCAGAAAGAACATCGCTTTTGTTATTTTTATTTTCAGGGTAAACAAAGTACACTATTGAAAAAAGTCAAAATAAACACTGATATCCAAATATTAATAAAACAAAGAAAAATGTCGCCAAGGAAATTGCATCCAGATTTCATTTCATGCTTACGACTCCTAGGTCAATTAATTCAACCTCCGAGTCCCGAGGGGGAATAAACAGAGAAGGCATTTTAAAAAGGTTTCGGGGTTCTTCGGGGGAGGGTGTTTTTAACGGTTGATGAAAAATACGAACCCTGTTACCAAGTAGTAGGAGTATATCCGTTCCGTCGATAACTAAAATAAATTTTCCTCTGGTCCAACAATTTCTTCGAAAGGGGAGTTTTTGTTCTAGGCGGACATCAATGAACATTCCGAACAATAAAATTACCACGGAATAGTTATGCAACTAAAGTAATTTTAGGCAATTTTGACAAGTTATTTTTCATTTGCATTGTTAAAATACTATTGTTTCTCCTTTTTTTTAGGCAAATAAAACGCTGCACGTATCTAGTTAAAAAAATAATCATCATCATTTATATATTCTTAGCGTATGTTTTTTCTCGCAAATACGTTGATGAAACATAAATCAAATCAAGCCATACAAGGACTTGTTATGCAATTAAACCCACGCTATGCAATTTACATGTAAAATGGATAGAGTAAATCACATTGTATGCACATTCACACTAATTGACATTCACAGCTGCGTTTTAACTTTCCATTTTTGTCCATAGCTTTCAATTTTGTTTTAAAATCACCTTTATTGATTACGGTAACTGATTCATTCCCAAATTGTCCAATGTAGCCAATCTACAATTCTCCGACAAATTATAAATGCTATGTTTTATGTACTATACATGCTATTCATGACGACCATCGCAACTCGTTTATACAAGATTAATCAACACAAGTTATAAAAAATTTACCAATACTGTGTAACCCCCAATCATCTCCTAGTATAACAGCTTTTATTTCCATTCCTACCAGAAAATCTTCCGGAACGATTGAAGCAAAAGTCGGTAGACTCGTTCTATATTTCTGATGTTATTCCTAAAGGAAATTTCACGAAGAAAGAGTTTAGCGCAAATGGGATCAGCTAGACCAGAACCGCTAAACGTCATGCTCAAAAACTCGTTAAAAGCAAAACTGAAGAGTGTATGAGTACGAGATGATTGGATAAATTCACCATCATTTAGTTGCAAAAATACCAAAGAAGTTCTTCCATATATCCTCATTCAATAAGCTATCTTTTTCTCTCAGCAGTAAATATTTAAAGGCAATAAGAGACTTTTGCTATATTTTTAACAGTCTATTTTCCAATTCAGTTCCTACCTTCAAAAATGGAAAAACTGGGACAGAAATTTGGCGAACCAGTCATGGAACAACTGAGGCATCGGAACAAGCCCTGTTGTAGGGCACCAGCACAAAGCATTAACCGAGAAACGGTACAGCCACTTCAGAAACGCGACACTGACGCATAGAGAAATTAGCGAAGAGGAACCTTGGAAAGTGCCTAATTATCTCAAAGATAGTGAACTCTCTGATGTTTGGACACAAAAAAAATTAAATTCCGCAATAGATGTTTTAGGCTTTGTAGAATTTTGATGAAAGTCACCAGTAATCCGAATCAATGGCCTTATTTGTTTTTGATTTGATTTGCAATTTTTCAAAAATTCACCACTAAACATTAATCTAGAAGCTGAAAGTTATTGAGAAAAGAAATATTCCGAATATTAATTAAAAACGTTCCCTAAGGAATAATTACAAAAACAGAAATGTTCAGTAAAATTAAATCATCTTAACATGGTCACCGTGAAGATAAACTTGAGGTATGTCTGATAAAAAATACACTTTATAAACATCACTGGCAAAAACTATAACGTGATATTAAGCAAGATAAGATTTACTTTTGCAATAAGAAGAGATTTTCTCAAATTAATAAAAACAGAAGAAGATTTATTGTACTAAATATCGTGTAAAATAAGAAAAATATTTATATTCCTCTTTTTTTAAAATAAGTGATTTAAGTTTTACAAAACAGTAAAAAATAAAAATTGAAATGATAGATACTATAAAAAATCCGTACCTCAATAATGGCTTGCCCTTCTGTCTTGAGCCCTAGCCAACACCTTAGGAGTATTAAATTATAAAAATATTTTTTTAAAGGGCATAATAATTTAAATAACCAAGCCTGTGGTATAAAAAATGTACAATATATATGAATACAATTATTATTTACTTAAAATATTATTTAAGTAAAATAGTAATTAGTTTCTTCTGTCTAGTTCATTTTATCAGACATTTTTTCAATTAATCAATTTAACAACTGAATTTTAACAATTCTGTATATTTACATTTTACACATATGTCCGACTGGTGGATTGCTCTCCTCAATTTTTATCCGAAAGAAAAATTTTCTTGCTTCCTTCAGACAAATGTAGTCAGTAGTAATAAACGAGAAAGTGATTCTAAACTATTTACATAATTTATATTTAATGCAGCCACTCTTGACTGTGACATCAGAAATATGACATGGAACTGGTTCTGTATAAATTGATTTATTTTTTATCACGAAATAAATTGTCTATCTAAAGACCGACGTTTTCACGCAACAGGGTTAAGTATGATTGGCTGTTGGCACTTTTCTTCTCCAGTGGCCGCAATTGCTCCCAACAATATAACTTAATATAAACCTCATCCTAAATTTTGGCGTTTAATACGGTCGGCCGTAAAATTTTGATCCACTTTAAAATACGACTATGCATTATCGTATCCGCGTTTCGTACATCTTCTCTCAACCTGGAAAATTGATTTCCTCCATCTCAAATCTCAAATCGATACCAGTACCATGTCCTTGCTAATGGGATTTATTTTGGATTTTTTTATTTCTTTCATTCTTTTTCCCTTGATTTAAGAAAGTTTTTAATTGAATTAATTACACTTAAATTTTCTTCTTGATTATGGGCTGTACGACCACCCGTCGCAAGACGACAAATTTCCTTCTTTAGAACCATTTATTTTTTGACCTTACGAACATTTACAAATTTTTGGCACCACGATATAATCTGAAGAATACTTATTCCCAACTCGTTCCATATATTTTTTAACCATTGTGTTTAAATCATTTGAGCTCATTTTTTACACACTTTTAAATTATTAAAATTTTAAAAAATGTGCTTTTCATTGTTTGCTTTGTATTACTTCTTATTGTTCTTAATTCTTATTGTTTTGTAAATATTCTATTTTCTAATATTATATTGTCTGTTTTTATATATTCTGCAAAATATTACTGCAATGTAATAAATATTATTGTATAGATGTAAATGAGATAAAAACAAATTTGTAATTAAAATATAACTGAAGGTGCCAACCGTAAAGTATGTGTACATAATTTAATTAAATGTAAACAAGCCAGTGAACGTGCGTAGTGCGTAGCCATTTAAATAGGCTAATTGGCAAACTAATATAATACTGTTTGACGCATGATACGTTGAAATGCCGATTTTAGTTTATATATTTTTGATTGGAAAAATAGTTCAAAAATTTTTTTTTAAATTGATAAATTGGCAATTAAATTGGCGATTCAATTGTTAGTTATTCCATTTGATTATGAGGGATATCGACAAGTATGTGTTTTGTGCTTTCCAAACAATGCAGTCTTCAGGTTTATTGTATTTTTCTAGTTCCTTTGTACAGGGCAACCGACTTTATTCTATTCCTAAGAAGTAATATGTGGTTGACAGTTTTCTTCAAATCCCAGGCTGACTCCATTGAGCTGTTGTTTCACAATCCAAGATGATATGGGTAGTTGTTTCTTCTCCCTCATTACATGCCTACAAATGAGGTCATCATTGATCATACCCGTGATGTGTATTTGTTTTGTTAGATCACAATGATCGCTGTCCTATCATTCCTCCGAGTTAACTGTAGCAATAAGTTTCCCATTCTTGTTGCGGTTCACCATAAGCTGCACCTCTAGATTTTCAATACCTAATATTTCTTTGTAGCCTTGTAATCCTTGTTATAAAGTGGTTGTGTTTTCCCAGGTTTTGAAGACTTTCCAATCATTCACTGACTAGTTGGGATGTGATTTTATTTTTCATTTTATTATAATTTTTGTTTTTCGCTAATGCTTTAGAAACTGCTGGACTACGTGATATTATGATTTTCGAAGGCACAGGCGTTCAGGGCATACATTTCAGCAACAAAGACCGATTTTTCTAATGAACGTGATTGCTCAGATTTTGAGCGTGTACAGAAAATACCGGATCCGGGTCAGTCATTTGTTTGGAGCTTTTCCTAGCTTGAGGTAGGTTTAGCAGGATTTCTAGTGGAACTGATGTTATAATTAGCCCAGTGATAGCCAGTTTAGGCAGTAGTTTGCCGATCTTTATATATTTTTTATAGAATGCGGGGACGATGGATTAGAATCCGGGACCTTTATCTTACAGTGATGAGCGCCGTCTCCACGTCTAAACCGTTGCGGCCACCGACGCCCCCTTTACAAGCGTCTTGCATGTTTGGATAGCTTGCTTTTCTGAGCAATGGTCTAGTGAATAAAAAAAAAGTTGGTGCTTATCACCCCCGTATATTTGGGCAATTTCGATACTATTATGTTTACAAAATTTGACGGATTTGTGAGAAATCAATATAACTAAAAATTGAAGAATTTTATTACACTTCAATACAAAAGTAAATAAATTTTTTTTTGCAAGATTTGTTTTTTAAAGTTTGCTAATTGCAAAGAAGTCCAAGCGTCAAAATGATAAATATTGTACCAAAGTCAAATATAATTAGCATGGGAAACAATTAGTGCAGACAATCCTTTCCTTGTAGTCATTAACAAATTAGACGTTATCGTAACGTTATCACCTTTAGACGTTTTACATTAAGCTAAGTCAATTAGCCGTAATAATACTCGTCAGTCGAGAACGAAGTGGAGAGGTCGCATAGGTTTTTCTTTATTTGGCACGAATATCGTGAAGGTCTGGTATATTTTGTCATCTGGAACAGGGAGGAAGATCTGGAAAGAAAGATACGACACTTTCTCAACCATCATACATAAATTACCAATACTGAGATTAAAATGTACTGGTTATTGAATTTCATTTCGTAAAACTTATAAACCTATTTTTATATTGCCAATTGCAGTACAGTAATGTAAACGATATACATTTCATGGACGGGCAGTTGGCCATAAGAGGCTTTCTAGTTTACTTTGTATATAATTTCCATTATTTATAATATAAACAGAGAAAAAATATCCTTCAAGTCGTTTTACGCTATACATTTATATCGCAGTTATTAAAACTGTATATTTTTAAATATTTTACTTCGTGATGTGGTGTTTTAGTTATGAAAAATATCTTTTGAAAATATGAGGACTTTAAACAATGTTTTACTGTCACGGTATGAGATGAGGCGATATTAAGGGTTAACCGCTTGTCTCGAAAGTCCATAAATTCAGATGCCCCCATTGTTTACTCGTCGTCGTATATCTGCAAAGTGTGAAAGAACGTCAGAGCTGTTGTGCAAAAACATGAAACAATCCTCACTGTTCGATGGGCGACTCAGAATAAAGCTCCTTTCATGACGCCATCCATTGTTGCAACTTTATTTCTTCCTTCTCTTTTGACCCCCCCATTAATTTGACCTAATTAAAAATTCTTTTTTTTTACAAAAACCTCCCTTCGGGCTAATTTAAAATCTAAAGTTTGTCGCTTAATATTCGGTAACTAATTTTGTTATAATCACTTATCACCATCATGTTATCTTCTTACGATAGACCCGAATTGATTTTTTGGCAGCATTTATCGTTTATGTTTTAATACACATTGTTATATACGTTTACTAGAAATGTAAATATTTTTATACAAACTTATTATCTTTTTAAAATTATTTTAAAATTTGTTTTTTGAAAACAGTTCAATATTGTAAAGATAATGAGGGAATTTACCAAACATATCAAGTATCTTAGGTAATTATGTTTCATAAGTTATTTTCTAATCTTGGTTGTTTGTAGACTGAAGTTTTGTTGTTTAGACGAAGGAGAAGTCTTATTTCACTGTGTACATTGGGTAAAATATTTGTGTTTCTCATTTAACTTGCTATCTAGCTTCAGGACTTTTATTAGCCGCCCAAATTATTTTGCAGGATTAAGGGCTTTGCCCATTAGAACAAAATACTCTTCTTGACTCAAATAATCCTGCTGTACCCCTCTTCTTTACAGTACCATTTCTTATTTCTTTACCCAAATATTTCCAATTTTCTTCTCCGACCCAGAAGTTTCCTGGCTATCAAAAGACCATCAATAACCAAAGGTTTGTTCGACCTTCGAGCAGATACCAGTATGTTTAGATAAACATTTTTGACTAAACCGGTTTTTCTTTTGTTGTTAGTCCAGTTGAATAACTGTTGATTCTTAGACAGCAAAATAGTTAAAATGGATCTTTTTATAAACTGTTTTTGGCACTTATCTGGATTTCAGGTAGTTAAATGCACATCGCCAAATCATTTTATTGAGTTTTTTTACAAGTAATATTATTTTAATATTTCACGTGAGAGAACAAACTCTGATATATAATGACCTTGAAATACACGCAAAACAAAGGGAGAAAACACTCGAACACGTTAATATTCTTTGCCATAATATTGCTAGAAACATTTCGTTAGAAATGGATCTCATTTCGATAATTATCCATTGTTTGATTAATTAGTAATTATTCTTCTATTAGAAAACGTTTTTATGATATTAGTAAGACATGCAAACGTTCAAAAATTAAGCGAATTAGATAAGAATTTTATTTCTGTACGTAAATCCGTATTTCAAAGCATTATTTATTTAGGATGTGAAAAAAGTCAATTTACACTTTCAGTTAGTACAAATACTTTGCTTGAATCTAAATTTTTTAGCAGTGTATAAATTCATTTTCTCACATCCTACATGTATTTGCACAATTTAAACAATGATTATAAATCCCAGGCCCTGAAGATGATTTCAATAAAGCTCGAAACGTTGGTACGATAAAGAAAATATTTTGCTAAACCTGCATCACACCAGACCATTTTCCACGATCTCCAAATAAACGTTATTACATTCAGATCAACTTTATGAGATGTTTGAAAGATGTATTCCTTTTTCTTCTAATCATTTTTGTTTTTCAGCGGAGTGCAAACCGATGCATAATTCTTACGGGAATATATTGAAACGAGTTTGCCAGAGGTTAACAGCGAGAAATCACCGATTTGTAAGATCAATAAAGATCAATTTCCTGAAAATTTAATAAAAATGCCATTAATCATCCTTTATGGAATTTTCTCTCGGTTATTTCCCATCCAAATTGGTTGATGTTTACCAACACCGTACGTTTTACGTTTTCAATTTTCAATTTACGCAAATAAATTATTTTAAGAATCAATAAAAACTGGACGTTAATGAATTCCGTGAATGCTAAACCTTTCCTCATGTTATACATGACAATTGGCAGGATACAGCGATTTATAGCGCGGCCAAAGCGATATGGGTTCGTCTGGTATGAACTGTAATCGATTTAAAGGGCAATTTTGCAAACGCGCTCACATTTTATTTGTAAGTCCGTGGGCAGCCCGATTATGCCGAGAAATCCGATTAATTCCGCTGAAAATCGACACTGGCTTGCGGGCAGTTTGAGAGATGTGAGCTATTATTAATTCATGTTGAGAACAATACATTTCGAACTGTGACCTCATAAAAGCATTCGCAGAATATCAGTTTTCCGTTCAAATTTGTAAAAATTGTTCGCTATTTGCCCTAATAAAAACAAACCACTAGCGGCTTCCTTTATTGCATTATGTTCTTGAAACGTTTGTTCTGAAGATATTGAAGTTTTCCTTCCAATCTCAATATGTATGTCCAATTTATTGTGTAATTAACTGATTGCTCTTGTTTAAAATTAGTTTTAGACAAATAAAAAAAAAATAAATTTACCAAATTTTTTTCTAATGAATTTGCTATATCTTTTTTATCCAGTTGCACTATAACATAAAATTATCAAGATCTGAAGGAAAACTGATAAGTCCATAAAAATCCGATGAAATGTTTAGTTTCTGATAGCATTTATTCGATTATAACGCCAACATTTCAAAATTGCAATGGCACCAGCAGATTCCACCTGAAAAATTATGCCTTCAGAACTATACTTAACATTACCATGAAATAAATACTGTAACAGTTAAAGACCATGTCATTTATAAAAATTCACACGGTATATGTATTTACATATATGTATTGGAAAAGTAGCATATAAATATATTTTATAGTATGCATTCGTTACCATCACTATTCCGGTCTAAGTAAGTATCGCAGTTCCGTATTGATCGATTTTGTAATATTAAACTTTTTGTGTTTAATAAACTCCTGCCTATTTTGGCATGCAGTGCAACGTTTCAAACAGAAATGTGTGAGATGCGGTCTGGTAATAAACACTGTTATACGTTGGATTTTGGAGGAGGAAGTTCAAAATCCAACGTATATAAACATTAAACAGCAATATCTCACTCGCACTTTCAACAAAACACGCAATGGGAAAATTTCACAGAAAACGAACAGCTTGAGTGAGTAGAAATCAATATAAAAAATATATTTTGGATGCAATGCAAAATTCATTACATGTATTTGTTAAATTTAAACAATGTTTGTAAATCCCTGGCCGCCAAGATGATTTCAATAAAGATCGTAATGTCGGCATGAATGAAAATGTTTTTCTGAAACCTACATCATACAAGACCGCTCTCACGATTTCGGAATAATATTTCTAATGGAGATTTAAAATTTAGCATGGATCTCGGGGTTTTTTGTGTTAATGAATTTTGAATCATTGCCCGGTTGTCTGCTATCGGCTGGTATAAAGGTCCCACTCGACCAACGGTGCCCATAAAACCGGGATCGTAAAAAAGCTATAAATTAGAAATCATCAGATTAAAGTGCTCGTGTAATAAATTCAAGCCAAGTATGAGAATTCGAAATAACTAAATAATGGATGAACGTTATCATTCTCTTGGTTGACTTAACATTAACAGCCAGATTTTTAAAAAATAAATGTCAATCTGAACTTTTGTTATATGTTATATCAAAGAACTATTGTAATATGTCATTTAATTACGGTCGTAAAAGCGTTAATGTAAATGTTTAATCTATTGTGTTTTTTTTTAAATAGAAAGAAAAATATGACGAAATATAACAAGCTCTTATCCGTCCCGCCGACGAATTCCAGGGGCTGTCAGTGGCTTATTCGTTTCAGGAACCTAGATATATATATTTAGTTTGTTTACAATTAAATCAAAAAGAAAATTCAAGTTTTATTTTTCAATTTTTATAAACTTAATTTGACGGTAAAAATATTTATATCTAGATTGTTGGTAATATTTTTGAAGTAAACACACCAAAACTAAATTGTAATAAATTATTCGGAGTTCAATTTTGCTGAACAGCAAGCTCTGAAAAGGAACCAGGGACGTAGCCCGAAATATTTCAGCAACTAAATATATTGGGTAAATATAAATTGCCGTGTTTAAGTTAAAAAAAAAATCATTTTTGAACTAAACAAAGCAATTTATTTTTATACAATATACTTCAGTTGCTTATGCATTTGGGGGTCACGGCCCTGGTCCACATTCAGAGCTCACTATTTAGCAAAATTTAACTGCCTACTAACTATTAGGAGTTCATTTTAGCTAAATGGCACGCTCTGAAGAGGGACATGGAACATGCCCAGAAAAACATAAGCAACTAAAATATATTATTGCAAATTGAAACTGATCGTATTGCAAAATAATACACTAAAAATGTTAATTGAAATAACCAATATTCCAGATTTAAAATTTAAAATTATTTTTAAATATCAAACATTTATAATTTATTTTATTTTATTAAAGGTTTGAACCGTTATCTTATTTAACTATTCAGAAATCGTGAGCTGCGGTCTGGTGTGATGCAGGTTTCAGAAAAATGTCTTTTTTATCGTCCCAACGTTTCGATCTTTTTTGAGATCATGTTCAGGGCCTGGGATTTACAAACATTGTTTACATTTAACAAATACAAGCAGGATGTGGAAAAAAAATGATTTATGCAATGCAAATTGGTTTTTTGTAGTATGCAATAGAAGGATTTCTATTCACTGGAAGTGTTTGTCCTCAGTGTAATTGTGCCGTTCTTGCGTGTCGTGTTAAAAATGCCTGTGAGATATTGCTGTTTTGCGTTTATTTATGTTGGATTTTGAAGGGGTGGGGAAGGAAGTCGGCATAGAAAAAACGTTTTTGTATAAGGCCCTGAAGATGAACACAATAAAGATGGAAACATGGGTACTTTAAAGGAAATGTTTTTCTGCAACCTACATCACACCAGACCGCATCTCACGATTTTTGAATAATTATCGATTAACGGTCACTAATCACCACTCTTTTTATTTTACATTTTTGATTAATTGTTTTTAGTTGAGATAAAAAAAGTCAGTGTGACGAGTGGTATTCGAACCCACGACCTTTGCTTGTACGACGCGTCGCTGCTATAGAGTCTTAAAGCGGTAGAGCAGCGGCGGATCTAGCCGAAGGTCGTGAGTTCGAATCCCGCTCGAGACACCGACTTTTTTATTTCAATTAAAAACCTTTAGACTTTTTTATCTTTACTAAAATCCTGAATTAATTGGAAGATATTAATTGATCAAGCGGACCACGAAAATTAGTGAACTTTATTTAACTCCTTCCGGAATATTTAAAAAAGGTTCGTGCGAGACTAATTGCGTTGCATTACTCAAGGGTAGAAAAATAATAGGTCGCAGCATCAAAATAGGGAAATAATTGAAGTTGGACCGGAGTTCATTCGATTTAAGCACCTCGCCCTCTTTGGCAATGTTGATTTCGTTACTTTAATTCCGAATTCTAATAGCATTTTCGATTGATTAAATGTCGATTTAGGAACAACAGTGCGGAAACGATTGGCCCATTATTCCCAATGTAAATTGTATATGATAATTGATATTCTGACAGTAAAAGTTGTGCCCATTATCCTTCTATGTCAAATATGCCGATTTACTACCCCGATAGGGTCGTAAATGTTGTTTTAAAGTTAAATTTGGATCGTCGGAAATTTGCCACCCTCTCCGAGCTTCTTACCTGTTTCCCAAAACTTTTACTTGTTTATTTTTACTACACTATTTGACTTTCATTCTCAATATTGTTTTGAGAGTAGACTAAACACAAATAAATAAAAATTATGCCACAATATCTTCATACCGTGTCTCTCTCTCTCTCTCTCTCTCTCTCTCTCTCTCTCTCTCTCTCTCT
>CM077105.1:19510840-19533324 GCA_039619505.1 Cimex hemipterus | reverse complement strand
GAATCTACTGGAGAAGTTTGTAGCACGAGTAGCAATTCACCCTGTATTTTCAACAGTTTTGATCGTATTTCTATCAGTGTAAAATTAGACTAAAAATAATTGTACATTCCTGAGATAATAAGAAACGATGGAACTATTTAACCTATTTAACGAATAAATTGGATCTCGTTAAAATCTGCAGAAAAATCAAATTTAATTGCCACAGCCAAACTTTCGACATTCTGAAAAAGAAATTTGAATCCTTTTATTAAAAGTGTAAATACCTCAACTAGTAGACATATTTACTATTGTTTGCGTCGTAAATATAGGTGGAAAGCTTGTAAATAACAATTTTTTTATTAAAACTTTAACTTCACAAACCCAACCTACAAAAAAACACAGCTAGTCTTAAAACTCGTACCATGAAGGTTGTTATACAAATGATGGATATTAATTTAATTCATGGTAAATTAACATATAAAAAATATACACATGCTACAAAAAATTTACATAAATACATTTACCTAAGAAAACGTATACATAATTCACTATAAACTATAGCTACTTACTTTAAATGTGATAAATGTGAAATGTGAAATTATAATCCAACTTTATTAATTATACAGAGGGCTCATAAATTGAGAATCCTCTTATCTAGCGAGGTTATTAAAATATTTTTTCAATGTAAATCATTGGCTTAGCGAGTTAAAATGAGGTTTAGCTAAGTTATATTAAAAGAAGTTGTAAAATGGTTTTTAGTTCAATGTGCAATTATGCTTTACATTTCCCTGTATTCCTAAAGTATATTGGAAAATTGACAAAGTTGATTAAAATATGTTGGAAAATAGACTAAGTTGAATAACCTATAATCTTCCTGATATGGCTTTCTTCTTACCAACGATTTTGATCTGCATATTTTGATATTATGCGTTTCGGCCCTGCGCCAACTCCATATGAGCAGTTTTATCACGCTTGTATGTTTTTATAAGTTTCTATGTTAGAAATCTACCTTTGAAGATGACGAAATACCGATACGCGTTTGGCACACGAAAAACCCGAAGCTAGCAGATCAAAATGTTCGGAGACACAGTATACTCAGGTTCGTTTTTAAAATGGAATTCGTTTGTACAGTTTGTACAGTGTAGCAATAATGTGCGGTGTTTAGCAATAATATCAATAATAACTTCATATATTATGATATAACAATAATTATAACTACCGCAACTAATAAAAACGAACAGATTGCTTTTTCTAACATTTCATTGATTGAATGTGGCTGTAAAGTTTAGAATAAGATCCAGTTAAACGATAAAACGTTCTGGAAATGAGCACGAGGGGGCGACCCTCGGACAGGCCGTAGTCGTAAAGCTTAAAAAAATACTTCGTATTGTCATTGCGTCAAGGCGAACAATTGTTGCCTTACCGTTTTTTTTTTTTTTTTTTTTTTTTTTTTTAAGCCAAGATGAAAACGGAAAATTCAAAAATAAACAATCGCCATTGCGAAAAGCCGAGGATCGTACTGTCAGCGATAACTTATCGCGTTTCGAAATTTCACGATACGAGTTCTAACAGGCTGTCAGACTGCCTGTCTGTCACAGGTCATTGATATCGCTGAAATTTCCGAAGGACCCCGGCCATTTACAGAATAACGGCAGAAGCAATACCGTGAGGATGTAAATTAATCGAGAGACGGATTTGACTTGATATCGTAAGCCAATATTACTATTTGGTATTAATAATTATATCATTTTAATTTATGTCTAATTTTACATTAATAAATTTACGACTATTCGTTAATTGTTTATATATAATTAATTATTTATTAACACTTGAGCGTTTGCCAAGTTATTTTTTGTTATTAAAACCTGGGGCAATCAACAACTTCCAATGACGAACTAAGTAATGTAAATGCAGAAGCTCAGAAGTGATCAAGATTTAAGTACAATAAATTCATACAAGAAATATGCTCTTTCGATTATTGTACAAGTAGAAACATAACAGGAAAAATGTTTGAAAATTTCAATAGTGTAATTCAAACTTGATTATGAATTTTGCAGTTTTGATATTATAGAACTCGTCGAGTTACAGTTAGGTTCTCGGCGTACCTCAATACCTAGGTGTAGCATATCAAACATACTGAACTTTGTTTCTAAGACCATAGTAAACTAGGTCACTTACACTAATCTGACACAAATTATGCGAAACTTAAGCGTATATCGTTGAATACACCCATTCCAATAAAGTTCCGTTTCCTGTAGGTCGTCGATGATATTCCACTATATCCAATAAAACCTATGAATATATGTATATATAATAAAGCCAGTTGTAATCTACTTTCCACAAGCGCAAAAATAATTACTACTCACGTGACAAAATTTGCGTGAATTGGTGAAGGAACATATGGCTGAGCGAACAAAGTAAGTTGAAACATTTCAAAAATTAGAGAGAATTGTATTTTCTGGTCCTCAAACAAACCCTGAATATAATGTTTGCCTTTCAAATGATTTCGATTTTTCTGAAAAATCACGACAATAGTGGCAAAACCGGCGTTACAGTTCTACAGGAATGATGAATCATTTTATGGGATCAAAAATTTGTACCGGACAATCAATTCTTATTTTTCTGACGCATAATGGGTTAAATTGTAAACCTTGTTGTCACACGCTACAACTCAAGAACAGTGAGTTTTGTAACGATTGCAACAATATCGTTAAGTAGACTTATAAAATGTCTGACTAAAAAAATTTAAAAAATTCGTTTGCTATTGAAATTCGAATTTATGTAGCGTAAAACGACTCTAATCTGACATGTTTTTTACGGATTTCTTTTTTCATCACAATTGATTTAAGGAAAGCGCCCTTTGATTTTTGAAACGATTTATATCATTATTATAAGGAAATTAAAATAACTGAATATTATTTTTTTAGTATGCTCCCCCCAAAAAATTAATCGTCTGATGTATACTTTGAAATATACAATACATTAATTTAATAGCTTAAAATATAGAATTCCTTTGGCACGAAAACTAAGGCACGGTCGAAAACTTTTCGGTCCTTCAAAATTGTTGATCCAACGATTCAATGTGTAAAAGGGGTCGACGAGGTAGTTTAAACGCCATTTTTTGACACAACCAACAATCATGCCATTCATTTAGCGCAAATCAATATGTGATAATAATAAAATTTAACGAGCACTAGCTTTGTCAAAACAGGGGATCAAGACAGTTGCTTCTGTCACATAAATGATAAATGGTCAATTTTTTAAAAAAGATAATTCCTACTCACAGTTAGTTGTTTTCAACCATCGGATTTCAAGCTTATTGCCCATCATCAACAGTCGTTACATTATTGAACACTTGCCTAAATCAAACATTTTTCGGAACTTAAGAACCTTATAGAACAAACTAAACATTTAAATTTAAATACGACAGAGTTACGTAGTTTCAACAAAGGAAAGAATCTAGATTGGTTGGACAAATTTAAAATTGAAAAATGTAAAATGAAACATTAAAATAAATGCATTATAATAAATATGCTTTTAGAAATCGTGAGATGCGGTCTGGTCAGATGTAGGTTTCAGAAAATCACTTTCTTTATCGTGCCAACGTTCCGATCTTTATTGAGATCATCTTCAGGGCTCAAAGTGTTTGTCTTCTGTGTAATTGTGCCATTCTTGGGTGCCGTGTCGAGAGTGCCCTCACAGAACGACATGCAATAACGGCACAATTATTACACAGAAGACAAACACTTTGAGCCCTGAAGATGATCTCAATAAAGATTGGAACGTTGGCACGATAAAGAAAATATTTTGCTGAAGCTTTCATCACACCAAACTGCATCTCACTGTTTCCAAATAAATATCGATTAACGGTCACTAATTACCACACATTAATCATATAATAGATAATATTTAATTTTATCATTTTTACTAATATTTTATAAATGTATCTTTTTATTTTTAGCTTTTATTAATTACTTAAAAATAAATATATATAAATCTAAGAATTAATCTAAAAAATTAAACAAAATAAATAAAATAAAGATAAATAAATCGCTAATTTAAAATTAATTTCTTACAGTATTTATTAATATAATAGTTAATTGTTTTCCGCGCTTTTTGCTTGTTGATGATTGTGCGCCAATTGGAGCGTTCAATCTTGCAGTTCATGTCGAGAGATGTGGCTGTAAACACCTTCAAACTGATGGTGAGCTATAAGCTTGTAATCTGGAATGTTGAAAATAACTAACTGCGAGTAGAAACTTAAAAAATGTTGCTTGCCTCATCAACAATAATTTGGATGGCACGAGTACTAATTCGCATTGCGGTGCCTTTGGTACATGTAGTGTTAGTATAGTAAACATGTAAGCCCTATTCTAAGGGATGTGGGTTTTTTGTAGCCACTTCTAAATTGATAAACATGACATAATACAGATAATAACATTAAATTTTTGTTATTTACAGTCGAATCACCTATTGATTTCTTTTGTCATATTTTTTACCAATTATGCTTTCATCGTCTATAAGCTTAAACACCGTAGCCAAGCCACGATATCTGAATATAATTTATATTACACTACATTAAAGCGATTAAAAGAACTATCACGTTTATTTGAGCATTTATCAAAATAACAACACAAATAAAATTGTTTAGCGGTTTTATTACTTGGTTTATTTTTACACCGTGTCGCCATGTTTCGACATTATTGAACAACATGTTTACGTTTATACTTTTACTCTTTGTTGTTATGAAAGGCGCAAAAATTTTTCTCTATAAAACAAATCTTACGATATATTTATAATAAAGAAAATACAATTTTATCTTTTAATTAATTAAGGTTTTTAGTTGGGAAAAAAAGTCAGTGTCACGAGCGGGATTCGAACATGCGACCTTCGAACAGATACGCCTACGATCCCCTCGAGCACTAACTTCCCATCTCAACCCCACCTTTTGAATTTTCCCTACTTTTTGCCATTTTTAAATTGTCAGGGAATGCCATTTTCAAATCAATTTTATATTATTTGTTAATTTGCTAAAGACAAGCAATGAATTATAATTTGATCGGAACATGCCAAGATGAAACAATAAAGTATTGTTTACTTAAATGATTAACTGTTATTATTAAAATTCGTAGCCGAAAACACGGTGGATGTTGAATACTTTAATGTAATCTATGACTAACGATGGTTCATATTGTAAAAATTTGTCAGTTCATTTTAATTCCCGCATACAAATATTAACTACCAAATATTTATAGCACATAGTTAAATAATAAACTTCTTTTTATTTCACACCAAAATTTGTCAGTTACATTGTTTAATCCAATGGCATCTTTGCTTTTGCGCGCGATGCAAAAAGTCATAAAATCATGCTTATATGACCGCGTACAATGTAGGCTGCACATTTATATTACCGAATTATAATCTCAAGAAATTATCAAAGAGTCCGCAATATTATATCTAAGCCCCACCAGAAGGCTTTTAATTAATTGGACGCGGTTAAGTCTGGGATAATAACAACTAATTATCTCGGAAGGGAGATCATGGCTTGTAATCCTGCAATTAAGTCGCACCCAATATTTACCAAACACGGAAATTAAAAAATTTGTTAAATCTGCCGTGTAAAAACTGCGGTGAAAAGAATTGATATTAAAGTTAAGTGAATGATCGTTTACACTAAATTTTTAACACAAAACAATGACTAATAAAAACATGGTTTTGGAGAAGTGAATTCTTCAAAATTTACATGTTCCTAATTTCATCCTAATCCAAAAAATTAGATTTTTTTATATTTATATACAACGCTACATATTTACGATTTTAAAACTTAAAATGAATGTAATAGGAAATGAGTGATTATTCTGTGCCACCATCGTCAATAAATATATTTTTATGGCGATAAATTGTATACTTACCTCGGACTTGTCCTATCCAGTGATCACTCCCATTACTTTTTATTCTTTCATTTTTATTTTCCCATCTTTACAGAACTCCTTTTTATTTAGACAGATAGATAGCTTTCTTAATTTACATTTCTGACATATATTTACAATTTGTTTACAAATTATATAAGCATGTAAACAGACAATGGTCATAGTTGTTTGTCGAGTTTTCATTTTATTAAGTTTGTAAATTAGTAAAAAACTCTAATTGTTTTTGTTGTGATTGCTATAAGTATTATTTTTTTAGTTTTATCTGCTAGTCTGCCGCGAAAGCAGGTACTCTCGTTCCTCACAGTGATGATGTTGAGGCTACCCCGATTCGGCCTAACGACGCGTGAATAGCGAGGAAATATGATATTAGAAAATTATAAGCTTTAGTGCCCGTCAAGCCGACGGTCAACCGGTGGAGCCCAGAGGGTATATCTCGAAGGGAAGCGTTATCCTGATCCGCCTGAGGATCGGTCACACACGTGCGACTCATGGATACCTGCTCGTTGGCGCGAGTCGACCTATGTTTTCAGCATGCCACGGCATCGCAAGTGTTGAAGGGGTGTCGCAGCTTGGCCCCGTATAGAGACAGTAATGGAATACCGCCGGATTCTAGGAGAATGCTCGTGCATAGCAGCGAATTTAAGGAAAAAACTATTTAGGTTTTTAAAAGATATTGGGATAATGGTTTGTATATAAGGGTATTTATTTTATAGGTTAAAGTTTAGATTTAGTTTACTTTCGAATAGAAGCATATTAGCAGCATATTATTTCAAGGCTCTACCGCTGCTCCGCTAAACCGCGTCGGGGCGGAATATCAAGTACCCTCGGGCCTGGATTCTAAACAGAGGATATGCATGTGTGATTGGGTTTGTATACAGGAGTATGTATGTATTTATTGTATGAGTAACTGTGAGAATGACTAATTGACCTATCGGGGAAAGGCTAGAGGCTTCCTAGGAAGTCTCGTAATTCTAATTCTATTTCTAACTACGTGTGATTTGAATAAGATATGAAATTTTTAATTAAAATGGTGAACTAAATATTTCATGTATTTGAGGACTTGAGACCTAGGTAGGTCGACTCCATTTTGTATCCCATCGGCAGTTCACCATTTTTTCCTTACTCAGCCAAATGATCATTGCTCTAACGACGTGGAAGTTTCCATTTTTCAAGTTCATATATTTTAATCCTGTCCCGAATCCGTGCATTATTCCGATCGGTGGTCTTCATGGAATCCTTCCGCTTCCCTGCTAACTTAATTATCAAACTCATGCCATTTGCGACATCACTTAATTAACCTCTATATTAAGCTGTCTTACTAACTCGGATAATCCCTTGTAATACGAAATCCCTTGGCTTATAAGAGACTCTGTCATAAATTGCGTAAATCTGCTAGAGAATTAAAACCTCTTTTTATTTAGTTCAGATATCCGCTGTAAAGCGGTATGACTGTTCTCAACAAAACATTTTTTGCTTTCGTCCTCTCTTTTACATTTTTATAACTCCAAATTCCAGCACAAAACATACTATCGTGTTTGTTTATTTTATGAACTGAGTAGACATAAAAATAGTTCAACGACAATTTTAAACTACATCTGAATTATCAACAATATCAAGTAAACAATGCAGCTATCATTAATCATTCAATAAAACTGCAGGTTTTTCAATTCTATAAAAACTTATTTATCTCTCATCGGCCCAATAATTTTATGAGTGCTAGGTCATAAAATCAACGTTATACATTAGCTAAAGTTAGCTGAGAGACTGTAAATTTTTTTATTGTTATATCATAATCCAAAAACATGTACACTTTAAGAGATTTTCATGATTTTCATTCAAATCACGATGATTATTAAATTTCGATATGTTTTTTCAACATAAAATAATCATGTGTAGAGATTAGTGACCGTTAACGGATAATTATTCAAATATCGTGAGATGCGGTCTGGTGTGATGTAGGTATCAGAAAAACATTTTCTTTATCGTACCAACGTTTCGATCTTTTATTGGGATCATCTTCAGGGCTCAAAGTGTTTGTCTTCTCAACACGACATGGCACAATTACACAGAAGACAAACACTTGGAGCCCTGAAGATGATCTCAATAAAGATCGGAACGTTGGCACGATAAAGAAAATGTTTTTCTGATACCTACATCACACCAGACCGCATCTCACGATATTTGAATAATAAAATAATCAATTCACAAATTAATGTGAAATTATGATTTCCAATAATCGAGCCATCAAACAATATCGATGCGAAAGAATGTAACTATGTTGCAAGACAGTAAATGGTTTTATTTTATGTTTTACCCTATTAGTACAACAAATATACAGTTAAATAAACACATAGTGTTTATTGTTTAACTACAAATAGTAAAATGTCAGATAAATAAAAAGATATCAAATATAAGATCAAGTTATAGTCGAAGTGCCTCTGTCAGACAGCGAAGAGCTTTATGTCAGCGTTGCCCCCTACGTCTGGGTGACCCTAAACCGTGCTTTCAAAAGTTGAACATTATTTTGGAAAAAATATTGAATGAAGGCTTAAGAAAAATGTTCAAACATTTAGATATAAGAATTTAAAAAATATACTAAACTCTTATGTAATGTCGTACTGTGTATAATGGTCAATATGTCTGTACTTTTGCATTGTTTTATAGACTTTACCCGATGTGTGTTAGTAAAACATACTCCTCTATTTCAGGATCGTATCATCGTATCGCTAACCAGCAATCTATCAAGTTGGAAATAACTTGTTGCCTCGTATCGGTTGATTAACAGCGGCACAATCTGTCTCGTTATTCTTCTTGTTCTGATTCAATGGTAATAAAATACTATTTCATCCTGAATATGTAATTATTTTTGACGCATATATGTGTTGTTTGATTGAAATAATAGAATAAATAGACACAAGTTGGTTCTTTTTGAAATTAAGAGAAAACCCTAGTTATTTCTACTTATTTCGTAATTATTCCGTAAGGCTGGTCCGTAACGTGTTTCACACATTTCACACGTTCTTTATGAAACAAAAATATGCATCATAAATTTCCTATGAATAAAGCAGTTAATTTAACAAAATTCTAATCACACAATTTGTTAGCTTTACGCTTTTAATATCAATCTCTTTTTTAATCCATAATCAATTATTAAACTATTATTATTATTACTGTAAGTAAGTCAATAGAAAGATGCAGACCATTCCCCTCAATCCTCTAAAATTTCACTCGTTTCAATTAAAGTTGTACCACCTTTTTTACATTTTCTCCTAAAAAAGCTTAAATTAAGATCCTTATTTTTTTATTTATTTTGTTATATTTTTCAGATTCTTTTTCAAATTTTTCAATCCTTTGATTTGCATTTTGGTATAAAATTTTTCGAGATGTTTTTTTTTCTATATCAGCCAGATTTTCTATAAGTTAACTTTTCTTTAGGGCATTGACTAATCTTGCTAAATTCCCTTGTTTTCCAATCCATCGTGAGATTTGTATTTATTTTCTACCGGTTTTGCTGATCCAGGTGATGGTTCTTCTGAGTAAAATTGATTCAAAATAAAATTACCTCTAGAATCGAGGTATTGTGAAACAACTTCATCTTGCTGTGGCACGTTTAAATTTTTAAATTGCCCTTCATATGAAATACTATCGACACAATGCTTCTTTGTTTCTTTGCGAGTAGTTTTCGAGAATTTTTATTGTTTTTTATGAAGAAGGAATCTTGAGGCCTTCTATGTTTTCAGAAATTTCTGTTAGCGAATGTGTACACTACGTTTTTATTGTAAATGTTGACATTTCGTATCTTTTGCTTCGGCATTATATTTATTTGCGTTTCGGTGTCGGAAAATATTTGAAATTGATTGCTTGTAAGGATTGGAGTATTCGCAGTAATTTCGATACGCGACACTTTCCTTGGGGTTGAATTGGAATAAAAAATCTAAATCTGATCTGGCTGTGTTACAGGCAGAGTTACTCTCTCCAGCTTTGGTCTCAGAAGGAAATGAAAAAAATACAATATGCAGTAATACAAGGAGTTAAAACCCATATTTTAACAATTAATGATATAGAAAAGTTCAAAGATTTGAAATTTTATTCGTACGTTTTTTCTACTTTCAAAAAGGGGGGAAGTGGAATTGTATTTTCTAGCTTTGTATTTTAAGTAAATAGCTATTTTTCAGGATAAATATTTTTTACGGTGTCCGTTTTAAAGCAAATGTTCGTCCAGAACAAAAAAAGACAGCACTAGTTTGATAGATAAGACATACATAGAGAGACATAACGAGGGTAAGAAGGTTCCTAAATTTCTGTGTACTGTAAATCCTATTTTTCTGTGTACTTTAACAATACACTGTTTTTCATTTTCATTCTGAATGAGTTGATAATTTCATTTGCCACGTATTCGTGTGTCGTTCGTGTTATTAGAATAGTTGACTTAATTTACTCGGTTTCTCATCGAAATGGTGCAAAAGCTCCTTGTTCTCTTCCCTTATGCCATCCCGCAAGACAGGATACGTATTGGTTTTCATGCCACCGTATATATTAACATAATAATAAAAATAATAATTTTCCACTTCGAAAAATTGTGTATAATTATTTGAGTAATAAACAGTGTATTTCCTTTGAAAATCAATATTTACTAGACCGCAGAAGAAAAATTTATTAAACTCGTTAAAAGTAAATTAATAGCAGAAATAATATTAATTATTTTTTAGTTAAGTTTAATGTAAAATATATTTGTGTAGAGATTAGTGACCGTTAATAGATAATTATTCAGATATCGTGAAATGCGGTCTGGTGTGATGTAGGTATCAGGAAACATTTTCTTTATCGTGCCGACGTTTTGATGTTTTATTGAGATCATCTTCAGGGCCTGGGATTTACAAACATAGTTTACATTTAGAAAATACATATAGAATTTGGAAAAGAGAATTTATACAATGCAAAATATATTTTATATTCTATCAAAGTATTTCTACTCACTCAAAGTGTTTTTCCTCTGTGTAATTGTGCCATTCTTGCGTGTCGTGTTGAGAGTGCCAGTGGGATTTTGTTGTTTAATGTTTATATATGTTGGATTTTGAAGGGGTGGGGAAGGAAGTGGGTATAGAGGAGACTATTTTGTATAAGTCGTCGGCTTCTTTGAGGTGAAAAGAGCCGACAAAGGGAAACAATGTGTTGGTTTCGGCCAGTTTATTCTTTCAGGATATAGAAATGGATAAATGGGAAAAGGAAAGCTAGATTGTTGGACAATTAGCCTATGCGAAAAATATTTGATGTGTAGAATGTAATATGTTATCTGTATTGAATTTGATTAATGATGTTGGCGTAGTTATCTGTTCTGTAATTGATGCTGTGTTTATCCTTGTTGATGTAAACCATTTCTAAAATTAAAAGCGGACGACTTATACAATATAGCCTCCTCTATACCCACTTCCTTCCCCCAAGTAAAATATATTTATTTAAATAAGCACACTAATTTGCAAAGATTTTACAAACCCTATAAAATACGGTTCTTTTTAATTTGCTGGGCTGAAACAACGGTTTTATGTGTAATATTGGAGGTAAACTCGCCCAATATTTTGTTACATGCTGCATTAAACACTCTTCTGTTCAAATAGATTGAGCCTTGAAGCAAAATGTTTTCCTGTCAATAACCGACTATAGGCTATTTCTGAGTTAGTCTATTTTCAGTGCAGTGTGATTTACCAGGGTTTTTTCTCGAGATTCTTTATGCTCAAGTCATTCCTTTATTTATTCCACCCACAAGTATACACCTTCACGTTTCACGGTTAAACAGATGCGATAATATTTTAGGTCGTGTTTTCTCCAAATCCACGCAGGTTGAGCGCAGCTCGTCAATCCTGAGCTCTTCTATTCCTAGAAAGATTGATAAATAAGCAGTCCATACATCATATATTCTTTCAATGAAATTTTTTTATATTTTTTGGTTTTAAAACTTGAAAAGAAAATAGAAATTATTTAGAAAATGTATAAATTTTGAGAGCTTGTAAAGAGAATTGATATTCACTCAATTAGAACAAAGAAGCAAAACAAAACAGGAGGTAGGGGAAAATTAGCACTTTCTAAATTCGTCTTCCTTCTGAAAGGTTAGTCGAGCCGTTCAGCCTGATCCGTGTGCTCTTATGACTTTGTTCCGTTGGAAAAACCATGTGGTTCAACACGGGTGAATTTCTCAAAAAGCCCGTTTTAAACGGAAAATTGATTTTTACGGCTATTGGTTCGTAAGAAAAAGTGGAAAAACTTCTTGGGTCAATTCTACTTGAACTTGGCATTTGACCTTAGAAGGTAAACTTTCAGTCGTCCGATTTTACAAAACACAAGTTTAGGTGTTTTGTTTTTGTGTAAATTCGGTTTAGTATTGTACTTGTATTTATATTTGTGTAATAGAATTTATAATTGTTAAGGTTTTTAAATAGCAAATATTGTTTCACTGTTCTGATACCCCCCCCCCATGTATCTGAGTGTGCCTTTAAATTAATCTCATCACAATGCAAAAATAACAACTTTTTGTGATTTTCTTAATTTGTTGTCAATTTAAAAACAAAAATTTACAAAAAATTAGAATGCAGCAAAAAGCATTTATGCATAATCTCCAATCTATTCAAAAATAAATATTAGTTGAAAAAATATAAAAAATTGTAATATGATTAGCCCAAAAAAAGTTGACAGTTCACCATTTACATGGAAAACGTCTTAATCCGTATTGTATAACTGTTCATCATTATGCACATTATGTACGTTTATTAAAATAATTATGTATTTATTTATTAATTGTGCATCGGTTATGATTTCGTGGACCATTTTCGATTTCAATTGGAGTGATAGATTTCGGAGGAGAAGTAGGAAGGATAAAGGTTCATCTCAAATAGCGTATATGTGATCTAAGTGGTTTTTATTTATTTTTTATTGGACAGTAGCCATTTTGTACAAGGCAAGGAAGCTAAATATATTAGTATTTTGTGTTCCTTTTCTTCAGTAAATTATGAGTATTTTTTAATTTTTCGTTAAAACTTGTTCTTGCAGTATCGTGGGTGATTTTATAGAATTCAAACAATCAGTATTTTTAACTTTTAAGATATTTTATTACCTCATCGTTCCCACAGCCACTTAAACCTTCCTGTGGTCTGAACGAATATAATTCTTCTTACATTCTTCCAGAATCCGGGGACCTATTTTATTGGATGTTTATTTCCGTATTTTTTCATATAAAAAAATCTTATTTAATACGACCCTGCGTTAGGCACGTTTTCTCATCTTTTGTAATAAGACTTTTCTTCGCTTCGATGTAAATTTAATATTACAACTTTCGCATTGCCTTTTTCCTAAATGATGAAATATCATAAATTCTCTTTCCTGGTAAAAAAGAGAGATTCCTTTAATCTACGATCTGGTCCCTTATGCCGGATATTTTTTATATCCCTCTGTCTCGCATTCTCACTCTCTCTCGCTCTCTTTCTTTCTTTCTTTCTCTCTCTCTCTCTCTCTCTCTCTCTCTCTCTCTCTCTCTCTCTCTCTCTCTCTCTCTCTGTCTCTCTCTCTTTCACTCACTCTCTCTTTCTCTTCTTCCGTTCGTGCCTTATTTTCCTTCATAATTCATTAACTTTGTGCGAAGGTTGTGTTGATCAACTTAATTAAGCGTTTAGCAGCGTCGAAAGGGAAACTTCTTATGTACAATCCGATTAAGCACTACACATTTTGTTGGATAATAGGCGGAAAAATTGGTTGGACTCCGCTAATTAACACGGCAATATTTCATTTCATTTTAACGGACGCCAAAAATATACATTGCTTAAAAATTAATATGGATATTACAAATTTTGCAGTATTTATTTACGCTTGCATTTTTATTTTATTTTTATTATAAATTGATTTAAAATGTAAAAAAATTTATTGTTTTTTTTTTGCCGAATAGAAATTTAATCAAGGGCTTTTCAAAAATAACAACATAAAAGGCTTTAATTCGATAATTTTGTTTACTCGACAAAATAATTTTTTAAATAATTAATATCGTGTATAATGTCCTATGTTAGTGTCTGCACCTGTTAGGCGTTAATACCGTTGTCACTAATTTTATAGGGGATTTCACTTCATAGATGTTGCAGCGCTGCAGTCTGTTGTTGCAGGTCAACTGACTGCGGATTCTGAGCGAAAAGCCTTCTCTGCAACGCATCCCCCATGTGCTTAAAGGAATTGTGGTCTGGTGACAATGAGGGAAATGGTAGATGACACATTTCCACATTCTTACACCCCTTGGAAAATCCCTGATGAAGTCGCCCTTCAACGATATGAAGTATAAATCCAGACTAGGTCATTCTACCGTACAGAAGAAAGCACCAACTGGTGAACTGTTTTCATCCCTGGTCTCGGTAGATTCTTCGACTCCTGCTAACACTATATAGATAGAAACGCGACTCATCAGTAAGCATAACACCTTTCCAATTACCGTTCTTTGGTAGACGCTTGCTGCACCATAATCGACTGAGTTTCTGGCGGCGGGAAGTTGCTGGTCGTCTCCAAGGGGGCATACAATGTGAGGCCAAATTCTTACAAACGATTCTTAATCGTAATCGATAAAGGCCTTGCCAAAACGTCTGACTTCATTTACGGTCTGACGGGCACTATGGAAACGGTTCTGTCTCATATTTCTGACCTTCCTTAGTGTTATAATTATCTACTACCATACTACCAAGCTCCCTATTGACACTTCCAGCTCTCAGAATCGGGTCTAAGCCCGGGATACCACGCTCTGAGTAACACCAAAATCCTGCCTCTGCAATATCCACTTACCAGTGGCCTCGGTGGTTATTCTCACAATAATATTTCGAATTTGTAGTCTATGGTAATGTCTCACCATGCTTAAAAAGAATAAAACTGAATTAAAATGGTAAAAAGTTGTTTGTTTAAAAAAGGACTCATCGTAATTTTTACTATTCTTAACTAAATCCATAATTAAACATTGTAATTAACATTTGTTTTTGGCTTGTATTTTCTGTTTTGTTTTATCCAAAATCAAGAATATATCGTTAATTTAATTAAAGTTAATTGAATAAGAATAGATTACAAATATCTCGATTGATTTTTGAGCAGCAAATGAATGTTTTAATTACGTTACTGAAAATAAAATTACTAATTACTTGCTAATTAGATTTGATTTTCAATAAGGTAAAGGCATTTCTAAAAAAAATTAATATTCTCTCATAGAAAGAAAACAACGTTAAACAAGCTTCAGTGCAGACAAACAACTTTTTCTCTTGATTTGGTTTCATTTATACTAAAAACATTTAAATATAAAAAATGAAGTTAAGGTTTAGTCCCTTTTGAATTTTGATCTTAACGGCCAAGTTTATTATCAACAGATAAAAAACAAACGTTTAATCTGGTTTAGGTGAGGGACGTGAGAGAGATAAGCGTCCTGTTATCTCCCGAGGTGGAGGTGTGATGGGAAAAAATGAACATCTCGAACGAGATTCTCCCCCTGGATGAGGAGCTGCTGTACGACGTGCCCGTGTCCTTAATCGTGTTTCTTTCTTTCTGCTACGGTTCCATATCCGTCGCTGCAGTCGTTGGCAATGGGCTGGTCATCTGGGTCATAGTCACAAGCAGGAGGATGAGAAATGTCACCAACTACTACATCGCAAATCTCGCACTTGCTGACATCGCCATCGGCCTCTTTGCCATCCCTTTCGAGGTAAGATTTTAAACTTTCTAATTAAACAAATACTAACGATAATTGTTTTGCATAAAATTAGTGATCTAGTGGTGTTCTGTACTTGATTATTTTGAAAAGATTACATAAAATAAGTTGCCATGATAAGTATACATCACTAAAATAAACGTCAGTACGAACCATGCTTCTAACATGTTTATTCCAAAAGATTATTATTAAGTCTTAAAATATTGTAAAAACACATTATCATTTATTAGCTAGTGATTTAACAATTGGATTTTTAACTTTTCGCTCACACGACAAAACTGAAAAAAGAAAGTTCTTCAGAGTTTATCCAAAATTACAGTGACCACAGGGGTAACAGTTATCCAAATCTTTTTTAATACTTTTTATGATGTATGATTATATGAACCACGTCCGTTCGTTTGCATGAACTTACTGATCAATTAAAAATATTGGATTAATCAACACCTAGGAGTGAAATAAAATATCATTGATTTAAACTACCGCATAAGAAAGGCAGAAAACAGTAGAAAGTTAGTATGCTTTGCCTTCGATTTTTCTTCAATCTGGAATGTGTTGAATGCGTTTAAGCCATGATTCATACAAATAAAAAGGTATCTTTTAAAAATCATATTCAGACATACAAAGCTTGTGTTTTTAATCAATGATGAAGAGCAAAACGTACAAATGTTTCATTTTGTAATATTAAAATTGTTCAACTCTGTCAACGTTTTGAATGTATGATGGTAATCTCTTCCATAGGACTGAATTGTCTTTTCTTTACAATTACAATAAATTTTAAAACGGTACACTTTGAATTGTGCGCTATGTTTATTGCTTTCATAGCAGAAACATTTTCCGAAATTTTATGTTTCTATGAGGTCGTAGGTCATAAATATTTACCCACAAACTAAAAATGGTATGCTTAGTTTTTATTCAATCCGTATTCTCTTCATTATTCATCCGTATTCACGAAAACGTCTTACAAATAGGTATCAGGCCAATGAATGAAAAAAGCTTTCCTCCAGCTTATATAAGAAATATAGTAGAAACCTTATCCAGGATCAAAATAAAATCGAGACTGGCAAAAAGATAGTAAAACGGGAAAAGGTGAACCAAATTCGTTGAATACCTTTCAATTAATTAAGGTGTTTAATTGAGATAAACAAAAGTCAGTGTCACTATCGGGATTCGAACCCACGATCTTCAGCTAGATACCGCTGCTCTATCACTTGAGCTATCGTGACCTCGATCCGCTGGAACACTAACTTCCCATCTCAACCCCGGCTTTTAATTTTCCCTCCTTTTTTTCAAATGTCGTGTAATCTATTTGATTCGGGATCCGATTTTTTATCTCCTCTGAAAGTTTTAATTAATTGAAACGTCTTAATTGGTCAAGCGGACCATAAAACTAGTGAATTCGTTGAATGCGTCCATCTAAAGTAGATATTATATTTTTTATATAATATATATTTGCAATATGATACCAAGGTAGGAGGTTTTGGCAAAATTTTTGACATGAAAAGTGTCATGTTATGGTGTTTCATGGAAATCGTTGAAGATAAATGTTAAACGAAAAGGAGACCACTTTGACATTTTATGAAAAAACCAGTGATAATCTTAACGATAAAATAGCCAAAAGTTTTTAAACAAGAACAAACTAAAATACCACAGCAATCAAACAAGCTAAAGATGACATTTGACAGACATGGTGCGTTTATAATTAAAGTTCGACAGTGGTTTTCTTCTACACAATTTTACGTTTCGCGATATAGAACATAATGAACAGGGAACATCGTTATGCTAACAAATCCAATTTACTTGATTCGTGGTACAAATTTTTAAAGGAGGGCAGCTGTGGCCGAAATGGGCGCGTTATTAACATCAGTTCTCAATTTAACGCGTAGTGAGTTCGATTCCCTTTGCCTTTGGCCTTTTCTGACCCTTCACACAAGGTAAAAGTACTCGGTGTAAAAACTAAACTAACTTCCTTTAATCAAGAACTGAAAAAGATGAAACATAAAAAAAATTAAAATGTTGTTATAAATACTAGTCCTTCAAATTATACAATATGGGGTTTATTGTAGCTAGTTTTGTGTAAGTTATTTGTCCGACAAATGTAAAATGTATTTTATGACCCCAAACCAATAAATATACCATTTTCTGAAAAGAGACCATTCGTGGAATCTTTCGCTTTTTTGGATGGCTTTTGAATCAGGCGAATCCGTTTGCCATTTTCGATGTTCAATTATTTCTTCAAAAATCGCTTTCTTCCCACACACGCTTTGAGAAGGTTGTGAAAATAATTCTTTTTTTTTCTATTGACAATTTTCAAAAGGGAAAAAATTACAGGAAATTAATTTGTCAGATTTGGAATAAAATTCAACCGACTTGTTATCTCTTCATACACGAGAACCCCTCACATTCCATAATATAGCACAAGTTCAGAAATATTTTTCACCAAATCCAGTTACCTCAATACAACCCGCCAAACATAGCATTATCAATTCTTACATGCACGGTGATAATAAAAAAATGTTAAAAACCCGATCTCATTCTAGACACTTTTTATCACAAAATACAATCGAATGGGTGCAATAGACCCTATTTTAATTATCACTGGTTGTACTGCGTCTCCAGTTAGAATTTAAGCACTGTTGACATCTTATTTTGTCACAACAAAGTAACGAATTTTTTCATCGGGAAATCACAGCCATAGTTGAGATTAATTGTCCGTGATAATTCGTTTTTGCAAATTCTTGGGGTAAAAGTTTCCAATAACACTGGGGCACTGGGGCATATCATCAATGAAACTTTTTGGTAAAAGCTTATATTAAAAAAATCACTAACATTCTGGAATGTTCTTGTAAAAGATCTGTTTTATTTTATACTATGTGGTCCTAGTGACCATATCCTTCCCATTGAACAGTACTTAATTATTAAACTTGACAGAAGAGTATTAAAATGAAAATTTATTTAAGCGTAAAAGGTTTTAATAGAAAGTTTATATTTTTTTCGAAAGTTGAAATTTTTATTGTATTCGACGGGGAATTATAGCCTCACACGATAAAAACCTTGTTATACGACTTTTATATAAAGCATCTAACAAATAAAACATTTCTTTTCTCTAACGTCCGTTCCATGAGAGCTACCATTACACGAATATAAAGAGGGCGTCCTTTTAAGATGACCCGGCTGAATTTTTCTTGAACCAATTATACAAAAGAAAAAAAATCTAATTTCAAATTTTTAACTTTCTTTGGATAAAAATTACACAGGGAACCTCAAGCCCAGGTAAACTTCACAATTTCAAATACATTATCCTGACACATAATTTTAGCGTGAACGTTTTACAATGAAAAAAACAACGGTGCAATTGGATTTTAAATTGGTGAAAAATGACAATATTATGGAATAAGAATAGGAACCATCAGTATAAACACTGTAGGACTGGTTCTTTCACCTTTTTCAGGTAAAAAACAGCTCATGCATTGTTATTCCTGCAAGACCCATTATATTTCTGAATAGCAGCAGATCTTAAAATTAAATAAAAAATTACATACAGAGATTAAGTAAAAGTAATTGCATACAGTGCAGAAGTGGAGTTAAACCAAAATTAAAAACTGTTATAATTACGGACCGTTAATTACTGATTACTAGAAGAACCAAATTACATTATTTTTGACATATTATCACAAATAAAAATTTCAAAGGATATGTTGTAAGTCGAACCCGCAACCATTAGCGTAGTAAATGAAATAGGAGTCAAACCTTTTAACTACTAAGCACTTTGAGATGTAGTTATATATTTGTTTATTTTATAAGTTGCTTGTATAAAAATCTCTCATTTTACGTTGGATATCCCTTATTTGTATATTAAATATATATGGTTTATAATTAGGGTTATAAATAAATAGTGTATAAATATGTATGTAAATGTTCTGTTTACTATCGGTCACAACACTGGCACCATGAGATGCACTACACCTAGAGGATTTTTGTAAAACCAGACAACGCTGATTCCCCCCCCCCCCAATTCTACCACATATGCCTACAATCGTCTCAGTAATATCTTGTTTAGTGTTAGTCGCATTTTGATCGGCAAAACAAATTTTAGCCTAAAATGTGTTTGCATATATCAACTTATGCTGTGTTGTCTCTGGTGTGGGGATTCCACCTCAGTCTCCGGTCTAGGCATAATTCTAATTATCTGACTGGAATGAAAATCATTATCTCCCGTTCTTGTTACACTGTGGAGGAAAATACATATATTTTACGATATTCAGTCTTCTTTTTCTTTTTTTCCACCGATCTTTGATAAATGGATGATTTTCTTATATGGTGGAGGTCGAGTAAAAAAACTGATGTGTAATCTGAATGTGGTATTGAGGAATGTAGTGGGAAATCAACAAATAACTGGTAGGTTGGGTGAGACCAAAAAATGCTCTCTTGTAAGACGCCGCCACTCTGAAGCATCGGTCAGCAAAACAGGATACAAGGATAAAGTGAAAAGTAGAGCATAGGCACCTAGAATGTACTAAAAACCTTTTTGTTCAAATATGTTTGATTGCTTCTCAATAAAGAAAATTAGGTGTCAAATTGAAAAAGAGAGATTCTTATTTTCAGGCATGAATTATTAGTAAAAGGTCCAATTTTGCCAAACGCTCAATGTAATTTCCTTTCAGAGAGTCGTTTTTCGCATAAGCGTCAGGTATAATTTACAGCCACTTACCTTACTGTCAATATTTTCTTAACGAAATGTACTATCTTGTATTGTTGGATTTAGAAAACACTTTATTTTAAACTTTTTAAACTAAATAAAGTTCGACTTATAGAAAGCTACTACTAGGATGTTTAAAAATAAAGTTATTTTTATCAAGTAATTTAGGATGTAAACCTTTTTTCCGAGTACGTTTCCTCTGACCATGTTAGTTTAAAATACCTTCTTTCTCGGATACTAACCAAACTACTGTTCTTTTACAGAAATAAAACGAAATTTAGTTAATAAAAAATTAAAAACATACTATTTATTGTAAATTATTATATAATACTCTAAAATTTGCAAGGTAAGCTATATAATTTTGCTTTCAAAACTTATATATCGAACACCGGTAGGATATCTTCATCAAAAATATTTCGTATAATTTGGATTTATTTTGTATGTTATATCTTGTTATATAAACTGCCAATTGACAACTAAGATAGAATTAACAATAAAAAAAAAAGATTTTCATCCTTTATTAGGAAATTCAAAAGTAAACATGCTGTAAGACTTAGAAAGCATTAAACATAAAGGTCGTCGAACAATTAGTGCTACTGCTCTAATTTTTCTTCACTAATGAGGCACTAATTTGCTTCTATTGGCGACAAAATGTTAAGCCCTGCCAAAATCTCAAGCAAGCTAAACACTAATAGTCAAAGCTACTGTCTAACTTTTTGATTAAAGCGGGTTTTTAAAAAATTTTTCCCTTATTAATAACTTTATATGTTGAAAACTATGCAGGGTCAAGTTGCTTAACTACATAACCTTAGATTGTGAGGCTTTTCTTTGCTTTATTTAATCGGACACTTAAGTGATATGTTCAATAACTGTAGAAAGATCTTTGGTGAATCCCTTTCACTCGATGCATATAAATTTCCTGAATTGTGTAAAAATGAAAAATAAGAAAAAATATACGTAATACCAAAAAAAAAACTGAAAAGGAATTTTTGTGCCACAAAATAACTAAGGTCTTGAAAAATAATATATTAAGATACTTTGTGGATAAATAAAAATATGTGATAAGTAAAAACATACGATATCAACTCCTTGCCCTTAAAGTTGAAAATGCAGCAGGTTGTTCGATTAAAAAAAAGAGAGGCATTCCTTCATCGTCCTTTGATATCCCAACTCACACTTCCGCCGTAAGGGATTAGCTTATCCTTCGAGATAAGCTTCCTTTTTTGAAAATATTGTTATACATGATAGCAATATATTCGGACAACCAGGCAGCAACTATCTCCTGGTAACTACTGTCGAGTGCCTTTTGGGCACAAAGGCCTGTTAGACACGTTAGGAACAACCTTTATATAAGCCGAAATAAAATCAGTGTCACGAGCGGGATTCGAACTCACGACCCATGGCTAGAAATGCTCCTGCTAAACCACTTTCCATCCACTCGGACACAATTCCCATCCCAACTCCCCCTTTCGAATTTTCCATTCTTTTTTCCATTTTTCAATTATTCAATTAGGAAGTTGGTGTCCCAGTGGATCGATGTGATCAGATCAAGTGGTAGAGAAGCGGCGTAGGTTCGAATACCGCTCGTGACACTGACTTTTTTATCTCAAGCCATACCTTACATAAAGATTAATTAATTGATAAATAATAAATTAGCGAAAAATATTATATCGTCGATTATTATTGTATTGCTATTATAATTTTTTGTTTTTTTGTACCATAATTTATTTTCTTTTGTTTACTGCCATTTTGATTATTGTTATCTATTATCACAATCAGTGCTTTTTATAAGGAAAATTAATTGAAAAACGTTATTCTGTCAATCGGATTACATAATCTAATGTAGTGGGAAAAACATTACCCTTATTTTTGCATAATTGTGCTTGGGAATTGCAGGAGGGTTGTGAATAGACCGATAATCTGCCCAAGAAAATTTCCACGAAGGCACAAAACCTGCCCTGAACTGTTTTACAGCATCCTAAATTATTTAGTGATATTATCTCATTTATTTATATTTATATGTGGTGGTTAAATTACAATTACCTAAATGCAAATCCATCTGAAAGAATAAAGAATAAGCAGTCGGTTAAATGGTGTGGAATTCCAAGAGAGAAAAAGAGAGAGAGAGAGAGAGAGAGAGAGAGAGAGAGAGAGAGAGAGAGAGAGA
>CM077105.1:19491088-19506784 GCA_039619505.1 Cimex hemipterus | reverse complement strand
AGACGTAGATGTGTGAAATAGATATATATATATATATATCAGTAATAGTTTTCGATTGTTTTGTGTGGCTTTTCTTTCCAGGATTTGACAAAAAAATAACTACACTGAAGGACAAATTTAACACAACATTCAATTTATTTACTTATGAAATTAAATCTATTGATTTCTACGTCATTTCTAGTACCTAGGAGATATCGTAGTCAAAATAAGAAGATGAGAAATCAATTTCAAACACCATTGAAGTGCCATCACACTATTATCACAATAAACATTTTGAGAGTTAGATAGATTTACTTTGTTTGTATAGATTTTTTGTGGTCCTCTTGACCAAAGGGTGATTTTTTGAAATGTCATTAAAAATATAACTTTCGTTGGAGTGAATTGCTTTAGAACTTATTTTTTATTTAATCAGATATAATTTCATAATCACACTGATGGGTAAATTTAACATTCTCAATTTATTTAGTTTGAAATGAAATTTATTAACTTTCTACAGATTAGTTACAGGTTATTACGATATGTAATCAAAATAAATAGTACATAAGGCTTTCTTTACTTTCTTTCTTTACTTTGTAATGATTAATCTTATTTGAACAAAAATTAACATCTTCCTCCCTTCCATTCTGTTACGCCTAGTGATCGCTGTCATGTAATCTTTGTCCATCGTAGATTTCATTTGATTTTTTTTATTCTAGAACCGTTTTTTAATAGCTCCAGTTAGGCGTATGACATTATTAAACAGACAGTTTCTTAACGTTATGAAAGGAAGAGCACAGCCAGCGCAAAGTCGTCAGGAAATTGAGTGTAGATCACGCTACAATACGAAATGTTCTTCGGCGCTTCATACAAACAGGTTTTCAGGCTAGAAGGGCAGAACAGTGTCGACCTAGGTCTACAGAAGAAAGTGACGATAGATTCATCTGCGGACTATGGGCGGACGGAGGGTGGAGGAGGGCTCCTTGAGCATGTATAGCCTGTGGTCTAGGAGACGTGGACTTTTCCATAAATATGTGGATGTAAATGGTTTTTATCCACGTCTCCGTAGAGACCACTGTATGGACAGTAATTGCATAAATTGAAATTAGTTAAGAAAGGATCAGCCCGTTTTATCCGCCTGTTCGGCTCCGCTCGGTCCTTCTTGACACTCCTACTTATGGCCAATACTGAAATAGTAAGGCCAAAAAAATAAGAATAAATAGATCTAACACCAGGCTCTGTGAAACCGCAGCATCACAGGGAAATACGATAGGAAATCAGATAAGACAAATTCTAAATGTATCTATTTCCTCCAGGACTGTAAGAAGATGGCTTAATGAAAATAATCTTAGGGCCTGGCACCGGATCATGGAACCCTTCTTACCACAGCTCAGAAAATAGCCAGGCTTCAATTCGCGTGGAAGTATGAGGACGAGTTTGGTCTATAGTTGAGGTGAAAGTTGACTTCATACGGGCGTAATTTCATATGAAGACGTTGAGAAGAAAGGTACGCCCCATGCTGTATGGTTTCTCATGTCGCATTATTTTCTGAGCATTTTCTTGGTTGTTGGGCGAGGAAGTTCTATAAATTCACAGAAGTACTTACAAGGCCAAATCAAAGAACATTTAGTGCCATTTGCCCCCACATCGTTGAGGGATTCTTTCAAATGCAGGATTATGCCAGGCCTGGTAGAGCACGTATTGATGACTACCTAAATGAAATTGGAACTGAGTGCTTGGTCTGGCCAGCTTGTATACCAGGTTTGGACCCGATCGAACACATTTGGGACCTAGTGAACAGTACAACGCCGAAACACAGATAACACCCTGGAAAAGTTGAAAACGGCTTTTCTAGATAATTGTGAAAGAAGTTCTTAAGATTTTTGTAATATATTTTCCAGGTAATGCAAAAGCGTTTAACGGACTTGATTCGTGCCAAAGGTGGAAATACGAGGGGACCAAAAATTTTTATTTAGATACATTTTATTTTTGTTATTTTCCCAATAATTGTTTTTTTAAAATTAGACAATAATCGTTTTCTTTTTAAAAGTCTTGTTTTTACATCCAAGCCTATTTTTATAATGCAAATATTTGAATAAACCAAAATTACATTAACACTTAAGGATACTGGGTTAATTTTGTCCATCACTGTATTTTAATTAAAACAACACATCTAATAGAAAGTCGAGTAAAAAACCACGTTTTTCAACATCAATTAAAAATTACATATTTTTAAATAAATGAAAAACATTTTGAAAAATAAAAAATACAAACAACAAGCATCTATCTTACTGTCGTTTATCAACACCTAACTGTTACAAATTCGCACACGTTACTAAGCTTTAGTGGATTATGAGGATAATGCCATAAAACAATTAATGTTGTAAACGTGTCCTTGCATGGTTTTCAAACACTCCGACCTCAATGCCATTTAAAGCTACACAGATGTGTGTGCTGTGTATAAACGGCAATTCCATAAAACATAATTTCGTTTTCCCCTTTAGTCGTTATCGGCTATAAAATTTCTGTTGGACATAATATACATGGTAAAACCAGTTTTGTCTTTTTTTCTACAATTAGCTTGTTTTGCTTCAATTTATCTGTAATTATTTTATTACAAGATATGTTTGTTATTTGTATAATAAACAAGATCTAACTTCAATTATTTGTTTAACATGCACTATAATGAAACTTTTAAACAAAATTGTAAATAATGAGAAAAGGGAAAATAATTCGCAATATTCAAATCCTAACGCTAAAAGCATTAATCAAATTTATTGGCTTATTTCTTCACCTATTTTCCCCATTTATCGGAATTAATTGTGGGCAACGCTAAATGTTTCCTGACGGCTGAAAAATTGATTCGTTCCTTCCTCAATTTTTTCTAAATTGCGATTTGGTGTTTAATTTATGCAGATGTACTTTTCATTTAAAAAGGCCTATACAGGATGATTGGCGATAAGTGCTGAAATTTCAGGAAATGATTCTACTCACCATAAACACCTGTCCAAATCTCAACGGTAAAGAAGTAATTTCAAGTTTTGGGTGTTTTTTAATTTTTCGACTTAGGTCCTCTAAATTGATTATAAAGTTCAAAATTACTGACTGTAGAGAAATCTGGTTTTTGCCAGCTGAAAGAACGAACGTTCAATTTGCTGTAAGGAAACCCATTACATATTCTGTACTGCATTACAAAATTGATGAAAACACATCAGAAAAAACATAAATGTTGAAATTTGGATTTTTTTAAATGTTGGATTGGTAACTGTTAATAACTACAAACTCCATTCGTAATATTTTCAATCCAATTAGCTTCTAGCGGTACACCCAACGTTTTAGATTACTCTTCTGAAAAACCAAAAAATTGTACTTTTTGGAAAAACTTGTATCGTTAAAGGGGGGCACGTCAAATTTTCCAGGAACTCTGGCTCTTGAGATTCGTGTCGGGTTTTATAGTTCGCGTCAATCAGTATACTGATGGATGAGGGAAACTGGTCCTTTCAGTCGAAGAACGAGGGAAGTCAATAGGAAATTTCCTCATCTACACAATTTCGCTGATTGTCTTGCCTTGTTCAAATGAAAGAACCGGTTCGCCTCAGCCTCTGATGAAGTTGTTGGAAAGTGCGACCTTCTGGAATGTCTATCTCTTCCTCCAGCAGTAGAGGTTGCACTAACCGCAAATGATATGGTTCATTGGGGAAGAAACACATATTTTAATAACCAACCTGAGGATGTTGCCAGATGATAACATAAAACAAACTAATTGAATCGAACTATACACAGCTGACACGAAACTCAAGAGCCAAAAGGGTTTCCTGGAAATTTGGGCGTGCCCCTTTCAACGATACAAAATACAAAAATTTTGGGATCTTCAGAAACGCAATCGAAAATGTGGAGTATGCCGCTAGAAGATAATTGAATGGAAAACATTTAGAATAGAGCGGGAATTTGTAAAATCCCAGGAATCCGTAGTTATTAACAGTTACCAATCCAACATTAAAAAAATTCCAAATATCAATTTTTATGTTTTTGTGAATTTTTCGCGCAGAATTGTTTTTTTAATCAAATCGTCAATGTAAATAGGTTTCTTCACAGCAAAGTTAATGTTTCTGGTGGCACAAACTAGTCAGTAAATTTGAAGTTTATAAGCAATTTGGTGAATCTAAGACGGAAAAAACCAAAACCTGAAATTATTTCTTTACCATTGAAATTTGGAAAGAAGTTTCTTGATAAGTAGAAACACCTCCTAAAATATTCGAAACTTCGTCGCGTCACCCTGTATACATGTTCTGATTAGGTACTCCACACATTTCAATCCAATTATTTATTGACATGTAAAATAATGAGGATAAAATAAGTAATCCATATATGTTTAGCAGTCAACAGTGACCATATTAATTATTTCATATGATTCCTTCAAATTATTATTTTTGTTGAAGGTCTTGGTTGAAATGAAAAAATTCGTAAATCGAACCCACGAGCGGTGATAGCCCTGCTCGAAAAAGTTGCTTCTCGACCAAGAACTTAGATAAAAAGAATAATTAATTCTAATAAGTAATAATAAAATCAAAATGGTATTAATCTTAACGATAGATCACTCTTCTCATATAGTCATTGTTTTTACTTATTTTTTCCTTGTCTCATTCCGATGTTAATCAATCCTTTTTTGCATTCAGTATTTCAGTCTGTTCTTAATTATATTCGTAAGCGGGTGTCATTTCTCAATGTTTACGCCTTTGCTTAAACAGTCGTACCGTCCAATTGGCATAATTAACGCACTTCTTGTTTTAAGCAAAAACTCAACTCTCCAACGAGGGTTTCAGTTCATAAATGGAAATAAATATTTATTTGACATTAAAATTGAAACATTAACTCGCTTAATTGTAAGGACCATTCTGATATTGTAAAATTGGCTTTTAATTGAGCAACTTTTTTCAAAGTTTTATTTTAAAATTTATGTAGTTTTATAATCTAATTATGAAATTAATTTAAACAAATAGCTTTTATATAATTTATTTTTCATTTCACTTTCTCTCTAGAATTAATGTATTTACGAGGGAGATTTCCTTATTACGTAAGACGTTCCTTAAGCCTCTAGATTAAAATGCTGAACGTTAAGTTTATTATTAAAACGTATTAAAAGGAAGGAATTTTCCAAAAACTAGAAAGTCAACACCATATTGGGAGACAAACAATTTTAGATCTAGCTCAATTTGTCATACTTATTTCTAAATTTTTACAACTTAAAGAATGCTTGATACGAAGTTGGGAGTTTCAATGTTTCTGTGACCTAGCACTTGATTACGCATACAACTCTCTCGGTCCATCTCGTAACACTTATTTTTAAATGAACGAATAATATTTTCGTATAAATTTTGCCTTATGTTCGATCCTGTTTTGACTATTCTCGCTGAATGTTCTATAGCGACCAATCAGATTTGATGGCCAATTATGAATTAATTAATTTTTTTAAAATAAGATTAATTTAAGACAAAGTTAAAGTTCTTAAAGTAAGACGAAATTTTGAATCTTTCATTCGAATAAGAAAACAATGGCAATTTTTCAATTTGAAAAAATCTAATCGTAAATGAACTGGTCCGTCTAGCAGCGGCGTATCGAGTCGGCGGGGGCGTCTCACTACCTCGTTCACGGCTTGCTGTGCGTAATCTCACACGGGCTAAGGGATCGAATATACCAGACAAAACTCTCCCACGGACATAAGAACACCAATTTTACACGTCCTAGGGTTACCGCCTCTAGGAGATCCTTTTTTCCTAATAATACAAATTGGGCAAATTCCTAGGTCAGTGTCCTTTTGGGTGAAGCGTGGAGTACGTGGGTGGATCAACACTGCCCACAACCGTAGAATGAAGTTCGAAATAAAAAAGAAAGTCCAAGGCGGAGAACGTGGTGAAGGTTGTCATGGGGGTCTGCAAGAAGCGGCCCTCCAATCTCAAAAGGAACCGTGGCACTGCTAATGGAGGAACATACACCGCGACCGGCATTTTGCCAAGTTTTATCAAAAACTCCCAGTGTCCGTTTGAACAAGGCTTGAAAGCCTTCGCTACAATCAATAGACATGTTCACTGCCTCTTATTAGTTCTGGTAATATCTGCCCACGCCTGTGTCTACCACTCCAGGGTTTTTTTACATATTTCTGAAGTGCCCAATTAGCAGTCGAACAATCGTTCTAGTTTCACCAATTTTTAATAGTTCTCTGTCGTTAGTTTCTGTGTTGGTCTTTGATCAACTTTTCCTCAGTTCTGGGCTACATAGCCATTGAACGAAAGTCTTACTTTCAATCCATTATCTGATGAATCCATGTTTTGGGCAGTTTGGTATACTACAAAAGGTCTTGGTCCTGCCAAATTATCGGCCCACTCTCCTGTGTGCGTTCGTACCAGGCGGTAGAGAAATTTTGTAGTTTTATTCACTTCTGGGAATATTTTCAGTGGGCTGATATTATCCAGTGTCTGTTCTCTCCTCTTTCGTCTACCCTTTCACCTAACATTAACCTATTTTACAATCGGAAAAATTGGCCTTTCGGTTTCTTTACTATCGTCTTCTTTTTTTATTTGAATTTTAAATTAAAATTTGAATTTAGGTCTTCTGACACCAAAGTTAGGGGACTTATAAAGCTTTTCAAGCTGTCAGGACCCATCGTCTATGGCCATTCCAAAATTGCCCCTTCTTCGTGTACACACCGAGTTTAGTTGACAAGCGCATTGGTTGGGCAGTTGTCTTAAGGAAATTTTGGCCTCAATGTTCTCACTCTTTTCTTAAGCAGGGCTTTTCCCGATAGTCGCTCGTATAACACCTCTTCATCTGAGAGATAAGCTATCCCCTCAAGGGATTAGTCCTCATGACTTGGTCGATGGAACTCTAACTTCTGCCCGAACTATAATCGTTTTGTTTTGTTGGTTGTTTTCTTTCTCTTCTTCATTTGGTTCCTACTAGAAAGTAGAGAGGGTTTCATGGACGTAGTGGGAGGATTTGGGATTTACGCCGGAGTTTTATCCAGCTAGGGTATTTCTCGGTATTTACTATTTCTGCAACCATAATTGTTGGTACGATCGAGAGAAAAAAAATTGCTGCCCTAAACATAACCTCGATTTAATTACTTTGGATAAAACTTCAACTAATGCACTGAAATTGATATTTTTGCGATTTCTTTAAATGGATTGATGAACCTGTGATTTGGACCGATCATTTTTGTCTGTTTATCCTCGCTGGGTGATCAATCTATTTGGACAAACATTGAAGTCGGCGAAATTAACGCCCAAATTAGTATTAGCCTAGGCGCATCATACATGCAAATACAGTATTCAAATATCTTGAAAAATCGCAACTAACCAGCACATTCGTGTTACTAATTGAATTTGTAGATTATAATTATTCACGAATATGGATAAGTTGGATCCGTTTAGCGATAATGTCCCAATTATTTCCAAAATCTGATTAATTCAGTTGCCGGCGATGTTAATCCCAAGGGATATCTTAACTAACTTTGTTCAAAATTGGGCACCGGCACTGGTGTTAAGATGTCCGATGCCATCAGTCGGAGTCAAATAGCGGCCCGGATAGGCGCAGGTCATTCGTGTCCCAAACTGCCCTTAAATTATTATGATCGATCGCCTTGTTTGGTGAATGGAGCGTTAAGCGGGAATCTGGTGGGACGTCTTTCCACAAAACAAAAGCATCGTTAGTTGTCCAACATAATTTAATTAGCGTGTATTTTGAATCCTAAAAGGATACAAAGAAAGTTGACAAGAAATGAAAAACAATGCTATTCATTAGCAAGGAAAAATATGAGATGAAAAGAAAAGTTTTAAAATTGCTATTTTCTGTAGGTTTATTTTATTTTCTAGTTAGAGAGTAGAGTGATCCTTATATATCTGCATTAATAAATATACATAACTCCCCCTAAATAACAAATTATTAATAGGAAAGAGAGGAAGAAAGAAAGAATGAAAGAAACAGGAAGGGAGAGAGGGAGAGAGAAAGAATATCACTTTATTTTATATATACATATACATGTAATATTGCGTGTCTCTTCTTCTTCTTGTTGGGCCCAACCCAAATTCGGAAAATCGAAAACAAGATCCCAGAGGTTTTACGTCGGACCTGACTACAGTTATTTCATCTATCGATCAGGCACATTTTATATTTCATTTAAACCAAAATAAGTATGACACGAATTATTTGTTAAATTTGAATCTTTAATTAAAATCTCCACATACAATTACAAAATGTTTTATTAATTATTATTTTTAATTAAAATAATCCTTCTATCCTATAACAAACCTCCCTCAAATCTACAAGCCTTAATTCGAAAATGGAATTTGATTCTCGTTTTACAGTTTTATAAACGAAGGTAAAGAAATTATTGTTATTATTATTAAATTTTTGGCCTCCACATTAAAAATACAATTAAAATTTTAACACAACTTTTAAAATTAAATATTATTTATTTTATTTTTTTAATAAAAATATATACCCTTTTGAAACTAAATTACAATTATTATTTTTTGTTTGTTTTGACGTCAAAGTAATCCAAATTACCTCACTTGAATAGTGCGTACACTAAATTTTTCTTTTTACCAAAAATAGCTGTTTACAAACACAACCCAGAATTGGAATTGTTCTGGAACATGAAAAAAATAGCCCTTTCCTAGCCCCTTACTCCTTTCACTGTTGTGAGGAGGGGCATGGCGGTTCATTTAAATCTGATGCATACGATCACAATAACTGTTTGATGGAATAATTCGTGTTGATCACTATGCCGATATAAACAATAAATTTTGGTGTGCCTTACACCATATACCTTGCACTATTTGTTTCAATTTAAAAAAAAGCTCTTAAATGTTAATTTTTTTGTATAAAACCATCGTGATACAGATTTTTTTGTTCTATTGTCTAACATGTTGAATGTTGCCGGAATAGAAATGTCGACCACTTTTTCATTCACGACCACTCTGGATTATGGTATGGTCGTGAAGAAGAAAGCAAATTCAGTTGTTACTGCCGAGCTTTCAAGGTAGTTGAAGGTCATCCTCAGGACAAACAATCTGATTTAATTTCTTTTACAGGCGAACTCAAAATTTCCTTGAAGACCAACACAGTCGCAACATTTCCAAGGACTGTAAAATATTGAGTTATTGATTTGGTCGGTCTTCAAGTAAATTTGCGATCGCATGTAAAAAAACACACTTAAATATGTCAATCTGTAGGCGATCGTTTTGCACTGATGATGACCTTAAAATACGTCGAAATCTTGACAGTAAAAAATTCACTGAATTTGCTTTCGCCTTGAAGACAATACCTTGATCGACTACGTTCGCATCGGGCTTATCCCAACAAAGATGGGCGTAGTGACAAGCAAATTCACAACATGAAACACAACATGAAGTTATATACTAAAACAAATTTAAACCAAAAAAACGATCATTAAATCAAGTATATCTTTGATATTAGTAATTATTATATGATCGCAAATCACAAATCTATAGGCAAGAAGATTAGAAAGAAATGGCATGTAAATAGAACAAGACGGAACTAGTGAAATTATCACACTTAAAACTATCTATTTTTTGTATATTCTAACCCTCAATTTATAGGTAGTTTGTCAATATTTAAATTTTCATAGCAGTGATCCAGTTTTAACTGTTATTTTTAAAATAAAAGCATTATTTGAGGTAGACAGGTCTTAAAGGCAGAGAGAAAAATAAGTTTTCCAATGTATTTTTGAAGTAATCTAATATCTTCTTTCATAAAGTTTCTTTAGGAAATCTTTAGAAAAGTAATATTGATGATGTTTTTTCCTATCTAAAAAAAAGTTAATATAAACGAGAGGCACTGTAAATAACATGAAAAATATAATTGGCTACTTTGTTCAATGTTATTAAATGTATTTTGATTAACGAACAACTTGATTTTTTTATCGATTATCATTACATATTAATAATACAGATTTCATTAATATCTTAAAAATTAACTGTTTTATACACTCCGTTTTTATCTATCTATTGCTAATTAAAAAGAAATGAGGTTTCCTTTAATAGTTCCTCTCTTTGACGATTTCAACTTGAGTTTATTTTTACGACTGTGACAGTTTTACGTTCGTCAGGAAAACTGTAAATTTTATGTTTATTCATCGAAAACCTACAGTCCTGCCACTATTGGTTTAACAGTAGTGGTCATTCTCCAGTTTACATTTTACCTACGATCTAGTTTGCCCTAAAGTCAACTTGAAGTGCCGACGAGTAATTTTAAGCCGAGTTATTTTAACGTCCGACTTGAACGGTTTGTCAACCTCCAAACGTGGACCGAGAACAAAGTTTAACACTTAGTAAACTGTACAAAATATTGAAGTGGGAAATATAACGAAAAATTTTTATAAACATTATTGTGGTTTACTCATCTATTCCAGCACACACCAAAGAAATCTCCAAACTGGTTTGAGTATGTAACGTATATCAACTAAGTTTCGTTCAAAAAATTAATTAAACTACACATCTATTTTTTGACGAATAAATTTAGTTTTCGGTACATATAAATTGATTGAATGTAATTTTTTTCTTTGTATAAATTCACTTTTTTCCACATCCTACATGTATTTGTTAAATGTAAACAATGTTTTTAAATCCCAGGCTCTGAAGATGATCTCAATAAAGACCGAAACGTTGGCACAATAAAGAAATTGTTCTTCTGGAACCTACATCACTCCATACCGGATCTCACGATTTCTCAATAATCATCGACAAACGGTCACTAAATCATCACACGGTCTGCATCACATCACTAATCATCATCACATCAAGCGGTCTGCTCTCACGATTTCCGAATAATCATATAAAGTAAGGAAAGATAAACTCAGACCTGACGTAGCAAGAGGAATTTTCCATTTTTGAAATTTCTACGTTCTTAGAGGTGCGGCAAAGAGTCTCCAAATTTAAAACGCCACGAGCCGACGTCGCACAAGGAAGCATTCTTGGTCCCATTCCTGTATAATATACATATATACTTTTTTACTGAAAATTACCTAAACTGATAATGAATACCGGCCACGAGTCTTTTTAATTCATTATTATTAGTTTGTAAATTTATCACAAAGTAAATATTTCTGCAAGCAATTTGCTACAAGATAAAAATATGAATAAATCATAATTGAATAATCTTAATAAACAAATCATGGAAAAAACGAAAACTATTATATAAGAATTTTTCAGGCGTAAAATTTTAAGCCAACTTGTGTCATAATTTAAATATGCTCAACCATTATTTCTTATTTATCAAACTGCATTTTTTTTAACGAACAATTAATATATTAACGAGTAAAGGAGAAGGACAAATCTGATGTTGGCATTCCGAGATTGCTTTAATATTTAATTCACAAAATAAATTATATACAATATAATATATTGTGAAGATGTACTAATGGTTCCTGTTTTCTATAACTAGGATGTTTTCCGCACTTTTAATAATACTTCAACGCCAGTGTAAAATATAAAATTGTATTTTTTCTGTAATTTATTTTTGTTACAGTTTCAAGCGGCTCTTCTTCAGAAGTGGCTTCTGCCTGCCTTCATGTGCGCCTTCTGCCCGTTCGTCAAAAGCCTAAGCATATCCGTGTCGGTACTGACGCTTTCAGCCATCGCTCTGGATCGGTACAAGGCCATATTGCATCCTCTAAAGTGAGCAAGATATTTTAGAATTACTATATTTTTCATTTTATGTCTAAAACTTGTTATACTTATTAAAGAGTAGCATGGCTGACCATGTCTGAAAATATTATAGACTGGGCTCAATAAGAAATCCAAATTTGCTAAACAGTTTCTAGGCACAACAAATTTTCTTAAAAACTTTCCACAAATAAGAACAAAATTTCTTATTTTAATAATTAAAATGGTATCGTTGTTACGTTGCAAAATTATATACGTACTAATAAAAAGGCTAACGATTTTCGGATCGATCCATACTATAAGACGACTTGTGCTCCGACGTCATTAATAGTTTTTCATATAAACCTCTCAAGCGATTGTTTGTGAGGTCTGGAGAGTAATTGTAAGTTTTGGGCGAGAATGGAGCGGACCTAAATAATTTCAAATTCAGTATAAAAGGAAAAGGAAAAGCCGCTGGGCGGGTAGAAATAGAAATAAAACTGCTAAACTGTGACAGATTAAGAAAGATGTCGATCCTTGGTTTCTTAAAGGAAATAGGCTAAACTGACCAGACAACGCATAGGCCAGACCAGAATAACGCACGTACACCTTCTGGCCAGATAGCGACGCGGAGGTGCCCTTATGCAAGGGTAGAATAACGGTCGAGCACCTTTTCAACTTTAGGAGGCTTGACGTATAGACAATATTTTGCCATATCTACGGACCTGTGCGTAGTCATGGGGCACAGATTCCTGTGTACCTGTGTTCATGTATTTCAAGGCTATAGGAATTTTTAAATGTATGTAGCGTTTTCCATGTCTGATTTTGTTGTGTCTGTCGACTTTATATTAATTAATTGGAATGAATGTAATTATTAGCGTGAAAAGAAGGGCTTACCCTGAAGAATATTGGGTAATCTGGGGGAGTGAATGTGATTAGACCTCTATGTTTCTATCAAGTGTTGTGTTTCTAATAATTTATTGGAATGAATGTATTTATTAGCGTGAAAGGAAGGGGGTTGCTTATAACTACGCCCGAGGAATATCGGCTGTTCGTACTATGGGGTGAGTGAATGTGTCCGATATATTATGTATTTAACAACCTGAGTACAAACGAGCGGCTACCATTTTTAGAATAGCAATGTAGTATACATTAAAAAGCAGAGGGTCAATATCCTGATCGAGTCGCTCTAATGGCTGCAGTTTAAAACATTAAATACACTCGAAAAAAGGGGGAAAAGAAGGACATCAGCGTCATTAGCGGATTTAACTAGCATCAAATGGTAGAACGCGGCGTATCTAGCCGAAGGTCGTGGGTTCGAATCCATCTCAAGACACTGACATTTTTATCTCAACCAAAATCTTTCATACATATTAATTAATTGAAAAATTGGTCAATCGGACCACGAACTGGAATGGATTTAACTTCTATTAATGTTCAAAGCTACAATACTGCATAATTAAAAATGAAGTTTAACAGATAGTAAAATTTGATATCCTGAAAGCTAATCACTCGAATTTTCCAAATTAGGGAGCAATTAAAAGGCGTCTATCCTCGGCTTGGTAACAATTCGGCCAGAAACAAGCTCGCAATTTGTAAGAAACAATATCCGGAAACCACCGGAAGGGAGGTAAAATCGACAACGACTGAAAATAGCTGGCTGAAGGTTGGTTATTAGGCTGACGGGAAATTGGGTTGGCGTCATTAAGAAGGAGACGTTGCTTTCGGCAAAGTAGGTTTTCCCTTGGATTTCCACAGAATTCTAATGTCAAAGGGTGGCAGGATCTTCTGACCCGAGGGCTCGGGCTCACTGATCCGCTCTCAATTTACCGCTAATGGTTTAATTCATATAAGACATTTGGTCTAAGTTAAGATTGCGCCAAACTTGGCCAAAAACTGCAATTTATCTTGGCCCCTGGAAATTAATTCGACACCCCTAGAGGACGTGATGTTATCGTTCTTTCAATTTCCCGCAACCGGTAGTTTATCAGATTGCCAAAATTTGAAATTAACAAGCTAAACAGAAACCCCTATTACTTTTTTATTCGCAATAGAAAAATCATTTATAATATTTGATTCTGTAATGATATGCCTGTAATTATTATTGCAATTTCTCCCAACAGCATTACACCCTGGTGCTGTATAATTAATTGTTACATACTCTTATTAATAATACATATGAAAAAATGGATTATATCCTAGTGCATCATAGTTGCTATCTTTAGCACCTTGTTTTATACACAGACATTTCTATTTCTGCTGTTAGAAGACTGTTTTTTTTTGTTTTTTCAAAATGCTGCAATTACTGGTACAATTATAAAGAACATTAAAAAATTAATCAATTCTCTCCATATTTGGATTAGAATTAATTAAGGTTCTCGGATACCAACTTCCAGCTGAACCACACCTTTTGAATTTTCCCTCCTTTTTTGCCGTTTTTATATTTTTTGAACCGCTGGACCAATGAATTTATTACAATTAATTAAGGTTTCCAGTTGAGATAAAGATGTCCGAGTGGATCGAGGTCACGATAGCTCAATTGGTAGAGAAGCGGCGTACCTAGCCGAAGATCGTAGGTTCGAATCCCGCTCGTGACACTGACTTTTTTATCTCAACTAAAAAATTTAATTAAGTGAAAGATATTTCAATAATTTAAAAACATCACTAAATAAGTGTCAGATCAAATAATCGATTAGTTCTTGACTGACATTTTTATCTCAACTAAAAACTTACGTGATTGTAATATGTTAATTAGTCAAGCAGACGACGAAATTAATGAATTGAATGGTTTTCTTTGGTTCCGAATTTGAAGTTTGCCCATACTTTTGAAGCTTTTTTTTTTTTGTAAGTCCATTTGTAAGTATGTTCGTATGTCAGGTTTGAATGCAGGACCGCCGGATTCGAACCCGGGACCTTTACCTTACAGTGATGAGCGCCGTGTTAAAGACTGAACCTTGCGGCCACCGACGCCCCCTTGAGGTTATGGATTACACTTTTAACCCATGCCGCTTTGTATAATTTTCCATGATGACGTTGATGATTATGATGAAAGAAGAGTAGGAAGTGGAAGTTTACGTTACCCAAGGACTGTAGACTTCTGGCTTATTGTACATTATTAGCTCCTTAGGTCTGTGGAAACGATCCTTCTTTTCAGGAGAATATAGTCATTGCCAAGTCCTCTCTATAGGTTTTCTTCCCACATCCAAAACATTTGTAGTGTTTAGTGACCGTTAGTCAGTAATTATTGGAAGATCATGAGGTCTGGCCTGGTCTGACGTAGGTATTAGCAAAACATTTTCTTTATTATGCCAACGTTTCGATTTTTGTTGAGTTCATCTTCACGGTTCAAAGTGTTTATTTTCCATGTAGACGTGTCATTCTTGTGTATCGTTTTGAGAGTAATTGTTATTACACTCAAGTTGGGTTTCTTACATCCACATTTCCCCAACCATGTTTATGCACCGTTTAAAATCCACTGAAGGTTATATAAGCCAAAGCCACAGTCCCCTTTTAAATTTCAGTCACTTTATAAAAATATAACAGAGGTTCACATCGCTATTTGATGAGTTTTTTCCATCAACTTACTGCCCACTGACTCGTGACTACCCTTTTAATATTACCCGCTATTTGCAAACCTCCCCAAAGGGCTCCACGTTTGGCTTTTTCCTACTTGCCCAGTTTCATGAAACAGTTTTTAATATTTAATGGGTTTTTGGTTTAGTTTTGAGTAAAAGAAGTCAAAGAGGGGGAGTGGTTAGAACTCCAAATCGATACTTGTAAATAATTAAACAGCACTTTTTGTGAAAGTGTGCTTTCAATTGATAGAAATACTTAATTTTACAATTTTGATTTTGAGCACATCATGAAATATATAATTAAAAGTATATACAATATGGTCTCAAGAAGGAGAGGAATTTTACGCAAAGGTGGAATTGAGATGGGAAGTTAGTGCATAGATCGATGTCACGATAGCTTAATTGGTAGAGCAGCAGTGTAACTGACTGAAGATCGTGGGTTCGAATCCCGCTCGTGACACTGACTTTTTTATCTCAACTAAAAA
>CM077105.1:19440575-19489254 GCA_039619505.1 Cimex hemipterus | reverse complement strand
TATATATATATATGTATACACACACTGTTAAAATAATTTATATATATCCAATGTTAACAGTTTCAGTTCCTACATTCCTTTGATTTGCTATTTAACCTTTTATTCACCGATAGCAATAGCTATGATTAATTGTTAATTCCGCTGTGGCTGGTTCCAACCCCGGTTGAGAAGGGTGGTGGGATTTGAACCACAACCAAGGTATTTCAGTGAACGAGCCTTGGGTAGGATCAGGAATTGGTCGAGACAACGATACAAAATACGAAATTTATGAGAGCTGGCAAGAAATGTAGTAGGCTTTCGGACTTTTCTCTCTACTTTGGCTCATTTTCCACTCCTCTTCAATATATTTGCAGTAGAAGGCAATATAAAGTGGTTTCGACATAACGCATAACGCATCCCGGCTGTTTTAAAAAAATCCTATCTCGGGTTCTATTGAACCGATCAAAGAAAAATGTAAAAATTGGGCGTTCTCATTTAAAATTAAAATTTGAATTCGACTCATGAAGGGGAGCTTCAATTCATACTTTTTTCTTATCTTGATCCGCAAAAAAAGAAAAAAAATGTGATGGACACATTAGCTTGGACCATATTAAAAAATTTTAATTTTTCCTGTATATAGCATTACTAGAAAGTCGAAAATCACAAATTTCTTTTTTGTTTAAAAGTTTCGTAACCATTAACGTCAATTCTATGATGTTCAGTATAATAATTTTTTACAACACGAACTAGTCTCAACAAGCAAAAATCGCGTCTCACAAGAAATTCATTTATTACACATGTGTGTTCTGCATGTGGAGAAAGGTTGCTTGGTGTGTTCAACTTAGTTGAAGGGTGCCTCGGCTTCCATATAGAAAGCGTGTAGCTATGCCACCTACGAGAATCGTACTGACCATAGATCCGCGGTAGGTGTTTCTTGCTGGTAATTTATTGTAAATTGCAAAAGCTAGAAAAGTAGGCTCAATTGTATGTACATGCGTGTGCAGATTTTGAATGTATAAATCATACATCAGGATGAAATCATTGATAATGTTAAAGAAATGAGAAGTTTTATAAATTTGACGATTTAGTGCTGCTATCTGTTAATTTTGACTAATAATATATTGAGATACATTTACCTTTAAAAACCTTTTGTAAGTTATACTTTGTCAGAGAAATTATAAAATCTATGTCCATTTGTCAAAACGAGTCCTCCCAGCTCTGGATCAACACTGGCTAGATGACATTCTGCAGTATACGATATTCCATATGAAATGTGGATTAATCTAAAGCCAACTTTAATAAGTTGAGGATTAATTTCAAGCTGAGGTACCGTCATGTTCCATTTTGATGACTCATCATCTTCTAAACACGGATAAAGAAAACCCTCAACAAACTGCACTTTAAAGAAACGAAATCTTAAAATAAGAAAACTGGCAAAATTTGACGGGGGATACATCATAAAAGGTCAACTATATGTCTTCATTCTGTAATTTTTCGACCACAGAATATCATGAATTTCATAACTTACATTTATGGACACACATGAATATTCTAATAAATGAATAAAGTTTGAATGAAAACGATAGATACAAATCTCACCATCTAGGCCATTTATTTACTTTTTAAATTTGTTACAATTTACATATTTTAAATCCGCTTGCTTAAATCATTTTCATTTTTAGAGGATTTCCTGTTGTTTTACACAAAAAGATGAAGATGTATCTACAACCATTTTGTTCTGGGGGGTGGGTTAGTCTGTAAGAAACCGTTAGGTATTTCGCCATCTTCAGCGTCTAAATGATCTTAGTAGACATAAGTTATTTCTTCAGTAAAATTAAAAATTAATAAGAAAACTAAAATATTGTTAAAATGATCCACAGAAAACTTTACTCGTAGTTGGAACATTATAAACCACATGTAAATAAATTAGAAACAAAGATACAAAGTAAAGCTTTTTAGGATTTTTTGTTAAATTCAATATTATTTTACTCACTTATATTGCCGCAAAATCCGATAATCAGGTTGAAGAAAAGAAAGAATATCCATTTCAAACAATCATAACAACGCGGACTTTGAATAAAGACCAGAGCAATTATAATTTTTCTAAGCGGAAAACCGCACACCACAGGGAAAGAATTTCACCCGGTGGATACAGTCAAAAAATGCATATTTTTTTATTGCTGTAAAAGGCTTTATCCAAGAGCTTACTGAATACTTACAATAAAGTATGTTTTGTATTGTATTTTTCAGGGAATGTTTTTCGGTAATTTTTTAACAACTTTTACTTTCTTTTGCTATAATTTTAAGTACATACAACCACCTTCAAGAACAACAAACAACTGTGAGCAAGATAATATAGACATACAAAATTAAAATGAAGAATATGGAAAACACCTATTATTTCTACTCCAATGCCATGGTATTACTCTAATGTTACTAAAATATTGCCGATTTAATTGATACTTATGACATTATCACTTTCACTATCATTATCATCACTGCCTAGGAGATCAGTCGGCGGTTGGATTTTTTTTAAATGAAATTTACGGGAACGAATTTCTTCTTGAACGAAAGGGATAGTTAAGTATGTATGTTTAGTTAAGTTCGGTATATAAAATGGAGCATCTAGTATTTTTCATTTTACTGAGGACTGGAGAGTTTGAATACGGTGGATGTTGGAACATTTGGATGAACCACACAGTTCCAGGCCGTAAGCCCCAACTGGTTTAACTACGGTGTTTTCGAGAGATTAATTAGAAAGTTCGTCAAGAAGTCGTGCAAGACCTTTACATCGTGTCATCACAGCCTGAAACATCAGTCGCGTGTGAAGAATGAGGATTCCACGTCAGGCTTTTGTCGATATACAGTCCGAGCTATCGCACCTCGTCCGCAGTTGGGAGGGGAATATTATTTAAGAAAACAGGTGGTAGACCTTTTTACGGAGGGGGAAGGTAATGTGAGAGGATTTGTCTGTGTTAAACTTTGTTCTTTTTTTACACCAAGATTCTAGTAGTATGAGAAATCAATGTCAAATGTATATTTATGAAGTGTAAATTTATTACTAAGTTTTTCCAGAAGATCTTTCAACTATGAGGTTATACGGCATCATTGAATGGTTTACTGTTTTGATGACATGATTTTCTTCTTTTCGCTGTAGTATATTTGACGTCTGAAAAAAAATTAAAACAATATGCAACCTACACAACAATCTTTTTTGTGTGTTAATTTCAAATAAATTAAACCAAAAAATAAAAGATTGTGATGTAGTATTAATGAGTGGAAAGTTTATAGATATGAGTTTTTATTTGAAAAAGCCAACAGGAAACTCATATCGATAATAATTTGGGTGAAGCCGTTTTTCATCTGTACCAAATCAAGTTTAGACGTCGATTGAAGTTTTAATATTCAAAGCGACACTGGCCGAATGTTCGTTTTTTTCTCTCCCTTTCGCCCACATCGTAGATCTGGAAATCTAATCTACCCACCGGGAGTTTTATCGGTTTAATTATTGTACATAAATTGTAACCGCCAATTAATTTTTCGATATATCGCGAACGACTACTCATCAACGTCTTTATCGGCCAACGCCATCTGAACTTTTAGTGGATTTATGACGTGATTGTTCCCGTTGTGAGTTTGCAGAACACGTTGATGCCAACCGCAGGCACTCTTAAATGGCCCTATTGTTTTGTTCGTCCGCATCGTCACGGCACTGGAGTGGGGTCTTAAATCATATTACTATCAAGTGACTAGCCGACAATCTACAATTGTTCAAAAAACTTATATATTAATAAATAAATCTAATGGAAACAAAAATATCTGACAAGATTCAAAGAGTCGAACTTAACCAACGCAAGCCTTTGGATACAGATAAAACACGACACATAATACTGACACATGTACAAAGAAAACAAAAATTTTGAGCCCTGAAGATGATCTCAATAAAGATCGAAACGTTGGCAAGATAAAGAACATGTTTTTCTAAGACCGTTTCTAAGATTTCTAAGATATCCAAATAATCATTTTTATTAAAAATATGTACGATGTTCTTAGGTTGCTGTCCTCCTTGGGTTCGAATCACGTTTTTCAGTCTTGCAAAGGAGATTTAATTAAGAAAAGTTCTAAAAAAATATAAAAAAGAGTATGTCCTTGGAATACTTCTAAAATAAAGCAACTACGGTGAAATCCAGGAAAGGTTTGATGGAAGTCATTGCATGAACCAAAATGAAGTACTTAAAAACAGGGGTATTGCCAATAGTTATTTTTTTGAGCACCTACTATGAATTTGGAAGGGCGAATTTTTCAATGGAAATGTTATATCTTGTGGAAAATGTAATCTCGTTTGCGAAACAAAGGTCAGATTTGTATTTTAATAACGCTAAAATTGCGGAATTTGGATATTATACAGAACAATGTCATTTTTGACTACAATCGCAAAAATTTTAATATCTCAGGAAAGAGTCAAGACAGAAACTTCGTTCTGGTGGCACTGAACTGCGTTTGCATTTAATGAATCCACCATGGCTGTTACATTTAACTGTGTGTAATTATACATAATGAATAATAAATTAATTATATTTATAATTGTTTTTACTTACTAGTCACATTCCAAATATTATTTTTGTATTGAAGTTTGTATCTAAATTATACTTAATGTTATAATCATATTATAACGATTATTATTATGCGGTGCTACCCACATAACCAATATATCTCAAATCCAGAATATTTCATATTTCAATGTCTTTTTACACATGTTTCTTTGAATTTTTTGTAATAATTGTAATAAAACTGCGTATAAATAAACAAATTAGTTATAATTTGTTTGCAGATGGCCAACCTTTCTGCGACAATGTGAATATTTCAGAGGAAGTGTGGTTCTGGTACCATGTCGCACTTTTCCTCTTGCAGTACTTGATACCGCTGATAGTTATCAGCTTCGCCTATACAAGGATGTCCCTGTCACTTTGGGGTGCAACAGCCCCTGGCAACGCTCAATCAGAACGAGATGCCAATATAATGCGCAACAAAAAGAAGGTGGGTGCTAATTCTGCTAATTTGAAAAAAAAATCAGAACTTAGTATAATTTATATTCTGATTCGTTTGAACAATAAAAATGTATTTGCTGTTAGGTCATCAAAATGTTGGTTATCGTCGTTGTTCTCTTTGGCCTCTGCTGGCTACCATTGCAAACATACAAAGTACTCCAGGGCATCACAGATATTAACGAGTAAGCTTAGATTGAGTCAACTTTTTTTTAACAAACCTTTTCATTTTTTCTGTATTTAGTTATAGATTTATCAATATATTTTTCTTCGGTTTCGACTGGCTCGCCATGAGCAACAGCTGCTGCAACCCATTCATCTATGCCATCTACAACGTATGTAATTTAAAAAAAATTGTGCCGATTAAAGAAGCTAATTGACTATTTTAATTTTAGGAAAAGTTCAAAAGGGAATTTCAAGTCAGGCTAAGAGCCCCTTGTATAAAGAAGCAGAGCTCGCAGCACACAGACCCCCTGACGAGGGAGTTAAGTGGGTTTGAGAGTACGCGTTTCGACTGGAAAAGGACCTCAACAATGAAAAACGGTCTCAAACCCTGCACAATCAGTCTAAACTAGAACTATGATCTCTTCTGAAAGTGTTTTAATCTTAAACTTTTATGTATAAGTTCCTAATGATGTTTCACCATTGTATATTAAATAAATTATCCTTAATTAATGAGGTTGAGTGTATTTTGGAAAAATCTTTGCTTTTTATAGATACATGGTTGTATAGATTTTTTATATTGAGATATGAAAATTATTTTTTCATTGTGATCACTGCTTTTCATTAAGTTAAAAATTGCTTCTCGAAATTTGGGTGTGATGAACCTGTAGTCTGATCATCCTAATGTGCCCATCCTTGCTGTTTTGGTCTGTCAGGTGGCTCCATCTTCAGTGATGAGCTTCTCTGTTATTGTGTCAATACAATTTGGTTTTCAGATTGATCAAATACAAAAACTGAAAATCTAAAACTGGTTGAAAGAACATTTTTGGGAATACAGATAATCCAATATGATCGAAACAACCAAATGAAAATCTTCAAAAATGAAATGTTTGCCTAGTGTCTAGTTATGTTTCTACATAAAAAATTACCTTCTCCATAATTGAAATGCTTATATGTAGATAAAAGACTTGCTAAATATTTTAATATTCAAGAATTCTATAATACGCTATCGTATTGTTTCAAGCGAAATGTTTTTCACATATTCTTTACAATTATTTCTCATATTTGTCAGTGGTAGAATTGACATAAATGTACATATACATACCTCGCCCCTTTGTACATAAAAAATACCTGTATATATGTTTGTTGTATTCTTCATAGTTTACAATAAAAAATTTAGTGGTTAATTACATATCACCCCAATTGTTGAATATTGAGAAATACAAATAATAGGGTAGATTTGATGTCATAAAGTGTTTCAATGTTAAAATAAATTTACTTCTGGAATTGCAATTTTTTATTAAATATATTGAAAAAGTGTCACAAATTATTAGAGCAAAAAGAAGTATTATAGTAAGTTACTGCCCAATCAGTTTTTATGTATAAAAAACTCTAAAATCAAAAATAATAACATTTAGATGTAATATGTATACTTTGTATACTTATAGCATAAAGTGTATTTTTTTAGCTCAATGTGATATTTAATTTATTATGATCAAGTTTATCTTTTTGTATCAAACTATATCTTACAGTATAAATTTGAATATGAAATACTTTTTATAATCATGAGCTTTAATTAAAAAAACATACACATGTATTATAGGAAAAAATGTATATTTATTATCACAATTTTTTCTATTATAATTATTTATGTACAAAATTAATTAATTCTATTTACAAAACGTTTTACAAAATTTATTACAAATTTACAAAACTGTCAATAAATACTGTCTTATAGATGTAAACCCCCCGCCCCTAATTGTCCAGTGAATACGAACCTGTTTATTCATAAAATTTCACTATACTTAAAGCTTCCGTATTTGATTTGTTCGAGGTTATGGCATCTTGCATGCAGTCTTGATTTATTATCACCTAATCCTATGCCATCTGTTATGAAAATAACACAATTAGACTGAGGAAATAGGCACAAGTATAGTAATTCTTACTTTTTGTATGAACAGCAAAGTACACATCCGGAGATCATTGACGCAATCCCGATGAAAGCAGCAATACCGAGCACACATAGCTGCACCCACGTGACTTCAGCGTGTGCTATTTGTGGAGCACATCTCTGATGGAAAAACACTTATTAATAAAATTCTATGTAAATAGAACATTCCATTTGATTATTATTAAGAGTATTCAGTTTGTTTTATCAGCATAGCTATGGTTAAAATTGATCCTTGAATAAATCCTTTACGGCCTAAGTACGAGCCATGATATTCGAGTTACAAAATGAGATAAACATAGAAGATGATTTCAAATAAACACACATACACACAGGCTTTTTCTTTTATAATCTCACCTCTACACCTTGCACGTTGTACTTCCTGTAAATCTCTGCAATGTCTGGATTGTTCTGAGGGCTCATTAATTTTTCCGTTTCTTTGACATCGAACATGTGAGCCCCGACTAATTGAAAACATGAACTAGAAAAAAAGAAATATAAGGTTGTTTTTTTTAAATTCAGATAAGTTATGCAATTTTAAAATTACATTGTAGCGCTAAAGTCAAGGCTGCCATCCTTCTTGGATAAAAACAGAGTATCATAAATATTGAGCGACGCTGGCAGTGTTAGCGTCCGCTCGACATCTTTCTTAAATTCAGCTAAATTCGCTCTGACTTCTCCGGGGGGTTGAGAAAAAACAAATTTCAAAAGTCCTCGATCTCGCACCACGTATACCTAAAAGTTACGAACATAAAACTGTGAGATTTTGCTCTGCTGTTTGTGGAGTGATGATCTTGCAATTTGATCGATAATGATCGTTATGGTCTGACTTTCCTCGCTGGGGTGGTCTGCCAAACACATTCCTGCTATCTTCAGTTGTGGTTCTGTGACTATATACTAGTAACAAACCATCAAGTATTGGATTTCAAAATCATCAGAATTATACATATTTTCACCAATGTATCCGAAAAATTAAAATATGGCCAATCATCATATATCATCGATCATATAATGGAGTTTTCAGTCAATATAATAATTTTTTCAACCAATATAATCGTCAAATTCAACTTGCTAATAATCTCAATCAATTTAATAATTATTCAGAGATCGTGAGATGCAGTCTGGTGTGATGTAGGTTTCTTTTTCTTTTTTTAATGTTTTTCTGGAACGTACATCACTCCAGACTGCATCTCATGATCTCTGAGTAATTAATTGTTTAAATTTAACAAAAACATGTAGGATGTAGAAAAATTGTATATATACCATGCATCCGTAGCCAGTGAGATATTTCTGTTTTATTTTTACATACGATGGATTTTGAAGGGGTGGGGAAGGAAGTCGGTAAATAAAAGATATTTTTGTTTAAGGAGTCGGCGTCTTTGAGGTGAAAAAAACCGACGAGGGGAAACAATGTGTTGGTAAAGATTCGGCCAGGTTAACCTTTCAACATATATAGACGGGGAAAAATAAAAAGGAAAGCTAAATTGTTCGAAAATGTGTAAAAATGTTTGATGTGTGGAATGGGATGAATGTTTTATATGTAATGTGATATGTTTTGTGCGATGTGATGATATATGAACGTTATCGATATTGTGTAGAGATTACGTTAACGGATAATTATTGAAATATCGTGAGATGCGGTCTGGTGTGATGTAGGTATCAGAAAAACATTTTCTTTATCGTGCCAACGTTTCGATCTTTTATTGAGATCATCTTCAGGGCTCAATAAAATATCGAAACGTTGGCACGAAAAAGAAAATGTTTATCTGATACCTACATCACACCAGACCGCATCTCACGATATCTGAATAGTTATCGATATTGTATTTGATTAACGAAATTGGCGTAGCTACGACTGAGTTTACATGTGTCCATTCTATAATTGATTCTGTTCATGTAAACGATTTGTAAAAAGTTACGTTGTTTGTTTTGTTCTGTGTAATATTTTTGTATTGTTGAAGTCGAAATTGTGTTTGTGTTCAAAGTGGTGGTAGCGAGAACTGTAGGATTTTTCTTGGGTATTTTGCAATCTTAGATATGTTGCTTTACTCTCTTCATTAATTGAATTGATAATCTTGTAGAACCATTACCAACGTTTTTCTCCCTTCACCGGCTCTTTTCACCTTAAAGAAGCCGACATCTTACAGAAAAATATCTTTTCTATACTAATTTCCTCCCCCCTCACAATCCAATGTATATAAACAGAAAACACAAATATCTCACTGGAACTCTCAAAACGACACGCAATAATGGCACAAGTACACAGAGACGAACACCTTGGGTGAGTAAAAATACTTTGATTTAAAAATATTTAAAAACAAAAAAATTATTTGCATTGTATCAATTCACTTCTTTTCCACATCCTACATGTTTTTGTTAAATTTAAACAATGTTTGTAAATCCCAGTCCCTGAAGATGATCTCAATAAAAGATCGAAACGTTGGCATGATAAAGAAAATGTTTTTCTGAAACCTACATTACCCCAGACCGGATCTCACGATTTCTCAATAATGATCGACAAACGGTCACTAATCATCACACAATTCGATAATTAACCCTTTTCGGGATTTTCTACTCAGGGTAAGAAACTAAACAAGAGCTAAAAATTGCAAAAACCTTTATTTAAATTTAAACATATTGGCAAGTAATACCCACTCCTTATCAAGATGACCAGTCCCAAAATGGTTCTTAATTAGTGACGCAGAAATATAGACAATGATATTTGAATTAGAAAAATCAGAGATAGAGATATATAGACAGATAAATACATAGACAAAGAGAAAGATAGATAGATAGATTGCGTGTGTGACAAAATGTTGTGTGTGTGACAAAATATTGTCTGCAATGCCCAGGCCACAGTTGTATTTTAAACCTAGGTCTTCAGTTGTTGGTCCGGTTGTCCCACAAATCTTAAAAATCATGTTGAACAAGCAGAGTGTCACTTACTGAGTCTATTTCCTCTTGCGGCATTTTGAAATTATGCGGCTATTGAAATGCGTATTGGCACTAGACCAAACCATCATTTACACACACCTTGAGAATGTCGAATTTCATGATAGGAGGAGGAATTATTTTCATGTGTAAATTTAAATACAGGTTTTTACAACCACCAGCTTGTATTTAGTTTCTACCCTGACTGTCAAATCATTAAGGGACAATTATTAAATTGATTGAGACGATTATAAAATCGAAAGAGACAATAAATTGGTTGTAAACAATTATTAATTTGGCTGAAAAATCCTATATTTACAGTTTTTTCACATTCAGTTAAGAAGGGTTGTTACGAAGTAATGGGGTTTGTTAATAAATAAAACTAGCTATTGTATTACCATTAGTGAGAATCAACCAGATAAAGCAAATCCAATGGAGTTAGGCAGATCAACCAGATCGAAATAATCAAATTGCAAACAATACATAATATAGAAATAACTTGTAACCTTTAAAACACCATTATTTTTTAATTACTCACCTTAAGATCCAATAAAGCATGTGTTTTATCAGTGTTCGAGGCAGATATTGTAATAGTGAAATAGCCATCGCAGAAATCTGCCATGTTCATTGCTGTTCTCACTTCCCCTGTGCGTTCATCCAGGGAAAACACAGATGACAGAGATACATTCTTGTACGTATCTTTCGCCGGACTGTTTGGAGGGGTGAATTGGACTTTTTCGATTTTATAAATTGTAGGCTCAGCGCTGATATCTTCATCATACGCGCTGACTGTGTGGAGGAGAGTTCCATGAGCGACGTTGACTCTAACTCCTAACGTAACATTTGACTTTTCAAATTTAGGCGTATTGTCGTCGATATCCTGAACTTTGATTTTGACTTGCAGCTCACTCAGATCCTTAAATACATTTTAAATGAAACGCTTTACACTTTTTTTTTTTTTTTAAAAACCAATTCTTTACCTGTCGCTTGTACATTTTCCTAAGGCTTTGTGGTTTTTTGCTAAGTTTGAAACATTTTATTGTGAGTAAATGTTCTCCTTCAGCTTCTCTATCAAGTCGTCCAAGTACTTTTATAATTGCTGAATTGTTTTCCAACCTTTGTAATGAAAATAGGCCATCTTCATTGCCATCTGAAAGACAATGTAAACACTTGTTAATAAACGTAAAAATACAAATCACAAGTATATTTTTATAGTAAGAAAGCAATGGTACATAAATATACAAAATAAATTAAATATGATCAACATTATCTATGCTCAACTAATATTTATTGGAATATAAACATATATAATATCCCTTATATGTACTTACTGGTCACAATTGTCATATTGATTTTTTAAATTAATTAAATTTTTATCAGTGGTGTGGTTAACTATCTTATTTATCCCCGTCTATATAATCCTGAAAGGATAATCTGGCTTATTGCTACCATTACCAACGTTTTTTTCCCCATCATCGGCTTTTTTTCATCTCAAAGACGCAGATACCTTATACAAAAATTTCCTTCCCCCCTTCAAAATCCAATGTGTATAAACATAAAACAGCAATACCTCAGTGACACTCTTAACACGGCACCCAAGAATGGCACACTTACTCAGAAAAAAAAACACTTTGAGAGATTAGAAATACTTTGAGTGAATATAAAAAATATATTTGTTGGCATTGTATAAATTCACTTTTTCCCACATCCTACATGTATTTGTTAAACGTAAACAATGTTTGCAAATCCCAGGCCCTGAATATGATCTCAATAAAGATTGAAACGTTGGCACGATAAATAGGATGTTTTTCTGAAACCTATGTCACACCAGACCGCATCTCACGATTTCTGATTAATTATTTTTTTATCTAAGGTATTGATTGAGATGAAAGAGCTACTGTCCATGCAGATTTGAACCCACAACCTTCAGATCCACTTGTGCTATTGTGACTTCAAGACTTCAAGAAGTGGTAAGAGCAGCCAAAGGTTTGAATTCAACTCATGACACTAGCTTTTTCATTCCAACCAAGACTTTATATATATAAAAAGGAATAATCAATTAAAATATATAATGAACTTGAAATTAATGTAAATTTTATAAGAATGAAACAATTAAACTGTTCATGTAAAGCGTCTTATTAGAATTGTAATAGTCTTGTAAAATATTTCATTTTGTACTTGCAGTAAAAAAAAATGACAATAATAAATTCTCATGATATAAATCCATACATGTAATTAAGTATCCAATTTTTGCGTTATCTCCAACATCATCATCTTCTGCTCTGATCACTCCGACCTCTGTCCCTACAGGAAGTTCTTCCTTGATTGTAAACTCCACAGGATCATCATCCTAAAATATTATCCAGTTAGTTACAAGCCAAAAACTAGCACAAAACAACAAAACAATTACGTACAATTGATCTTTTAAATAACGGCTTGTTATCATCCACATCTGTGACACTTATATGTAGTTGCCTTGTAGCATGTTGTGGCACCATGCCTGAATCCTGTGCGACAAGGATGAGTGTGTAATTGCTCTTTATTTCCCTGTCCAAATGTTGTTTTGTTGTTATGAGACCAGTTACAGAGTCAATGCTAAAAGCTTGTGAGTCAGTTTCATCAGGCAGGAAGCTAAATCTGACCTGACCCTCTAGGGAGTTTGGGTTGTCAGGATCAGAAGCTGTCACTCTAAAAACTGGTGAGCCAATAGCTGAATCCTATTACAAAAATTCATAGTTAAATTTCATTATAAAAAAAAAAAATAGTTAAATTGGATTTTAAAAAACACCATAGTGTTTTTCAACAATTTGTCATGATGCAATTTCTGTTTACATAGATTCGGTTATTATAGTTAGCCATTTTTGTTAACACACCCTGAAAAAGGATTACTTAAAGTTTTTTAGTAGTTAATTTCGTTTGGCATCTCGCATTTTTTCAAAGTGCTTTGGTAGAATAAAATGGACAAAAACTTCATTGTTGTCGTTTTTAATCCTAGTTTGTATTAACTCAAAGGGAAAAACTCCAGCTCAAAATGGAAGGAAAATGGGTGATATATACGAAAAGCACAAAATGTAAGTGGTTACAAAGTGAATTGAAAATGTTTGAACTGTTGATGATAACCAAATTCAAGCTTATCTCATAAACACAAAACTTCGAAGAGACACTTAACATATCTCGCACAAGTCTTAGCGATGAATTGAAGCGATTTATGGTTCTTTGTTGACAATTAATTGGGCAGTATTTGAATTTCTTCCTAAAATCCAATGTAAACGATCCATTTTTAAAAAGATTTATAACTGTAGAATAAAATGGATTTTTTGAGGGTCAGATAGAAAAATCCTGAAAAAAAAAACAGAGTGACCCACTGTTTACAGCTCCTAAAGGTGGATCACGGCCCAAGAAGGAAATGCATTTGATGGAATTATAATTATAAGTGCTTTATTATACGATTTTTAACCAACAAAACTAGCTAGCCCAATTAATTAAGGTAAAAACCTAAAAAATTGAGAAAAAAAAGTGTAACGAGCGGGATTCGAACCCACGGCCTTCGGCTTGATACACCGCTACTTTACCACCTGAGCTGTCGTGAGACTCCATCCACTCATCTCACTCAACCTCACCTCTCGAATTTTCCCTCCATTTTATCATTTTTCAAATGCCGTATTATCTGTTTGATTCTCGGCGACAAATGAAATGGCCACAGAGATCTTTCGGGAATAATCAAAACGTTGAAAAATGGCAAAAAAGAGGGAACATTTGGAAGTTAGTTTCCCAGCGGATCGAAGTCACGATAGCTCAAGTGGTCGGGCAGCGGCGTATCATGCCGAAGGTAGTTAATATCATTCAATTAAATAAGGTTAATAAAAAAGTCTGTAACGAGTGGGATTCGATCACGGTGTCACGATACCTCAATTGGTAGAGTAGTGGCGTATCAAGCCGAAGGTCGTGGGTTCGAATCCCGCTCGTGATACTGACTTTTTTGTCCCCACTAAAAACCTTAATTAATTGAATTATATTAATTGGTTAAGCAACGGACCATGAAAAATAGGGAATTAATGCCAGTGTTTTACTGCTCACTATTGGAGCAATTTAAGTGATCAAGAACAATCTCAAAACGATTTGTTTTCTGCCAGGATAATGCTTGCACCTAAGTGCCTGCATGAACTATTGTCCTGGAATGTTCTACCCCACGCACCATATTTGACTAACATTGTCTGCTCAGATTTTCGCTTATTCTGAGCTCTAGGAATTCAAACTTTAATTCAATGAGGGCAGAAGACACATCAAGGAGTTCGTTCATCGCCCAAAAACCTGAAAAGTTCTGGGTGGACAGAATTACAAAATTATATTGAACAAGGCAACTAGTAGGCAAATGGTTTATACATTGTTAATGAAATTTGTTTATAAGTAAAAGATTTAGTGAATGATGGTGGCCTATTGGTTGACAACTCTTAGCTAGTTGATCCGGCAGTTGTGGGTTTGATTTCCACCTTCTCCTCTGGACTTTTTTCTAACTCCTAAGGGGATCAGTAACTGGACAATATGACACCCATCAAAAATGCAAGGTCTGGGGGTGTGTTCAGAACTCAGTAACCCTGAATTTGGTCCAAACCTCCTTCAAAAAGAGTTTCTTCGATGGAAGAACAGTACATTTTCTAACACCGCAGCTGAATACACTATTGAACACTCCCACATGTTTGGTGAACTCCCAAAAATAGACCCAACAAGGAGTATAATAAGCTGTATAAAGCTGCACTGATCGGGGGAACTTCAGTTCTTGATGTTCACCAAAATAACATTTTAAACATTTATTTTTTTTTTAATGCTTCAGACTTTTTTATGAACTGATATTTACCTCAGATATATATGCCATTTCATTGAGGGTTGGATGAAGAAACATTGGGATGCCGTCATTTGTGACAACATCGCCGATGAAAATTCTAACTGGCACATCAGAAAACAAGCTAGGCTCACCATGATCTAGTGCCCTTGCTGTTATTACATAAGATTCTGCTCTTCCTTTGCCAGTCAGTGGCATATTTGTTACAATTTCTCCAGTTGTTTTGTTTATTTTAAATAGTCCTGAATTATAGGGGAAAAAGACAAAACCATAAATAGCACAACTGCCTAAAGGATAGTGAGTTTTGTTTAATACCTGCTGCTTCAGGCTGGTCGACAATTTCATATTCCACCAACCCCCATGCTCCACTGTCAAAATCGATAGCTGAAATATTAAGCACAGAAGTACCCTGGGGAACATTTTCTAATACCACTGCTGAATATTCTTCCATTTCAAACAATGGCTTGTTATCATTTATATCTAGCACTTCAATAGAAATCTGCAAATAGATAATTAATTATTAATAACATTTACAAATTAATTGAATAATGCAAAACTAATTAATTACAGGGACAGAACTTCTTCTTTGGTTTGCTCCACCTTGTGGGGTATCAGCAGCAAATGCGACGAGTTGCATTGTGTCCTGTTTCTCTCTGTCTATTGTCCCATTTCCAGAAACCTATAATAGTTATTTTTATTAAATTATTTTGTTCTATTCATGACACATTTCATAAGATCATGTTTACAGTGATTGTCCCAGAATCTGGATCTATGCTAAATAAAGCGGCATTTTCACCACTTAAAGAATATTTTATATTTCCAAAGCCTAAGGTGGTATTGAACTCATCTCCATCGACTGCTCTAACATTCACCACAATAGTCCCTTTAGCTGCTGATTCATAAATCTGCCCTTTATAATGCTATAAAAAATTAAATTTTAGTAAATATTTCACATAAATATGTTAAAGGTGATTTAATAAAATTACAGTTTTTTCAAACTGAGGAGTGTGATCGTTTATGTCTTCAATGTTTAAATGGACTTGCGCAATACTCGACCGTAGACCATCTGCTGATGTTGCTTCGACTCTAAATGAAATAGTCTAAACAAAAAACAAAAATTATAACTTAATTGTATTATTATATCTTACAAATTTTCACCTTGTCCAGCATCGATTCATAGTCAATTTTTTTCAGAGTCACAATACTTCCTCCGCTGTCCATGCTGATTGATGGTGGAATTGGTGGTATCAAATTGAATCTTGTTATTGGAAAATTATTAGTAGGGTCGATTCCAGATAAAGTAAAGATTGGGCTTCCTGCTGGTTTTTCTTCCTGAAAACTGATGTTGATGATGGGCTCAAAAGGTGTCCAGCCACCCACAGTGAATTTAGGATTTTGCTCATCATAAGCTTGAATGTACAAGGTGACCTCAACTAACAACAAAAAATATTTATTCTTCCATTCTTTTATTAAATATATTTGTATTAGTGAAACTATAATTTTCACCTTCAGTCTTTTGATTGTCAGGGTCAACAACAGCATTTTTGTCTTTTGCTCCAACTGTCAGGATAATTACAGCTGCTGCTTGATGGCTCAAATGAGAGTTTACTTTTATTTCTCCTGTGCTTGAATTGATTCTGAAAAATAAATATTACCATGAAAATACTATTATCTTAATGTACTTCAAAATCTACTTACACAAAAGCATGTTCAAAATCATAAGCATTTCCTTTCAGAACAGGAACTCCAGTCTTGTGCATTGCTCTTACATCAGTGATGCTGTATTCTATATCTGCATCATGATCACTATCTATAGCTTTCACCATAATGGCAGTCTTCCCTTTAAAAAAATTATAAAATTATTTTTATAATTGATTTTTCAGATGCCATCATCGCATTACCTATATCAGACTTTTCGGAAATATGTCTGACATAATTTGAGTCAGGAAGAAAATAAGGGGCTTTATTGTTTATGTCTAATATGTTTACAGTGACTGTCGTTTGTGCAGTTTCTCGTATAGGAATACCACTATCCACTGCTAGTACTGTGACAGCATACCTCGTTGTTTTTGTAATATCTGGGTCGAGAATTGCTGCCTTTGCAACAGTTATTACACCAGAGCTAAATACAAAATAAAATTAAATAGTTTAAAATAGAGAGATTTGTCAGTGTGGTCTGTGAGGTGATGAATGAATTTGGTTGTTACTGAACATTTTGGTCAGCCTATCCTCGCTGGGTTTACCTCCATGTGATCGCTAATGACCAAATTACATTATATAAAATTACAGATAATTAACGTTTATTAGTTGAGATGAAAAAAGTTATCCGAGTGGATATAGAGGTCACAATAGCTTAAGTGGTAAAGCAGCGGAGAATCTAGCCAAAGATCGTGGGTTCGAATCCCGCTTGTTCTATTGAATTTTTTCATCTCAACTAAAAACCTTAATTAATTGAAATATATCTATTGGTCGTGGATCACTAAATTAGGGAATTATATAAAATGTTTAAAAATAAGTTGAATTTAACAACTTGCCTCTGGTTTATTTGAAAGTTGTCAGCTCCATTTGAAAGCTTATAGTGTACAGCGGAATTGGGACCATCAGGGTCTGTCGCTCTCACTGTCACTAAAACATCTCCCTCTTTTGCTGTCTCAGGAAGGGTCACATTATATGGCACGCCACGGAAAACTGGTCTCTGGTTCCCTGGCACACCCACACGGATAAAGACAGGGACATCAGCATGAAATGGTGGCATCCCTGTAATAAATTAGACATAAAATATGTTGGCTTTTAGTGCAATTTTAGCATCAGAGGGATGAACATGGAGGTTAAGTCTGCTTTATTCTTACTCTCTTTGTACAGAAAATTCTGGATTTTTCAAAATCCAAAGGACAAGAACAATAAGTTCATCAATATGGTCAAATAATCAAGAGGAAAGGAAAAATATGAAGATTTGATGAGCATTTTTCCAATTACTTAAATTGAACATACATAAAACAAAAAATAATAAAAAAAGAGGAAGTAGATCAACTGTAAAAATGAACGTTGTTATGCATTATTTAAAAAAAAAATCATGAAATTATTTGTGGTTCAGTGTGATGTAGCATCTAAATCTGGATTTTATATCAGTACAGCTACTACAACAAAATACCAACTCTTTACAAATGCTGAACCAAGTATCTGTCTCCCGCTATCAAAAAATAAAAGAACATATTCAAAGTGTGCAGGTTAAAACAACCTCACTCTTTCAATTAATTTATTTAATCATTTATATTCAAATTAATACTTTTGACTTTGGTTCGAGTTTTACATAGCTATTGGTTCTATAAATTTACTAATTTTCGTGGTTCGCTTGACCAATTGATATCATTCAACTAATTAAGGTTTTAGTTGAGATAAAAAGTCAGTGACAGGAGCGGGATACGAACCCACGACCTTCGGCTTCGTACGCCGCTACTCTACCACTACCTATCGTGAACTATCATGACTTCGATCCGCTCGGACACTAATTTCCCATCTCATCCCAAGCTTTTGAATTTTCCGTCCTTTTTGCCATTTTTAATAATAATAATATAATTTTTAATAGTAATCTATTTGATTCTTGACGACAAATGAGATGGCTACGAAGAGCTTTAGTTAATTATACTGTTTTTTAATTCATTAAATTCACCACGAAGAAGTTAAGATCGAAGTCACGATAGCTCAGGTGGTAGAGCAGCGGCGTATCAAGCTGAAGGTCGTGGGTTCGAGTCCAGCTAGTGACACTGACTTTTTTATCTCAACTAAAAAGCTTAATTTATTTAATGATATTAATTGTTCAAGCGGACCAAGAAAATTAGTGAATTTAATGAGTTAAAATGAAGTATAATTCACTAAATCTCTCCATAGCCATCTCATGTGTCGCCGAGAATCATAAAGATTACATAAAATTGGAAAAATTGGCAAAAAGGAGGGAAAATTCAAAAGGTGGGGTTGAGGTGCTAGTGGTAGGATTGAGAATTTTGTGCCGAGCGGATCGAAGTCACGATAGCTCAAGTGGTCGAGTAGCGGTGTATCAAGCCGAAGGTCATGAGTTCGAATCCCTCTCGTGACTAAAAGCCTTAATTAATTTAACTCTTGGTTCTGTTCAGTTCAATGTGATTTTTATCTTTTGGATTTTGTATATAAAGGGAATTATGTCAATCAAATGTTTGTTTTCACAGTGATATCCCCATCCATCACCTAAACAGGCATGGACTGGCAATGTTTAAAACTTTAATTTCCGATATTCCGATATGGAAAGAAGTCCGCCCTCGATTTTATTTTGAGAATAGGTTCCGCCGGTTAGTAAGCCTGAGAACCCACTCTAGTTCAGACTATCTCTCTAACAAACAAGACACGATGAAAGGGTGAATGGAGAACCACTCTCGGACACCATCAACCATGCTGAAGGAGTCAGTACAAACTTTTACAATTTAGTTAAACATTTATACTATTAATAATCTTAAAATAAATCTTACATTAGCAAAATCTTTTCCATTATTAAGTAACGTGTTTTTATTTTGTATAAAATAATAATCTTCAATTTACCGTCGTCAAATGCTCTGATCATTAATTCATATTGTCCTCTTGAAGTATGCTCTGAACTTACAGGACTCAAGATAAGGATTTCACCAGTATTTTCATTCAGGCCCAAAACATCAGAGTTGCTCGTGAGAATTTTGTACCTCAACTTGCTTTCATTGTCTTTATCCGCATCCAAAGCCTACGGATATTAATTATTAAACTAGAAAATTTTCTTACTTATATATATATATATATTTTTTTTTTTCTTTTCTTGATCTTACCCTTATGAAAAATTGCGGCTGAAAACTTGTAGCACCTTCTCTGACAGTCCTCTGATATTGTGGCATTTCCCATATCGGTGGGTTATCATTTACATCAGTTAGAGTTACCAGAACTGCTACTGTACTTACTCTGCCGCCTCCGTCTTTTGCCTCGAGGCTCAGAGAGTAGGATTTTTGTTTTTCATAATCCACCTCTTAAAATTTAATTAATTATTTTTTTTTAAATCAACGTACTGAATCACCAAGTGTGCTTACTGTTTGAAAGGTATAAATTTCCAGTTTTCGGATTTGTACTGAATTTGTTAGTTCCGAAACCTTTTAGTGAATAAGTGATGGTCCCAAATTCACCACTGTCTATATCTGAAGCAGTAATGTTTGCTATCATAGAGCCTACTGTGAAGTTTTCTGGTATAATAAAGCTATAGCTGGATTGGTTGAAAATAGGCGAATTGTCATTTGCATCGAGAATATTCACAACAACCTCACTGGAAGACACTTCAAAACTTTCGCCCTAAAATTCATTTTCAAACAATTATCGATTAAAAAAAAATTAGATATTTTTTTCTAATACCTGTTTTGTCTGCACCAAGGCGGAGATTGTAAATTGGACTTGTTTTACACCAGTGTCAAAATCGAAGCTGGTATTGTCCTTTAGCCTTACAACGACTGGTGTCCTGCCGTAGGCAGATTCAGGTTCGACCATAAACCACTGCACAGCCCTTCTGTCTTGCGAGTTTAGTTGTAGAGTATAGTGGGCATTTTCACTTAAATCATCATCAGCAACAACCATATTGAGCCCAGGAAGTGGTGTCCCTAATCCTGAAAATATAATTAGAATATGTATACAGATTAGTGACCGTTAATGGATTCAGATATCGTGAGATGCGGTCTGGTGTGATGTAGGTATCAGAAAAACATTTTATTTATCGTGTCAACGTTTCGATCTTTTTTATTGATATCATCTTCAGGGCCTGGGATTTACAAACATTGTTTACAATTAAAGCAATACATATGGGGTGTAAAAAATTGAATTTATACAATGCAAAAGATATTTTATATTCCATCAAAGCATTTCTACTCAATTACACAGAAGTCAAACACTTTGAGTGAGTTGAAATCCTTTGAAACGTTGGCACGATAAAGAAAATGTTTTTCTGATACCTACGTCATACCAGACCGCATCTTACGATATCGGAATAAATATTACAATTAATTAAGGTTCTTAGTTGAAGTAAAAAAAGTCAATGGCACTAGTGGGATTCGAACCCACGACCTTCGGCTAGATACGCCGCTGCTCCACCACTTGAGCTATCGTGACCTCGATCCACTCGGACATCAACTTCCTATCTCAACACCACCTTATGAATTTGAGCCATGAAAAATACGGAAGTAGTGAATTAATAATTAGAATAGTTATTTGAAAAAAGTTTACATTTAATTTTTGGCATTTTGAGTATAGAAATCAAGATAATTATAAGTTATATATATTTTAATGATGTATTACCAATATCTTCAGAAACGTTTATGTTAAAATATCGTTCATTAAATTTTGGTATTTGATCATCCACATCTGTGATCACAATTGTAACTCTCTCGTGGCTGAAATCTCCAGGCAATTCATTATTAATCAGTTCTGTTGCCTATAATATTAAAAAAATCAATATTATTAGTTCAAATAAAATATTTATATTACAATAAATAGGTCTAATTTATAAAAAACGATCATGTACCACAACATCAAAGGTGTAAACTCCACCGTTTTGTAAGATTAAAGGATGCTCCCTATCAATTGGGACGTGACTAGTAATCAGGTTGTTCCGAGACATTTTAAAGTAGCCTAGTTCGTCGCCTTCAAGGGACAAAATGACAGACCTTGAGTCGCCCAAATCACCATCTTTTGCCTTGACCTGAAGTACTTGATACCCCTAACAAATTATAAATATAAATTATTGCATAGTATTTTAAGGCAAAATATTATCAAGTTGTACCGGTGAAGTGTTTTCCTGTAGTGTTGCTGAGTAAGGAGCGTTAAGAAAGACTGGAGGTTGATCTTGAATATCCTTCACACTGATCGCAATTGTTGCCATTGCATGCAAAGGCTTGTCTTTATTATTATCACTAGCTCTTAAAGACAAGCTGTAAGATGATACTTGCTCAAAATCAAGAGCTTTCTTGAGCACAAGGACTCCTTTGTAATTTCCCTCACTTATCTAAAAAAAAATCCTGCATTTAAGACTTTGCCAAAGAAAGTTTTAAAGAAATCGTAAATAATATGGCATACTTTTTCTGTGGTGATGGAAAATGTGTCACATCCTCCAGACATACAAGAAAGTGTTATTTCAGCATTGTGACCTGAATCAGCATCGACGACAGTTATATCGGAAAAAACCTCTGAGCCAGGTTTCGTATTTTCCATCAGAACGACCGAATACGGTCTTCCAAGAAATTCTGGAGAATTGTCGTTAACATCTAGAACTGGGATCTCCCTCCTCAGAGAGACAGTATTTGGCTCAGCTCCCCCTACAGACTCATCTGCAAAAATATTGTTTGAACGTTTTATTTTATTAACTAAATTAGTTATTATTGAGTTCAGCGTTATATATGACAACTAGATTTCAATAATTACCAGTGATGCTGATGATGACTTCAAGGATATCTTCCACCTCCCTGTCAAGTGGTTTGACCAACGAGACTATTCCTGATGTCCTGTCCACTTGAAAGTGCTGTCCACTGATTGAATAGTGAACGGGAGATCCTTCTGGGTCTATTCCCTGCAGTCTATACACTGGTGCACCGACCTGGCTGTCTTCGAGTAAAGCGAACCTGCTCATGTCTCCCCCAGGCAGGAACTGTGGCGCGCTGTTGACAGCAGCCTGGACCAAGGGTGTGAACAGCCATAGCACACCACTGACCGCAGCAATTAACATATTTACACTACAAAACAATTCACAAAATAAATAAGAAATAGCTTAACTACAATATTTTAATAAAATCGCTGACCTTATATGGCAAAATATGCAATAAAATCAACATTATAGTCGAACATAATGTTTTTGGATTTTAATGACATTGAGAAGTTTGGATTTTTTTTAATAACAAAGTTTTGAAATGATAATGTTAGATATTTTTGTAACATATTTATGTTTTATGTTAGGAACCATGCTATTCAAATTTGAAATTATATCTGTTATGTGGCTTCAAACCTTTCTTTGTACTTGAGAATTTTAGACATTAACCTACATAAAATGTCCTCCTCTATATTTTTTTGTAGCTAGAAAACAATAATTAAATTATCTCGATTTAACAATCACTAAAACTGACATTTCAAAAACATCAACCGTGACAGCTCATGACATAATATGGCAGCATCAAAAATATTTGTCTGCCACAAAACAAAATACGTGAACGATCTATAAAACAATAAAAACATTAGCACACAACAAAACCAACAGGGTCCACAAAACACATACAAACACACAAATAAAATGGCATCTCAAAAAAAGTCACTTAGAGAAAGAAACATACACACCAAGGAATCTAACAGAAATTATGAAGACCCAACACTGAAGATGGCGAATACCGTACGAACCTGACAGGCCGACACGTACAACGACCGAATTACAAATTTTGTGTACTGAGTCTTTACTAATTAAATTTTGATTTGATAAACTTTCAATCCTGAATATTTTGATGGACAACGCTGAAATCACCCTTTTCGGATGGAAAGTTTTTATTTAATTAACCAATTTGTAGAACATAAAAAGTAAAAAAAGTAACTTTATTCATATATTAGAACTATAAATTTTTCAGAGTACATAAAAAAGAGGAGTTTTGACTATTTCTAAATATAAAATTTTGTTTATATTTAATTGTTGTTTCTAGTTGAATAATGGCCGCCTTCAAATTATCAACAAGAGTGATTTATAGGGTAAAAATTCTTATGATTAGCTTCAAGTCCAAGTCCGTACAAAGTGTTTGGCTAACATTTTTTTGTGTGCCAGATGTGCTAAAACCATTTGAACGTGTCTACGGATAACTAGAAAGTTGAAGTGATGTCACAAGTAAAAATTTCTATTTCGAACAATTTGCGTTATCCTCTGGTTGGCACATCTATTGTGTCATTGTTCTATGTCATTTATTTCTGTTTATAATGCATTTTTTCCTTGTAGGGTCACGAATATTTTCAACAAAATAATCTTAGCCATGTTTACGATTTAGCGTTTTATTTCTCCTCTTTCTTTATATATTTGGGAGTTGAGTCTTACCATCTTGTTCCTGTCAAAATTGATTCTAACACTGTTCTTGAAAATTGGGTGTGAATCACAACTGCGGTACTAATTCTGCTTTTATACCGTGCAATATACGATTGCGGTTGTAGAAATTGCACCTTTTGACCCCCTGCAAGGAAATTCATCGATTCACTCTCAGAAGGCATTCGACCGCAAATTTGAATTGAAGGGGGTTTCATCTGCGTACACTGTCTTGCTCGGGGCGAGCAGCTGCCTTCGTTTTGTCCGATTGTTTTCTAATTTTGTCATACATGACGTAGAAGACGTCACCGCGGGCTTTTCACGAAAGCTGTGCACAAAATACAAATCGCCAGGAAACAATGGTCACGGGACCCGGGCTAGAAAGGGAAGTCGAATTCATTCTCGCGTGCTTCTTCACGCATGGTACATTTACGTAATGAGACAACAACCCACTCGTAAATTGCTCAAAAAGACGTCAAGCAAAACTTAATCAGATTTATTTGAATAAAATCTGAACGTTACTTTAATATAAAGTGTTTACTACAAAATAATTTTCAGTTATTTTTTTAAAACAATTTTCTGTTCTATGTATCCGTTATGTCGCTCCAACTCAGTTTTATATTTTGATCCGTCAGTGTCCAGCCTAGGGAACGACGATTCATCATTGGGTGAAATACCTGGCTGTCGTTATTACTACGTTATGACTAATTCGGAATTCACTGATAGTTTCTAAGTACTCTGCGTTGTAAGTTAGTAAGTAATTCACGGAAATTAATGGATTGAGTTGCAAGCTCGTACAATAAGGTTGTTGAAAGTGGAATTTTTTGTTACTACATCATTTTATCAATAATATTCGGTTAATGTGGGGCCAACGTTGTCATAAGAGGGTTTGTTAGTATTCTTCACGCGAAACTTTTTCCTTCTCCGTACCCAGTGGTCCAGTTTTTGAATCTATTCGAATTGAGATTTATTTGGAGAGAGGGAGAGGGAGACGATGAATGAATGAGAGAGAGAGAGAGAGAGAGAGAGAGAGACAGAAGACAGAGAGAGGGGAGAGAGTGAGTGAGAGTGAGAGTGAGAGAGAGAGAGAGTGAGAGAGAGAGCGAGAGAGATTTTGTTTGAGAGATCAATTTTACAAATACATGTAGGATGTGGAAAGAAAGGATTTTATACAATACAAGAACATTTTAGGCTCAATCAAAGTATTCCTACTCACAGTGTTTGTTTTCCATGCTTATAAAACCCAGGCCCTGAAGATGATCTCAATAAAGGTTGAAACGTTGGCACTATAAAGAAAATATTTTTCTAAAACCTACATCACATCAGACCTCATCTCACGATCTCCTAATAACTTTTTATTTGAAACTTAATTAATTATCATTTTTATTATTATTTAGAATTATTTTATAGTATTTATTTAAAAGAATGCGAATAAGGGAGAAAAATTATCACGTGTCTTTAGTTTCACAAGTCTTTCTCAAGTTTGCTTTAATGGGGTTTTTAAGAGTGATAAGTCAGTGATAATAAACTTATTACTTTTGTAAATTATTTCTTCAATTTTATTCAAATTCAATGAACCTCACGGTTTTATCTAATTATGTTAAAAAGTTAAGATTTTTTATTGACTATAACAAAAAAAAACATTTTTCTGAGTTTTCTCCTCCGTAACATTTACCAAATGTTTATACCGTTTTTAGATTTAGCGCATAATTTCCTCTTAGATTATTCGGCTTTTGCTCTAAAAATCACCGGTCAATAGCAATCTGGTATTTTATTTTATTTTTCAAATTGTCCTCCATTGTTTCATAACCCCTACGATAACTATTTTGCTTACTAACTCTTTTCTAATATTAGTCTCACATTTTAATAAGTTTTTTTTAAATGGACTAATTTTTATTGTGAAGTATGTTTGTTTCTTTACTACTAAATAATTTCAGCATGCAATTGATAATTATCAATTTACGGCCCGATCAACTCTTGGGCGGTGCATTTAATTATCAGGATACGTCCCGTACGACGTTTTGGGCTACTTCCATCTAAAATGATCCATCAATAATCAATATAATCGAAGGTTGAAACCGTTGGAAAGGTCGTGAACTGTCGAAGTTCTTAGCCGGTTAGAAATCACTGTCCCATGCAGACGATTTTCCACAGATGATAGTTCTCCTTTCGTACCCCCTTGTCCCAACGCTTCCGCTCATTATGGTTTTTTCGGTCTAACCACGTTATTACGTTATATGAGATTACAAAACTCTCGTTGAGATAATTCGTAACCATTCAGCAACTCGAACATCGACATTTATCTTTATCAATGTGAGTGAACAAACACATAAGGTCTCTTGAAAATTTTATTTAAACTAAAATTTATTATAATTCCTCAGGCGTGATTATTTTGATATTAAAAAGTGTAAGCATATGTAAATTAAACGAAAAATATTGTAATATTTATTACGGTTCGATTAGAACGCATTTGCCCCATATAACATACGAAAAATAAACATAGAGCTACACAGCGATATCTGATTTTTTGACCTTATTGAAAAATTGATAATTCATCTGATTTTTTTATTTTTCACATGGCTAACTTTAAAGTTGAGTGGCATTTGCTTCATATGTATTCCTTCTAAACGATAATCACTATTATTCGGAAATCGTGAGATGCGGTTAGGTGTAATTTAGGTTCCAGAAAAACATTTTCTTTATCGTGCATCGTATTATCTTCAGGGCCTAGGATTACTTGAATTTAACAAATACATGTAGGATGTGGAGAAAAGTGAATTTATATAATGCAAAACAAACATTTTTTCTATTCACTCAAAGTTTTTGTCTTCTGTGTAATTGTGCCAGTGAGAAATGCACAATATTTTGAAAATAAAAAATCCAAATGAGTAAGTCGGAAAAAATAAGGGTAAAAATGTTTTAGCCAAATAGTGAGAATACAGTGATTTTTGTGTGGTGATTAGTGACCGTTAGACGATAATTATTCAGAAATCGTGAGATGCGGTCTGGTGTGACGTAGGTTTCAGAAAAACATTTTCTTTATCGTGCCAATGTTTCGATCTTCATTGAGATCATCTTCAGGGCCTGGGATTTACAAACTTTGTTTGAATTTACCAAATACATATAGAAAAGAAGTGAATTTATAAAATTCAAAAAAAAATTTTTTAATATTCGCTCAAAGTATTTTGTACGCAGAAAACAGTTTGAGTGGTTAGAAATAGTTCGATGGAATATAAAAAATTTATTTTTTTGAATTGTATAAAATCACTTTTTTCCACATTTACATGTATTTGATAAATTTAAACAATGCTTCTAAATCACCAGACAAAAATCACTATATTCTCACTATTTGGCTAAAAGATTTTTACCCTTATTTTTTCCGACATACTCATTTGTATTTTTTATTCTCAAAATAAGGCACCAATATTAAAAGTGAATGTATTTATTAGTGTGAGAGTGTAGTAGCGCGGAAATATTAGTGGTGTAGTTTACCTGTGCACCTTCTGTTTTAGATACATACACCCCTAACAATTTCTTATGCCCATCAGATTGGTTAATACAAGTACAGTGTAGACTGCCTTATAAATTTAGATAACATCATGTTTTATTTTCTAATGAATGGCATCGAGCCAGAGAAAAGGATAGATAGTATCCAAAGGTCGTTATTGCCACGTTTCTAATTCGGGGAGTAATTTATCGGTAATATTAGATATCACTCCATCTGATTTTTATAACACGTATTATTCGGCCATATGTTTTTGAATATCACAATATTATATAATAAACAACTCAACAAGTGTCATAGATGGGATTATGGTAAGGGTACAACATAACAGATAATGGGTGTATTTTTTAAGTGACCTATTGTTTAATAATTTATTGGATTCGTTAGGAAGGTCAATAATGATCTAATTTAGAAAAACACCTTTTCATTTTTTTGGTGACGTTTGGACCTTTTTTCAGATTATCTTAAGGGATCACATAAAATATGGTGTATTATTCTGGTGGCATGGATTTTGTGTGAAACTGTTGTGAACCCAACATGTATTCACAATTTCACACAAAACCAATATGACACTACAAAAATAGCACCTCGCTTTATGTGAACTCTGAACCCGAATAAAGGTCGAAACGTGGGGGGGAAAATAAAAAGGCGTTTTTCTAAACTACCTCATTTTTTACCACTCCTAACGAATTCAACAAATTATAGCAGGTAATTATGTTCTGCTGGAAATTCGGAAAATCTGTTGCCTGATCAGCTGAGATTTTCTTTTGAATTCACTGCCAATCCGGTTAGTCTGCCACCAGGTTGACAGGCGAAATACGAAAGAAAGGCATGTTATCTCCTCCTTATAATAAAATACCGTCTTTTTAATTGCAGCCGGGCCTGTCAGCGCTTGCAAAATTCTTAGAACAAATCAATAGAATAAAATTTCACATTTTGAAACCAAAGCATCTTATTTAAAAACCAGATGAAATCATCGACCGAGACAATCACGTAGGAAAATTCGTCAAATTATTGCCAGTGTTGTGCATCACCTTGCTTAAACCCGTCGGCGCACTGCTGCCCAGCTTGAACTGAGGTTGCAACGCCATCGAAGTCAAAAACTCGAAGAAAGATGTTTTAAACTAGCGTACATTGGGAGGTAAAATCTTATGTTTTGGTAAATAAAATTCGTTCAGAAGTTTTATGATAATTCCTTATAATTCTTTAAGTTCTAGGCAATTGCATCCGGCATAGTGAATATGGTGGACATGGAATAATTCATTTTCCAAAAGTAATAAATTATTCCAGGCTGATTTAGAAAACAATCCGAAATGAAACCGGAATAAGCCTGCGCGTTTTATTTTTAGGGTTCCTTTGTCTTCTGAATTCAGGTAGAACCTTGACCGCCCACTTTTCATCTTGATACCCTATGAGGAACCACATCGTGCCCGATTTGTGACCCAGTATTTGAAAAATTTCAGAAAGACTGTAAAAAAGTTCATCCAGTTAAATTTAAATAGCGATATTCAGAAACCGCGTCGTAAATGACAAATGGGTCGCGCGAGTTGAAATCATTGAGAAATAGTGGGGAATCGCAGCCTTTCGTGATATTTCCAAGGACTTTGAAAGTGCTCGATTTTGACCAGCCCAGCGGTCAGGGATATTGCCATCACGTTTCTTCCAGTGAAAACGGAACGGATGCTGGGATAGTTCGAATTGAATACATAACAGGAAAGTTGCGTATGGAAATAAAATAATTTTTTGCTACTTCAGAACTGCGTACAAATCATTGGGCATGCTAAGACGTCCTATGGAACGTCTATGTGTTAATTTTACTTCGAAACAAGGATTATTAGACCATGTATCCAAAGTAATCCATACCTCAAATTGAACAACGCGTGCTAATTAAGGGAAGTTTCCAAAGTTTCACAAAAATATAGTAATCATATTTTTAAAACAATTCACATACATATTTAAAAATGCATCCTGATGCATGACCAATAAAAATATTTAAAAAAACAAACAGATACATATATCTTATTTTTGAACAGATTCCTTTTAAACAGTAAGTGTTATTATTCAAGTTGTTTTCTCTCTCCTCCGTTAGTTTACAACAAAAATAGTATGGAATCGACATATCCATATAATTCACATTTTATGTTCAATTTTAAAAAAAATCATACTTTTTTCATCAGATATAAAAACCATTTCATTTCGAAATATATAAACCCGTTTATTTTTGAAAAAAGAGAAAGCTTTTGCGGTGGAGGCAAGATGTGGCCATCGAAGTCTCCCAGACGCAAAAAATCCACAAATGAGAGAAAGTTAGACGCTTCAGCAAGACTCCGGAAATATAATTATCAGCTACTTGTCAGTGGTTTCATCATAATTGATTATATCTGAGTGTAGGCCGCTGGCAGTACGCTTTTTCCCTAGGTGACTTTAACGTTCTAAAAATAATGAGATGAGGGAGAATATCCGCACCGAGGATATAATAAGGAGATTTATTGTTATTGAGGAACATTATTTAAAAAATCGATTAGCGTTGTTTTTCCTCAAAAACCTGTAATTTCTTTTATTTATTAAAAAAAAAAGTAAAGTTCATGAGGAACGCATTCTGGATGGAACCGTTATCCGCTCTCTCTTACCTCTCCATTGGAAGTCGGTGGGATATTCGGTGAAGGAGTTCCGAGACATTTCAAAGAGGAATTTAGGTGGATTTCGCTTATAATAAAATTACTTTCACTTTTGATCACGCAGATAGGCTAGTCGGATTTTCGTGACAGGATGTTCTTCCTTGGCAACAAAATCGCAACTTTGTACTTTCCTTTTTTGCGGTTTTGAAAACGCAATTTTCGCTTTGAAAGAGTAGTCTGACATTTTGTTGAAAAGAAACTATCCCAGTATTAAAGTTTCATGGCTTACAGGATTCCTATCCTATTGTAAAAAATTTAAATAATAATCTAGAACGACCAACTTTTACGTAATCTTATTTCTACTAGTCATTAAATTGAAGATTGTTACCATTAATTTTACTTTTTATGAAAGATCTTGGTTGAGACAAAAAAGTTAGTGCCACGAGCCGGATTCGAACCTACGTTCTTCGGCTCAATCAGCAGCTGATCTAACCACTTGAGCTATAGTGATAGATTCGAATCCGGCTCGTGGCACTAACTTTTTCATTTCAACCAAGAACTTTAAAAAAAAAATAATTAATTGAACAGAGTAATTTAGTTATTAGACTACTAAAAGTAATAGGCTTTTACCTATGGCCTTTTTTTTATTTGGGATGATACTTTCAACATAAAGTCTCCAAGTTTAAACAATATCTAAAAAGTTATTAAATAAAAACTGTTTCAATCAGGATAGGAAATAACTTTGCGGTGTGTTCCATAATTACTACTCCTATCTTTCATTGGAACTTTTTCAAATCTGTAAAACATTCTAGCACAACTAAGTAATTTAGCAATACCCCAGTGTATGCGGCCGACAAGATGAAACTTAGATTTGCTTTGTAATTATTCTTTTATTTGGATTATCTTTAGATCTCATACTATTTTTTCCACACCCAATTCTATAAGCAATACAAAAATTTTACTTACTATTAAAAAAACTACATAGTACAAAGCATTATGCGAGGGGATTAATGACCATTAGTTGATGGTTATTCAGAAATCATGAGATGCGGTCTGGTGTGATGTAGATTTTAGAAGAACATTTTCTATATCGTTCCAACGTTTCGATCTTTATTCAGATCATCGTCAGATCCTGGGATTTAGAAGCATTATTCAAATTTAACAAATACATGTGGAATATGAAAAAAAGTGAATTTATACAATCCAAAAAAATATATTTTTATATTCGATCAAAATATTTACACTCACTCAAACTGTTTGTTTTTGCGTATCAATACTTTGATCGAATATAAAAAAATTTTTTTTGCGTTATATAAATTCACTTCTTTCCACATCCTATATGTTTTAAATTCAAACAAAATTTGTAAATCCCAGGCCCTAAAGATGAATTCAATGAAGATCGAAACGTTGGCACGATTAAGAAAATGTTTTTCTGAAGACTACATCACACCGCATCTCTCGATTTTTGAATAACAAAGCATTATTTTATTGGAAAAATTATTAATTTTTAAAAGAATACATTCAAACAAATTGTTGGTTGTATATAAATATCCAAGTATTATTTTGTTGGCCAATTTCAATTTTTTCAAGAAGTTAACGCAATGTCAACATCGCGAGTTTTTATATTTGAGTACTTATTGTAAATTGTTATACCTTTCAATAATCAATAAAAAGATTTTAAAAAAGATTACAACAGGATAGTTGTTTACATTTTTAACATTTTTTTAAATATAAGTTTTTAAACCTAATCATACATCATTGAAAAATATTTATTTTCGTTCATGCAAAAATATTAATCTTTTCAATACGAATTTGAGGTTAAAACAAAAATATTTATTGTGAGATTTTCTCCTTGGTCTGCCAGGTGATAAATCAATAGTAAGATAGTTATCGGTCTGCCAAGAAGATGGTAGATAATATCAGAATTAGTAGTATGTTTTAAATAAAAGTGATACTACTGCCATAAATGGTTTTATAGATTGATAGATACCAACAATTTTGGTCTGCTTAGAAAGATAGTCTTATCACATCAATATTTCTGATATATTCTATCAAATTTAATTAGAAAAGTTGTGTGTCTAATGTGATTCAAATTGATTACTTCACACATTTTTCCGGTTAGAAATTAATAGTAATTAACTCATACTGTAGGGAGGATTGATGTCCGACTACCTTGGAATGTGAACATTTCCATATTCTCTTCGAATTGATTTCAAACAAAAATCAAGCTGTACCGGATGTATAGGGAAGCCAGAATTGCTTGCGGGAAAAAAACGAGTCATCCCTAATTTAACCTATTATTTGTTAAATTATTCGGGACTTACAAGGGGAGGCCACAGCTGGCCGCGGACGAGTAGGCAAATTCGATCTTTTTTTTTACCGTACTTCTAAATCAAAAAATATTAGACCGATCTCGACATTAAATCCCGATGCGTTGAAACAATCGAGTAAATTTTATATAATTTACGTCATCTTTTTGAAAAGTTGTTTTCTGTATAATTGTATATATACTTCAAAGTTAATATAATAAAATTATTACGTATATATGTTGTTTTTTACTGATCAACTCAAACAGATGTGTCTATCCATGTATTTATGTGAATGGTTGTTTGCGATCTAATTATTGGGTTGTCCGGAAAGTAATGCAGGATTTTGGTATTAAACAAAAAAAAAAGAAACTAGTTACTTTAAAGCAATGTTCTTTAATCAAAATAATTTCCCATACTCTCAATACATTTCTCCCAACGTGTTGGTAACTTATTAATTCCGTCTGAGTAGAATTCAGAATTTTTAGAATTGATAAAGTCAATAAATGCATTTTCCAGTTCCGTTTGATTTTTGAATATTATGTGTTGTAAGTAGTGGTCCAGGTGTCTAAAAAAATGGTAGTCAGTAGGCGAGAGGTCCGGAGAGTAGGGTGGGTGAGGCAAAGTTTCATAGCCAAGCTCCAATAATTTTTGTGACGTTACACGTGACACATGTGGTCGAGCGTTGTCATGCAACAAAATGGGCCCTTTCCGATTGACCAAAGAGGGCTTCATTACTGCCAATTTCTGATGCATGGTATTAATTTGGTTACAGTATGATTCAGCATTGATGGTTTCGCCAGGATTTAAGAAGCTGTAGTGTATTAAACCAAATGAAGCCCACCATACCGTAACCATTACCTTTTTTTGATGAGTTGGGGGCTTTGGAAAATGTATTGGAGCTTCTCCTTTGTCGAGCCACTGTCCAGAACGTCTAGTGTTATCGTAGAGAATCCACTTTTCGTCACATGTAACAATTCTGGCCAGAAATGGGTCATTTTTGTTTCGACAAAGAAGTGATGCACAAACATCAAAGCGCTGATTTTTTTGGCGATCGTTTCCAATCGCCTTGAAGTGGTCAGCGACGGTCGTTTTACTGACTTTGAGTTGCTCTGCAAGTTCTCGAACAGTTGTTTTTGGGGTTTTCTTCCACCACTGATCGCAGAACATCATCATTAAGAGAGGAAGGCCTTCCACGACCTTCTTCATCTTCAAGGCTGAAATCTCCCTCCCGAAATTTTTTAAACCACCTTTGCACAGTGCACTCATTAACACAACCCTCGCCCCAGACTTGGTTAATGTTTCTAGCCGTTTGGGCTCCGCTTCGGCCGAGTTTAAACTCGTAAAAGAAAATCGTACGAAATTCTCGCTTTGACATTATAAGGATGACTGAATTATTTCCAAGTAGCGGAATGCTACAGAGGTAAACAAACAATATCATTTGGAAGAGGATTAATAAGTGTTGACATTCGTACAAATGAGTAATCCTGTAAACGTAAACAGAATATTTTATATAGATTTTTTTAATGAAAACTTAAAATCCTGCATTATTTTCCGGACAACCCAATACTTCGTTCTTTTAATTCAGTTTTTTTATATGAACACATTTATTATTATTCATTCACTTCTAAAAGGAAAAATTAGAATTGGAGACGTTGTGTGATCAATAACATTAATTTCAGTTAATTATGTAAGGAATCTATTGAAATAAAAAAGCCAGTGTCGCGAGTGGGATTCAAACTCACGACGTTCGGGTAAATACAACTTAGTTACCAGTTGTTCCACCCTGACTTCGATCCATCGACATCGGACACCAATTCCCCATCTCAACCCACCTTTAGAATTTTCCTCCCTTTTGCCAATGTTCAAACACAAAGATTAATTAATTGGAAGAATTATTTGTTCAATCGGGCCACGAAATCTATCGGATTTAATAACATTAATGTTTTCATGCATTCGTCAAGTATTGTGGTTATCGATTGTGTCCCCAATTTGTTTCGACCCTGTTTAATTTGAATTTTTTTTTAAACTGTTACTTCAATTGAGACGTATTGTTTGGAGATAATTATATAAGACAGACCGACCACAGTAAATGGTGTATTATTTGGTTAATAAAATGACGGTCATGTGTCATTTGAGTTTTTAGCACCAAATGCTTTCAATAACTAACCATTTCAAGAACTTAATATATGCATCAATCGAATATTAGCGAACTTTAATTCCATTTTTTTTAAATTGCAGTTTTGTAAATGTAACGTTTTTTAATTGTATGTTTTTAAAGCTTGAAACTTTAAACTTGCGGATTCCACTGTATTTTTTGTAAGATTTGTCCTACTTTAAGGTCGCTAGAAGTACCAAGCCTTTCGAATGTTGAAATTTTCTTGATGCAAATGCAAATCAGCCCATTTAGAAGGAAAACAGAAAAAACAACACCCGTGTTACACAAATATCCATGTATGTATATTGCTGGATTGCTGAAACCTGGTTACGATGTGTGAAGCCTGCGGTGAAAAAGTTTGGAAATGTCGGTAGTTTGAGCATCGGTTTGCGGAGCGTGGTTTTATTATGTAGGAATGCAACTGGTACTGGGTTAGAGATAAAGCCGCGGACAATAAAAACTCAAGCCCTCCTCCGAAAGGGGTCGGGTAGTTAGGTAACTGTGAACTCCATCTCCGTTACGTGGCAACTTTCACGTTCTTATTTCCTTAAAGTTCATCTTGACACATATCGTCTCCGGTTAATCCGTGTTAGACCTTCGATTAGAGCCGTATTAAATTTTTAATTTATGTGTCAAGCGGAACATTTGTGTCCGCGCATTGTTTTTTCTTCCTCAGTTCAATTTTTTTTAATCCAAAATCTTTCTTTATCGTATGAAGTTCCGTTCAACGCCTTTATCGCTAGTCCGTTTATCGTTCGTTGTACCGGAAACCCCTTCTGTATGTATGAAAAGTGGACTATGAATATACCAGTATCATCCCCCTTCAGTATCTTCATCATCCTACCCCTAAATATTTTCAAAGAAGGGGAAGGCTCCACAAGGGGTGTAACGATTAACATACACCAGCAACTGGACGGACAGTAACAAAGATAGATTATTATTAGAAAACAATGGGGGGAGGGAAATCCTGTGTATAGTCTTGATTCTGTAGAAGAGAATTCTATACATCTGATCAATCATAAATGACAAACATAACAAGAATGATACGAACCAATCTTTCCTCTGACAAAATCATTCGTACAATTTAATTAACCGGCTCACTACTTGAATTAATTAAGTAGTAAAGTTTATAAATAATTTTCAATGTAATAGAAGAATGATTGGCATAATCAATTCAAAATATGTTACTTTCCTCGTAAAGTCACATATTTCATTGTTTTATATTTAGCTATAGTCTTAAAAGGCGACTGCAGTTTTTACTCTTGAAATCATGTTTGACTGGGCACATCAAATCTTTCATGTAGGTTTAAATAAAGATATTTCTATTTAACTGTTTTTCTCACATTGATATTTTAAAACAATGTTTATCTTGAATATATGTATTCCTCTTATTTTATGACCTGGAGTACAAATAGGTTTGCCCTCCAAAAATTAGTATAAATATAGTTTACAAAATAATTACGAATATTTTGCTTTTGTTATCGACGTAGGATTTATTTAACTTGTGAATTTGCAAAGTAAGATTAGCCAAGTTTTATTTCCCATTGTGATATACATTAGTATATAAATTTTACCAGGTTTATAATCGTTTATGAAATATAGTTTCAATTTTCGTCTTAATTTAGGTTTTAACCCAGTTTTGTAGTATTATGGTTGGTATTACACTTTTTTTTAAATTTAACACTTGTCGTAGTAAATTATACATTTGTTATTAATGAAAACTTAAATAAAAAATTAACGTTTTAATAATTTAATTTGAGTTCAGATTTTTATTTGAAATAGTTTTACATGAGTTTAAAAAAAATTATAATAGACGAACTTCTATTAGAATCCATTACAGTTCGTGGTTCGAATTACCAATAAACTTTTTTCTATTAATTACTGTTCATGAAAGCTTGAGATAAAAACGTCAGTGTCACGAGCAGGATTCGAACCCACGACATTTGGCTAGATACGCCGTTACTCGATCACTTGATCTATCGTGACTTCGATCTACGCGGACTCTAACTTCCCACCACAACTTCGCCTCTCGAATTTTCCCTACGTTTTGCCATTTTGTAAATTTCCTGCAATATATTTGATTCTCGCAATTAATTAATCTTTAAGAAAGTTGTTGGTTGAGATATAAAGTACAACTACAGGGAAACTCTCCGCGGCTATTACACTTATCGCGGAGAATCAAATAGATTATGACATTTAATAAACGGCAAAATGGAGCAAATTCGGGAGGTGAGGTTGGGATGGGAAGTTCGGGTCGTAATAGCGTAATAGCAAGTGGTAGACCAGAGGCGTATTTAGCCGACGATCGTTGGTTCGAATCCCACTAGTGACACTGAATTTTTTTATCTCAACCAATTACTTTCCTAAAGAGTTCTATTAGAATATTTAAATATATTTGTTCTAAAAGTATAATCAAATCATCATACATCAAAATGTTTTTTGCCATTAAGCTCGTTGTATAAATGTTATGCTAGATTTCGGCGAAGCTTTTTTTTAAAGAACGGTAAATGTAGCTTGTACAAAAAAGGAACCACGGTCTACTTTCGAGATATTTACGCACCGACAACACTAGTGTTAAAGAATCAATGACTATGAAGGTGGGAAACCACCACTGCACCGAATAATGAACCGAAAAGGGGATAAAATAGCTGTACAAACAAATCCGATGTCTACAATCTAATACGACCAATCTAACATAGAAACACGGATTTTTAGTTTATTCGTTCATTTATTTTTTTATATAAAATAAAAATTGAGAGTAAAAATATGAAGGAAAGCATTGAGGATAGTAATTACTTTCTTTGTTTTCCTTAAGGAAGTAGTCTTGGATAATATTAACGTAAAAAACCTTAATAGAATGAGAGGATCAATGGATCCATAGAAATAGACGGAGAAAATATAAAATGAGAGGGAGAGAGAGGATAAGAGTGAATGAATTTTTGAAATTATTGCAAAACAAATACACCTGCAAAATTGTTGTACTATATTCTAAATATATGTCAAAAATTGCTATCAAAAATTAGTTCAATACGAAAATATAATCGTTTATCATTTTTAAATTCTTTAATGTTTGTTCATAGAAAACTTACAAATAACGGTCCAAAATTTGCATCTTTTCTGGTTTTACTGTCTTAATAATATAAATGTGATTCCAACAGTATAAATGACTTGGGTAAAACTATGTTTTACTTTTTAAACTATGCTTAATTTTTAAATTATCGAACAAAATGTCAGTTGTTTATGCACGTGTTTTCTTTAAGGGCGAAACAAACCGTAAATGCACTTTTGACACAATGTAAAGCATTTTTCGTAGCATAAAAATAACCATTTGACGAGTTTGTTTTTTCACGGACAACACAGTTTTCAACTTTTTTTTAGTATAATATATTTAATAATGAATTGTTTAATATATGTATTTTTATGGAAATTTATAGTCCTTTATGGAATTACTGTTTAATCTTCAATATCTAGATCTATGGTATTATAAAGGAAAAGAGAATACTATAGAGAAAAAGAGAGGGAGAAAATGAGTGAAAGAACAAGTGAGGGAGGTAGAGTGAGAGAGTGAGAGAGAGAGAGAGTGGGTGAGAGAGAGTGTGTGTGTAAGAGGGAGGAGAGGGAAAAGTGAGAGGACAAGAGAGGGTGGAGGAGAGAGTGTATATTTGAGAGGGAGGAGAGTGAGATAAATAAACAGAGAATAAGAGAATGAGGACAGTTGGTGTAAGAGAGTGAGTGGGACAATAAGAGAGGGGGATAGAGAGAGGGAGAGAGGGAGAGAGAGAGAGAGAGAGAGAGAGAGAGAGAGCAAATAAAGAGACAGCATGAAAGGTTGAGAAAAAATGAATGAAAAAGACAGAAAGAGTGCAACAAGATAAAACTGAAAGAGATTTTCAACTTGTTCGTATGTATGTAAGTATCTTGCTTAAAAAGTAGTTTACCCACTAGGTATTTTATATAAGATTCACGAAATTATCCAATATCTTTCCCCTTAAAATTATTTTCAGTACATAATAAACGAAAATAATATTCAAAACATAATTATTCAGAAATCGTGAGATGCGGTCTGGTGTGATGTAGGTTTTAGACAAACATTTTGTTTACCGTACCAACGTTTCAATCTTTATTGAGATCATCTTCAGGGATCAAAGTGTTTGTTTCTTTGTAATTGTGCCATTCTTGCGTGTCGTGTTGAGAGTGCCAAAAAAAGATCGAAACGGTGACATGATAAAGAAAATGTTTTCCTGAAACCCTCACAAATCTTCAAAACACTCGCAAACGTTTTTAAATTTATATTACTATTATAAATATATACTATATTATTTATATTACTTTATTAAATTTATTTATTTTTTATCCTGTTTTCGCCATTTGTATTGTCGTAAGCCCATAAACCGAATTCAGGGTCCGTTTAGTGTATCATTGTTCATAAGGTATCTCTTGGGATACAATAGATTGTCTCGATCAGGTAGGTCACGTTCTTCCGTTGAGTCATCTCGAATCCCACTTTAAAAAATGAATCTAATTTCGCCTAGAGAATTTTTCGTCACGATCTGTTGGGTGGTCTGAGATTGGAAACGTTTTCAAGAATCAAAACTTTCATGGCCATCTTGACGGTTTTGTTTTTATTTTCACTATTTGTTCCAGTTATCTCTGGCAGTTGTTTTTATAATACTATCTGTTAATTTTTTTATTTTTAAAAATTAAAGGCTTATTTTCAAAAAATGTAGTGTTATAAAAGGATATTACGTTCTAAGGATGTAAGTGCACTGTTGACAGAATTGGCCTAAAAAACCGTTTATCTTCCTTTTGTTGTTGACCTCTTGACAAATTGTTAAACAATCTGTTAATTATTTACTTACACAAACAGGTTTTAGCGTGAACATATTTCAGGAAATACCATTTGCTACTTAGCAATTCCGTTTAGGTTTCATCTTTTGTTGACCACTTTTACCTTTGAATTAGTATTCTAGGGCTGTCGTGTTTTTTTCATTAATTAACGATACACCAAAATGTCGCTATGTTATAAGCGTAAAAATTAAAAAAATCAATTTCCGTATTGATGGGTACAGTAAATACTATGAACGATAAAAAATTTGTATACCAAAAAACTTAAACGATATAAAAATTTTAATTCTGTTTTGTATAATCTTAAAAAGAATAATTAATTGAGTGAGTTATTTAATGAATTTAATTTTTTTGCTCCAATAAAATAAACTTTAAATTTTCTACTCTGGATAAACCGGTCGACGATCACAACACGCACTCTAATGTATTCTGTCCTTGACTCTTTCTTCTTTCCCTTGTTGGGCGGGCCACAATTAAAATATTTGCATTATTCCCTTCCGGCACCACGATTCCATCTCGGTGTCCAGACGGAAGATTAAGAAAAAAAATTTACATCACATCGTGACGCTGTGGCGTGGGAGACAGAAAAGAATCATAAATGTGTCAGGAGGGTGAAGGAAAGAAAACCAACGGAGCCACGAGAACTGGAATAGTATCACGACAGTTATCATTTTACATAACGACAGCTTGCAGTTTAAACAGGATTCTTTAACCAAAGGTGTGAGATTTATTTTCACCGCTTTTTTTATAACACTCTTGATTTTCACGGGTCAGGGTTATCCCTGTGGTCTTTTAGAAACCCGTTGGATGTATTTATGTTTGTAGGGAAACATAAATATTTCGGTACAAACTGCTGACAACACAAACAGAAATGAATTACTTGTAGCAGCAATTAAGCCGAACAAGATATATCTGATAAATGGTTATACTTCTTTTACAACACCACGCTCAAGAAATTCGTATTTAAAATGTGTAACAATAACAATTTTGGCGAAGTTTAAAACCAATAGAAATGTACATAAGAAAATTTGAAAAACCAATTGTTTTTTTAAATGTGGTGTGGGGAGGTGTGGTGGAAGGAAGAAAGGTTGGCAAAGAAAACAGAGAGAGAGAGAGCGAGAGAGAGAGCGAGAGAGAGAGAGAGAGAGAGAGAGAGAGAGAGAGAGAGTGCAGTAAAGTAGGTAAAGAGGTTAGAGGGAAATGTAAAATAAAAAAACCAATACGGATGTACAAACAGATAGCTAGAAAAAGAGAAGGGTATAGAGAGAAATAGAGTGTGATTAACGAAAACTGAGAAAAACCAATAAACATACTTAACACCATGTCTACTTAACCTACCAGTCGTAGTAAATCTTACATTGGTTATTATTATACAAAAAATTAACGAGTTAACAAATTAATTTCATTGCAATTTTTATTTGAATGTTTTCAACATGAGTTTATATTTTAAAAATGATCATAGATTTTAGTAAGATTTTAGCGCTAAAAGCAATCAAATTTTAATTTGATCAATAGATATATAAACTGATAGGTAGAAAAAGAGAGGCATAGAGTGGCAAATAGAGTGGAGATAAAGAGGATAGAGAGAAAAAGAGTGATTCAAGAAAACTGAAGGAAACCAATACAGACATGTAAAGAGATAGCGAGAAAAAGAGAGGGATAGAGTATAAGAGAGAGTGAGAGGAAGGGAGAGAAACTGAGTGAGAAAGAGTGAAGAGTGAGTAGGGAAAACAATGAGAGGAGTGTGTGAGAAATACAGAGAGATAAAGAAAGAAGTTCTAATAACAAATTCAGGGAGAGAGAAAGAAGAATATAAAAACTAAGAAAACCAATATAAATACATAAAAAAATAAACAGATACATAATACGAAATAAAAGATACAGTGATAATGAAAGTGTATGTGTATGTAAATAGTGAGAAATAAATAATATATAATAACGCATGCATACTTTTCAACATAGTGTGCTTGTTGCGCGCCCTTGAGTGACTGCATATGAGGCTTGCGTGTGGGCTCGCAAAATTTATAGTTCAAATCAATTACGTTTATACATCCATTCACCTCTAAAAAAAGATCTTTAAACTTTACCAAATTTGATAATCTCTTGTACTGTTTGACTATCGTTCCGGTTTATCGTTCCCCAATATCTTGTATGTCGAAAGTAACGTGTAAAGTTACCAGACATGATCAAGATTGTGGTAATCCACGATTTATCTCGTCAATTTGTACTAATTGTTTCAGACAGTGACCGTTTTATCAATAATGTTCCATGTCGACATAGACTGTTTTAAACCAGCTATTTGCAGTTAGATGATAGAAAAACGTGGCTTTAATTAGGAATATTTACTAAAATTTCAATTTTTCCGAATGTGGTAATGATTCGTTAATAATGGTTATATTATCCAGGTTTAGAAATCTTTACAGATCTTTTTTTTTTAGTTTCGATTCGTATAGAGAAAAAGAGGATTTCTCCTACATTAAAGAATAAAGAACGTTTTGTGTACATGTGGCAGAACACCTCGTTCTATTTCTGATCTTCCTCCTAAAAAATACTGCACGTCCTAGGCTGCTGGGTCTGTGGAGCGTGACGTATTTATTTTTATTATTACTATAAATTTTTTTATACCACTGGACGTAAAAAGAAGATAGTGGCTGCTATTTTAAATCCGTTTCCCTCGAAGTTCGGAACGGCATCCGAAACGAATCGGATTCTTACGCTCCGCCAACTATCCTCTAAACCAATTTAATTATTTACGTGCATCCTTCATTTTTTTGTAAACAAAAAAAATCTTAAAAAACGCACGGGATATGTGCGATAAAAAGGTTTATGCTCTAATTTATTCGGTTTACCTAAATTCACAACTATTTTTAAAAAATTGTTTTGCTCTTAGATATACGATTTTGAAAATATTTAAAATACCAAATTCTGAATAAATTATCAAATCTTATTTATGCATTCAGTTATTTACCAAATTTAAAGAATATCAATATCAATAGCAAAAAGAGCATAACGATATCTAATATCTAGTTTAATATCTTCGGTATAAATAATTATTGGGTATCACTTTTGAAAATGAATTATATGTCATTATACGTGTTATCAGAATTGATAATTAAAACATACGACAACTCTATTAACTTACATCATATGAATAACAATGTATCGACACACCAGAATAATTAATGAGCAGTACAAGCTTTTGGCCAAACAATAACAGACATATTACCACTCACGAAAATGATCGGTACTATCAAAAATGTGTGTTAATCCGATATGTTGTTTTGTCAGTACGTATTTATAACTTGTGAGACAACGTTGTTTACTCTTTTATTGTAATCCTCAAACTCGTTTCTAACTGCATTGAAAACATAAAACACTCAGTCCTTTTTATAAGTCCCACAAAACCACATGATCCATTTTGTGAGTTTCAATTCAGCTGTTAACAATTAACAATTAACGTCAATTCAACATTGGTAACGATCAAAAACGCCTTCATCATCTAAATCATCTAAAGTAAGATCAAGAGCAATCATCGAAAGTAAGAAGAAATTTTATTTTTATGTTTTATTCAGGGCACTCTCAACACGTCACGCAAGAATGGCACAAGTACCTAGAAGACAAACACTTTGACCTCCGAAGATGATCTCTTAAAGGTCGAAACGTTGGCACGATAAAGAAAATGTTTTTCTGAAACCTACATCACACCAGACCGCATCTCACGATATCTGAATAATTATTTCATTTTTTGCTGAAAAATGTAATTATTTTACAGTAAAACTGGAACGGAAATTCTGGAGCTTCTGAAAACAGCATCCCACTGTTCTTTGAGTAATAAATACGGATGCTCAGTAGGGACTGTTAGTGACATTCAAAAACTGAATGCGGCCCGTGTGAGAGGAATTGAAAAGAATAAAACAGGTCGTAAGCCAAAACTTTCAGTTTCCTTCAAGGTCGGTGTAATTCGTTCAAGAAAATTTGATAATGCCGGTCAAATACAACGGAATTTTAGACAGTTTGATAATCAGTGCTGGATGAGTTCGCCGTGTCTTGAAGAACGCTGGCTTGCGAGGAAGGGAAAATTTAAAAAATAATGCTAACATAAAAAAACTAAGATTAGCCTTCGCCAAAAAATATGCCCACTGCACAGAAAATGATTGCTCAAATGTATGATCTGAGGAATTGACAATTAATAACGAGTAGGGTAAGACTAAGACACACCAACAATTAAATATGGTGGAAGTATAGTGCTATGGGGGTGCGTAATGAGGTTTAGTTTCATTCAAAAAATATATGGAAGAATGTCTGCACTGTTGAGTTATTAAAGCATAGTTTGATAAGAAGTCTTAGAAAGCTCAATAAACGCAAAATTGACATTTTTTTCCAGCAGGACAATCATCGTAATCATGACGCCCGTGCGAGAAAAAGATGACGAAAATTGGTTTAATTCGTTATAATGGTCACCACAATCCCCAGATTGAAACCCTACAGAGAATCTCTGGGCTCAGCTGAAGAGATCTGTCAGTGATGCTAATGCTTCAGCATGCAACACGCCGTAATTGTGGGAAAATGTTGTGATCGAGTGGAATCAAATCACACCACAACAATGTGATGACAATGTATACCATAACGGATCTGCGCCGCTATACCAAATATTAAAAGTAATATAGTTCAAATTTAAAAATAAAAGTAAATTTTCCTTCTTCTTTAAATAAGAAAACAGTTCTATATATTTCTTGCAATTAAAATTGTAAGTAATACTTTATCACTAACGGAGTTTCAATTGAACAGATATAAAATTAATAAAACAGGAAATCTATCGCCGATTTTTTCAATTTAGTCACATAAATCTGTTACAGGAATTCGTCGTAACTATTAATTTTAGTTTTTCCTCTTTTTATAAAACACTCTCTCACTCGCTCTCTCTCTCTCTCACTCTCTCTCTCTCTCTCTCTCTCTCTCTCTCTCTCTCTCATCGGATTTACATAACCATTATCTAAAAGGGGTTCGCAACAGCAGAGGCCATATCAACCCTCAGGGACTTTTTGAAAAACAAACAAAAAACATTTGTAAGTATCTCGCGTCCGAATATAGGGCCGCTGGATTCGAACCCCGGACCTCTACCCCACATTGATAAGTGCCGTGTCAACGGCTAAGTCGTTGTGGCCACCGACGCTCTTTGAAAACATTGATCTAAAACTTTATTATTATTGTTGGAGACATGAAAGTAAATTGCATGATTTGAATACATTCCCAGAAGAAATATATGACGTATTTTTCGCTTTCCAAGCCATTGAAAAAAAAAAAAAAACTCGATAGGGTAAACCAAACTAAAGGCAATTTATTAACCCATAAAATCAGAAGGGGAAAAGTCCAGACTCACTCTTGCAACACCAGCACTAACTAGACGGATATACGCCCTTCTTGCCAAAGCAGTAAAATATACCATACAATTCTGACAACGGAGACTATAAATTTAAATTTCATAATATTTGTGTAATGCATGGTAAAAGTACGCATCAAAAATCAAACAATAAATTACATTAAAATAAGCGCTTTGTATAACTATGTGTTGATAGTTGGTTTTATGCAATAAGGTATGTAATTCTTAGGCCTAAACATGTCCATAACTATCCGTTGATTGTTGAGGGCAAGGAGAGTCAAACCACTTTACATTGATTTTTTTCAAATTATTATAAATTAAAATTTCATGCGCTTTGCATAAAACACAGAATTGCTAGCGTGGTAAATATGCACATAAACGAAAGATGCGGCCGTTAATGAAGTGTCCTGATAAACATCTTCTTAAATCACTATTTATATAATCTTCAGCTTAGCACTAATAATGTTGTACTGTTCTGTGTCTGTTCCCACCTACGGAGAATAAGAATAGAAGAAGAAAATAAGCTGCGTTTTATCAAAAGATGACCTTTAAATATACTATCTTAAAATTGACTTGTTAACATGTTAATAATGTTAAGCGTTTTGAACAATTAGAATAAAAGCTGAACCTCTTACTGCCCTTAGCCCTCCCTGAGGATGTCAATCAATTTGGCGAAACGTCGACATACGTAAAAACGTTGTTTTTCTTCTCTTCCATATCTACTTGACCGATCGTCCTACCTTCATAAAAAGAGTTTAAATTACAATGTTGTAATCAGTAGAAAACTATGTTTTCACGCATAAATACGCCCGATATCACTTTAAAATGAAGATGATGATACCATTTTCTCTTTACAAATTTGAACGCAATTTATTGTTTTTCTCAACTTGTAGGAAAATTGGGCCGTTCACAGTAGACGGTGCTTTGTGATGCTCGTATTATTCAGATGTGTAAATAATGGATGCGTAGTAGAAATTAGAGGCCCTGGCCTGTTAAATAATTAACGTCGTTTACCCGTAAACGTTTGTTTACTTTCGAATCATGAAATTCATTTTAACTCCTAATAACGTATAAATCTTAATATGAAACCTGTTTCTGGGCAAAGTAGGGGAGATCCGGCCGAAGAACTGTTTCTTCTCCAATCTTCACAAATACCGTTAGGTAGAATTGTTGGAGGCCGGCTACCGGTAATTGTCCATAATTGTTCCGATTTCCTTTTCAACTTTTTGCCATCACTTTACGTATTTTTGTCAAATGGTTTTACTCGTACACGTTTAGTTCCTGCTTTTAAAGCTGGATTAAAATATATCAGTGGTAAATAATAAAATTAAAACCTAAGACGTTTCTCAAATGGGGAAAACACGTAGGGTGCGGTAATCAGTCAGGTGTCTGCTGGCAAACGGCCATGCGCCATTAACCTAACCCGACCCATCGTTAAAGTCTCCTTACTATTTGGCAACAACCTTCCCAATGAAATTTCGCCAGAATGAAAAACAAAAATAACACGAAACCCGAATTATAAATAATTACTTTGACAAAAATACATTAAGAACAATGAACAATTTTATTTATACCATAATGATATTGATTGTGCATACAAATATTATTGACAAATGCTAAAGACAACCAGCGAGGGTAGCGGACCTTCAGACTTATTGTTTACATGCTGAGTTCATCAACTCGCAGGCTATCCAAGTTCGTAATAACTGTACAAGGATGAGAGACGTGGCTGGAAGAGAAATCACTTTTATTGTAGAAATGTTGTTTTGCAGTTTTCTATTTTTGAAAAGTGAAGAAATAATAATAATACATGGTAATAAAAATTATATGACGTTGAGCAGATGAGTTAAATTGAGATAAAATGAATGTACTCTGAGACTGAACAACAGCGAGATAACAAGATGAAGACGAAATTGAATAAATTTTTTCTTATTAGATATTTTATATGATTTTATCTCGTAGAATAGTAATTTTCAGTCAATGCATAGATTTCTCTATAACTATTTTAGCATCATAACAGTATATCACTACTGAAATATACCGCAAATAATTCTTACGTAGAAATAATTGATGTGGAATAGAAGATTTTGTTTTGCGAAAGATTTAAATACTTCTTGAGGTATTCAGAATAAATTTACCTATTCTTTTCTATGAGGAATAAGTAGAACCAAAACTGTAAGTATAAAACTACAGGTGTATATATGGACTTATATTAAAGAACTAAAAACATGTAAGTCCCTTTCACACCTCACGGATCACATTTAGAAAAGAAGGTTTAAATGAATGATTGCATAATTAGAGGAATTTCAAGTATTATTCGTATAGAACGAATTCCCAAATAAGATCGCCGGTCGTAATATACCGCCCAGACTCCTCCAAGCCATTCTGGTTTGGAACGTCACGACTCAGAGCTAAAAGTATCCCTTCCGTCCTGAAAAAGCACACTGGCCTATATTCTTTTGCCGGAGTGGTCGCAACCAGTTTTATGCTCGTTTATGCTATTTCCCCCACCGTAATTACGAGATGCCGGATCGACTGACTCAATGGACTAGGCACTTAGCCAGCCCACGCCCTTTGCTCGCACCTGCTTCCCCAAAAACCCCAGGTCACATTCCTTTTATTTGAGAACACTGAACGTACTCATATCGATACAGTGAATACAGGTAGATTTTAAATTTCAATTCTATCTTAAATTGAACGCTACTGATTATAGAAAGTTTTATCAGGAAGAATGCAATGTAAATATTTTTTAAAAAATCATAATTGATGTTTACCTTATTTTATAAGACAAGTAATATGGCAAGATTCAAATATGGTGATTCATGTAGTTATCCTCTGCGAAATCCTAATCGGCGTAGGGAAAAATGCAAAGTCGGCACTGAACATACGAAGGAACCACCTCCGTCTTGGCACTGTCTTTCGCGAACTGTCCCCACAAGGAGAAGAGGTGGGCCGGCCAGGATATGCGCCATCTGGCGTAAGGCTCAACAAATGATAAACCCGTTCTTTTCCCTTTCTTCGTGTTCTTCTTCCTCTCCCAATCGCGCTGAGTCCAAACCGAGCCTATTTTATCGTTCAAGACCAGGGGAGGAAGAGTGGTCCTTCTAGAAAAAGAATCAATCAATCATGGCAGAATTTATGAAAACAAATCAAAAATCAAAATACCGCTTGATACAACAAAATCATAGCGAACAATTCTTTTAGGTAAAAACTTCATTAATATTGTTTATATATTTTTTATTATACACACACCAAATTAATTAAAACCCTATCAAAAATTGATCCAATTTTACACAACATAATCTGTATATCCTTTTCGACTTTTACAGTATGTTTCAAAATTGAAAATGAAAGCAAAAATCTCTACAAAACTACATTAAAAATAATATTTTACTTCTTTTACTTGAATATAACGTATATATAAACTTTTAGAATTCGTTTGCATTAAAGCGAATGCATTTTTTAACCAAACAAATATAATTTACTCTATGTGATTAACATCTGAAATAGGTTTTTTGAGGAAATTCAAAACATAATACCTATAAAAAAATGTTTTTGTTTTTAATTTATTTCTCAAAAGCTGTTCAAATCAAATAATCGTAATAAAATTAAGAGAAGCATGATGAAATCAGCCTTATTTAACCCCGTAAAGGAAGATCTTATGAATGACTTTACCCATTATCTGAAGCCGTAGAGTGAGATAGTATGGCAGAGAAAAATAAAAGATATAGATAGACAAATTAAGAGAAATAATAGAATTGAATTGCATATTTTATTTATAAAATATCACGAAGGTCTCCTCCATCTTTCTTACATATAAAGTTTACATAATTTGAGTATAAGCAGAGACAGAGAGAGAGAGAGAGAGAGAGAGAGAGAGAGAGAG
>CM077105.1:19421520-19440175 GCA_039619505.1 Cimex hemipterus | reverse complement strand
AGAGAGAGAGAGAGAGAGAGAGAGAGAGAGAAAGAGAGAGAGAAAGGGAGAGGGGAAAAGGGTGAGAGAGTGAGTGAGAGTGAGAGAGAGAGAAAGAGGGAGAGAGAATGAGTGAGAATAATTTGAAAAAAGGTTATTATTCAAACAGTATTTCATAAAATTGAAATTTATGAACTATGATCCGATTTTATGATTGAGACAAACCTATTGCAGTTCAAATATTGAGACAAGCAGAGGAAACAAAGAGAGCGAGAGATAGAAAGTGAGAGGGTGAGTTTGTGTGAAAACGACCCTCTCTCTCTCTCTCTCTCTCTCTCTCTCTCTCTCTCTCTCTTATCAAAAATGAGAGAGAGAGAGAGAGAATGAAAAAAAAGGTTGGAAAAATTATGTCAGTAAGTGTGCCCAATCCAAAAATTAAGAATAAATATTTAATGAGCCGAAATTTTTAAACATGTTTCCCATTGAATAAAACAAAAAATTGTTAAAATATCAACAATGTCGAAATGATACAAAAGATTTTTACGTCAGCAATTTATCTTTTACAGAAACAGAAAGGAAACAAACATTATTATACTTTTCCATTTCCTCCTGTAAATATTTATTTGCGTAACAATTTTAGTCAAATCTGCCATATTCTTTTCCAAATTACTGTATTGCTTTCATGTTAGCACGTTTAAATTTATTAACGTAATACTATATAAAATACTATAATTTTTATTATATCAACATTTTCGATATTTTTCTTCTAATTTTTCACATCAATCAAGAGTATGGTTATATATATAAAGTTTAGCTTTTCTTATCGAACCGTTGCCAAATAGAGCGCTTTCGATCCCGGAATTAATTGCAGAAAGGGAAAACAATCTGATTGAAATTCTTTCGGATTTCCTATTCAAATCGTGTAGTCATTTCCCCTGTTTACGCGGCCCCTACAGGAAAAAGTCCATTCATGAGAAACGCGTGAAACCTTTCCACGGGCTCATGTGTGAAAACGATTTAAAAATGGGTCAGAAGATCACAATCTCAATTAATTATACGGGCTCACACAAAATAAAAAATAAAAACAATGATAATGTTTAAAAAAAAATGGGAAAAAGAGGTTACTGCAGCTAATCCAATTATGAACACATTATCACTTTATTAAACCAGTACGTTTCCATGTTTCATCGGTGTCAACTGAATGTTTTGGCTATATCTTAATCTTATAACATCATCAGAAAAACAAATAATAGTCGATTTTTACTCTCGCAGGTTAATACCCAGTTCAAATTCAATATTTACATTATTTTAATTGAATATATTCTGTTATTAAATCCATTATATTTCGTGATGCGATTGACCAATTAACTTGGAGATGGGAAGTAGGTGTCCGAGTGGATCGAACTTACGATAGTTCAAGTGGTAGAGCAGCGGCGTATTTAGCCGAGGGTCGTGAGTTCGAATCCAGCTCGTGACACTGACTTTTTTATTTCAACCAATACCTTACATAAATATTAATATTCTGTTATATTCTTTCGCAATTTAGGACTGAGTCATCCTTCAAAGAAATTAAAAATCTTCTATTAACATTTAATTATGTCAGTTTGTAGACATTTTATAATATTGTTTAGCCCAGATGATGACCTTATATCATAGGTCAAAAGGTAGGCAGTAAAGATTGAAATTGCTTTTTCCCAAAGTCTATACTGTGATCTCGGTTATCTGATACACTTAACAATAAAAATAAATTTATTTACAAAATTAATTTTTAAGTAATTCCTTTCATTCAGTTCTCACTTCAAATTGTACTGCATTACCTACATTTTTAAACATTGAGCAATTTTATAACATTTTAAACAATGAAGTGTCGTACTTGCTCTCTGCAATTATTCGATATTTTACCAGAGTGAAATATTAAAAAAATTTGTCATTATGTGTTAAATCTTATTACCCACAGTATCTCATCTTTTACATAAATGGAACTGAATTGAGTTTGGATCGGGCAGGGAATTCCTTTGAGTCTGAGTCTATTCACAATTAATGAATCCATCATCCCGTCAGGAGTGGAAATCATTTAAGTTTGCTGATAATATGTGCGTATATATATATAAAGGAAGGAAGGCTAACCGTTCAAAAAATCCTATCAGTACCTGATTGTGATGTCTGTTTGAGCCGAGGATTCGAATTCCCATCCCCAGTCTATGGAGGCCATAATTCCCCGTCAATTTCTAAATAATCCCTTTTATGCTTCATATTATATTACTTAATGGGCTTCACATACCGTTTGTCCATGACCTAATCGCAACCCGTTGCCAAATTACATCAGTCAGTTAATCTCTAACATGTGCAATAATCTCTCAGTTCATCAGCTAATAATTCCGACCCAGTCAGAAAACCCTCCAAGGCGATTCAAATGAAATTGGCTCATGCTAAATTAACGAAGAATTTACAGTGAAGGAGAGGTTTGGTTAATAAAAATCGTTTAAAGACAATAGCGGATTATCAAAATGTACAACATAACAAAAAACCGTCACGAACTCTAAACGAATCAGACAAGCATGGACTTACTTCTGAACATGCAAAACTGACCAGAAAATATGTTAAATTTTAAAAATTTACAAACATATATTTAACACTAAAAACAATTGGGGGCGCCGATGCCGCAACGGCTTAGGCGTTGACAAGGCGCTCATCACTGTAAGGTAGAGATACGGGGCTCGAATCCGGCGGCCCTGCATTCGAGCTAGACATACTTACAAATTTTCAAAAACACCGGCACCCAGAGGGTTGATATAACCTCTGCTGTTGCAAACCTTCGTAAAAAACATTAATAATTAAAAACAATTCACATGCATATTTTGCACCATTCAAAACACGATGTAAATTAAAAAGTTAAACCAAACGAAGATCACAAAGACCGACGCGAACAACAAACCGCCTATAGAATCCAATACACACACAAAAAAAAAAGAAAAAGAGAAGAATCACGTGGACCACTGATGATGGCGAAAAGCGTTTTTGATATACTCACCTCGGGAGGATCTACACATCAAAATGCAATGTATCACCCTCTAACTGCAAGAGGAAATCTCACTAGCTCTTTAGCAGTATTGCATATTGAAGGATTGGAAATCACTCTTACGATTTTTGGAGACATTACAAAAATTTGTTAATAAATTAAAAGAAACGGACTGTAAACGGAAAATATAAATTTTTACTTCAAGTAGCGGATTATTTGAAGTACTAGATGGTGCTACAAAATTTATGTCACAGTAAGACAATATTTAAGTTAATTACAAATCGGATAATTTGATAATCCTTGCTGGGTCGGTCTGTCAGGTCCTTTATGCCATTTCGTCATCGGCCAAAATAACCGCTAACGACCAAATTACATGTTATACACCCCACAGAATGCATGTATAATTCTCACAATTGACCCAATTTGTATTGGGAGTTTTTCTTATACGATAGAGTGTATTTTAATTAATTTTTTCGGACAATTTTAAACCTTTTTTAACTCTTGTTTCAATAATTTTTAAAATAATGATACCACTCTCTCGATTTTATTGATAAGCACAGTAAGGATTTATTTCTTTTAAACCGTATCCTTAACGACTATCCTCAGAATTATTATTAAACATTAACATGCATTAAGATTCTCGACCATTTTTATTTCAATACAATTAACTACAATGCTTTTCATAAATATGATCACTACTAATAGCGTACAAATATGATCGAAATTCATAACGCCCCGTTCCTTATCAACGACAAACGTCCTGCAGGCCCCCAGAAAAGGGAGAGTTGAACAGGTGGGAAGGGAAGTGGGCTTAGGGCGCTTATGACACATTAGAGCTTTTTGAAAAGGGAGGGTCCGCTGCGCACGGGGAGAAGACGCCCTCCCACCCTTATCAAACCATTACATCGCATCCGGGGATAATCTACTTTCAGATTTAATTGTCATTTAAATAACTCCCTTTAAACGTCTCTTTCCAGCCGGATTACACGTGTAATCCCTTATTTTGTGCAATGACAGTATCGAGGATTGTGTTTGTAATGTAGGAGCAGTTGGCGATCTGAGATATACGCAGATCGCAATATAGATTTTTAAACAATGAGGGTATTTAAGGTTAAACAAGACCAGTCGATTAAGAAATAGTAAATGTGTAGAGATTATTTCAGTCGCATCTCTTAATGACATGCAATATCGAAGTCTATGAAGTTATCAAAAAAATTAAATATAAAAATAAACATTCATTTTACGTACGGTATTATTGCCCCAATTTACAACATATAATCGCACTAGCATATAAATACTACTTAAATGATGCAAATATGAAATTTTGGAATGATATATTTTCCAACACAGCAAGTTTTAGCATTAACCAATGTAAAGGACGAAAGCCTCATTGATGGTGACGGGTTGTCTTAAAAGTAAGTTTTATAACTTCATTTCTGTCGGCGATTTATATTATCTTTATGAGAAGTACATTTTTTACTAAGTCGATTGTCCAAGATCAGAATATTTTGATCTAAAAGGTGAGAACGCGGAGCCGTTCGGCAATAAAATATAGAAACCAACTGTGCATTGATATGATACCCTCGTTCGATTTCCCAAAGCATAACATTTCAGGGAAGGTTTTTTAATTTTTCCAAAAGAAAATAATGAAAACCCTTGCTCCCAGGGGCTTTGTTGTGTGCTTTCGACTGGGGCAGACAATCCGGCGATGATGAGGAATGGTGGCGCGGAATGAGTCAGAGCCCTGATTTACTGGTATTGATTCGAGGGCCCCCTACGCCAATCCGGCCGACTGACTGTTCAGCAAATTAAACGTGCGCCTTTTGTGCGGGCCCAGTGAAGCCTGCAGGGTGCGGGGCGGCCACCCCTTAAACCAACAAACACCTGCCACCAGGCAGAATCCGACACGGGGACATTTAAAATAAATTTTGGACGCGATTCGACACGACCAGGACCTCTTTAGTCGGTGGATGTCACACCATGATGCCTCCAATTAAATATGTCACAATATCAAATTATATTTGAACTTCATTGAATTTGAGATAAATCTGCCCAATCTATTTAAAATACTCTTATACCGAAAAGTATTGAAATTGAAAATAATATCAATATTTTACTTATTGGAACATGTTTGACCTTTCAATGAGGTCATTAATGTTAAATTTATTATTAAAAACAAGAAAATGCGAGATTTATTTTTCTTGAGGTCTGTTGTGTGATGAACCAGCGCTTTGGACGTTTCCTCCCGTTGTCATCCGCCTATATTTTCTGTAGAACAGCTGCTGATTTGAAAACTGTAGTAATTGCTAGACGCAAAATCAAAAATATTCAGTGGCAACTATCAGACGTCAATACATAAGTTGTTAAGCGAACAAATATTTTATGACTCATTGACTCTTAAAGGTATAAGCTAAATTATTAACATCAAGTAAAGAATTAAATTTATTGATCATATGGTTACGACTTGATTCTACATAACTAGTAAACAAATGTGTAATAAAACGTACTGAACTTTTGGGCTTCATTACTTAGAGGCATTGAATCATATCTGATTTTTATCCCCAAGATTTGTCTAGTTCTTCGTTTGGTCAATAGAGCTATACTTTTTTTCGCGAGGTGCTGCAAGTGAGGGTTCCAGATTAATTTCTTATCAAATATTATTCTTAGGTATTTATCATAGTTTTTTAAGTGAAACAGTGTAGTTTTTGAGAGGTATGCTTTAACTCCCCCCTCTATTGTTCCAACATGTTTTGTGTTAATTCGGTGAGTTCTATTAATAAGGCGAAGTATCCCCTGACTAGTTTCACAATGTCGTTCCGTATGGTTTGATATGGCCGTCCACAACGACACATTAAAGGTGAGAGATTCCTTTTGGCAGACACTCTCGCCATCATTGTTTTTACTTTTCCTTGGAACGTTGAGACCTGCGCATTTTTCTACATTTTAAAATTCATTCTATCCTCGCTGTGTCAGTGATGTGTCCAAAAGGAGTAGCATCAAATGGATCGGCTCCTGTCATTTTTGCTTTGTAAATTGTGTATTCAGTATATTTTGCAGACATTCCTTCCCACTCCGACAACGCTATACTAACATACGCAGTACCATTATATTCAACAACTCCGACCAGGTCACAGCACAACAAACCTTCCAGACACAACTGTATACCATTGTTCGATGGTTCAAAAAATGATGAATTATATTAAACATCACAAATTCCCAAACTTAACCCTTCCCCGCAGTCGCATCACATTGCCTAAATATATTATAACCTACCTCACTGTAGTCGTGCAATTGATCTGGAATAATGCACTCGACTTAAAAAAGATAGAACTGATACCGATTACTACTAAAGACTACAAAAAGCCGATAAATCCGCCTTCGACAATAAAATACTAATATACAAATCAACACTGAAACAATATCAGCATACGGCATCGAAAACTAGTTTTCAACCAATCTCCGGATAACGCAGACTATACAATCACGGATTGTTAGACCCATCGACAGCACCTCGTTCTATGTTTCCAATTGCACTGGACACGACCTAGATGTTCCATTTATAAAAGTATTGCAAACTCCTGCTACAACTGTTCTTTTGCTGTTCCACACTAACCTCCAACTCTACTAAATTTACCTCCCGATGTCCCTTCGATGTCTTAAGAAGCAGTAGACCGTGACCTGCCTTCAGAGAGTGCGAATGATTAAGTGACTAATTAGGTTTGTTTGTATTGTCATGTATCATGAAATTTCCTTCAATTTCTTAAAATAAGCTTTAGTGATTTTAGGCTTTCAGTCCGAATATTATATACATATTATATGTTCTAGAAATTACATTGTTTTGTCGATAAATACCCGTTCGAGTATTATAATAATGACACTACATGAATACGAAATAGATAAATGGATAAAACGGCCTAAAATATGAAATGTTCTATTCTCTTTTGCAGTTGACAGAAATCTCACATGGCAACCCTTTGACCCGTACATATACACCTAATACATACATCATACATTAACTAAAGTAGTATGGCAATTTTTCTGATATACGCTCGTTGTCTTTGAAACCGTGGGTTTTGTTTTTAAACGGGAAAATAATTACTGTCATACAGTAGGATCTCAATTTACATTTTGTAATATTTGTCATACCGTTTTCCATTAAATCCTTAGGCTACGCCGTGCTACGATCCCAGATCGGTTGCAGTGCTATGCCCTAAACCACTCGTTCACTACGTTCTTATTTTCTGTGTGGGATTTCTTATAAAGTTAAAAAAATAAATAAATAAAAATTGTCTATGGCAAAATGAATTTCTAGGGCATTGTTAAAATATAAAATAGTGTCATCTGCAACCGGATATAACTGTATATAATGGCTTGGTATGTAAAATTTATTTGAGACAATTCCTTTGAAAGCTAACTCCATTTTAGAACAGAAGAAGCATACTGAAATTATGTATATTGGGTTTGAATTGCTATGAAATTATGATCATTCACTTTTGTGCCTTTTATTTCTGAAGATGATTTTATCTCGCTATCAGTGGAGCCCGAACAAGGAACAATCCTAATAGGCTTTAATTTATTTTTTCTTTCCTCGTCGGCGTCACTTATCATTCAATTTTGGCATGGATAGCCGACATGTGTCACAAGAGATAAAACACGTTATCGCCGATCCTTACGAAAGTGGTTGGCAAATATTTGTGGATTGTAAAACGTTGAAGGGTAGTTTACATTTAAAAAAAATCATAATTGAAAATTCCGTAAGTTTATATATTTCCTAATTAGTAATTCATTAAACGTATGATACGTAAATTAAATTTGCCTTAGTGTTTTATCTTATGGCATAATTAACATATCCAGGATTGGAATTAATACAGGAATGTCTGAGCAAACTTATGGTTGCACAAAGTGACGCGATAAATGTCGAGAATTTCAGATGTTTCTACTCACTATATGCGATAAAAAAAGTTCCTATGAACCCCTGCCCAAATGTTACGGTAAAGAAGTAATTTCAGGTTTTAACGATATTTTTTCGATTTAGGTCCACTAAATTGCTTATAAATTTCCGATTTACGGACTGTAGGAAAATCTGGTTTGTGCCTCTGATGAAGTAGTTGGAACGTGAGATCTGATGGACGCCTCGATGTGGAAAACGAGCCGGTATCTGCCTCTCCCTACATTATTGTTTCAGTAACCATCAGTTAAATGCAAATCAGCTAATTCTTCATTAGAAAATAAAGAAATTTAAATCACCAACCTGAGGAGGACATAATGATGACCGACATAAAACAAAAAATGAAAAAACAACAACTGACATGAAATTCAATAGCCAAGAGGATTTCCTGGAAAAATTGAACTTGCCACCCTTTATCAACACTAGTTTTTTTCTCAACAAAATGCAAAATTTGAGCCTTGCAGGAGGACAATCCAAAAAGTCGGGTACAAACCTGGAGGCTAATTGAAGGGGGAACCTTTGAGAGAATTTGCATAACTGGAGTTATTAACAGTTTTCAATCCAATATTTTCAAATATCAACATTTTTTGTGAACATTTTCGTGCAAAAATTTTCATCAATTCTGCATCTTAAATAAGTTTTCTTACAGCACATTTAATATTTTTTTCGGGGGGAACAAACCAGATTTTGCTACAGTCAGTAATTCTGAAGTTTATAAGCAATTTAGTGGACCTAAGTCGAAAAAAAACGTGAAATTAATACTTTCCCGTTGAGATTTGGACAGGGATTTTATAAGAAGTTTTTTTATTGCATATGGTGAGTCACCTGAAATTCTTGATATTTAACGTATCCCGTTTAAAGTATCTCTTCATATAAGATAAATCAGTTATAACTAACAAAATAAACCAAATAAAGGCACGTTATCGTTTAAAGAAATCACAAATTTTATAAAGGTCATCACAAGTTCGATTGTAAACACAGTCGGAAAAGTCACAAAGGCTATTTTATGGCTGTTTCTGTGATAATGGAGAAGAAAGTACGTACAAGCCTAAAAATCAAAAAGCTCGATGATACACATATCTTTTCTTTCCTCCCCATGCGATTTTTAAAAACCCCATTTTTACCTTCTTGTAAGCAAATACTTTTTCTACTTTCTACCGAGCCTGGCGGGGTGACTGGTCCATTTCCGCTTGTGCGGAATGGTTCTTTAACTTTGTTTTGGATCAGTGATTCTTTTCCGATCCGTTGATGATTCGGTGCATCCTGACACGGAAATTTTTTTAGTTTACTCTCAAATGAAGGCGTTTTATACGAAAAACTTTTTATTTTAGAAAAGATAATCTAATGTTACGCCGAGATTTCTTATCTTGTGCTTCAAGCACATGTGGTTCAAGAGGAAACATGCCAAGTGTGGGGCTTGAGTTCAATTTAATGTCTTAAGATGCTTTAAGAACTATTAAAATCTTTTCTTGGTTCTTTCTTGAAAGCTATTAAAGTTTTAGAAAATAAAGAAAAATAATAGGGTTAAAATGTAAAAAGTTAACAAATTTTGAACGTTCAGAACGGCGTAAAGAATGATTGAATAATTTTATTCGTGAACAAGATTTTCATTTTGGTTTAATACGCATATTTTCGGGTTTTAATTACCTACATTTTATTATTTTTCATTGTTACCTCTGCGTTAAAAAATTCATTCAGATTGTAAAAAGGATTTCTTTGGTAGACATTTATAAAATATTTATTTAAAATACGCTTGCAGGTATGTAGGCTATATGTATAGTGGTAGTTTATCAAATAGTTTGACTCCAACAAATTCAGAATTTATGACTAATTTTAGGCTTAAGAAATAGATATGACTGATTTACTACTCCAGTATTATGTCCATGTACATTATTTACAATGTTTTTCATCATATGCAATAATGTGGTATAAATGCACATGTTGATCACAGTTATAATTTTATATTTACAAAATACTAATTTACAGGGCTCATATTATTTTCATGTAGAACATTATAATTAGACATCATTTTTGAGTAATGAGGATTATATGATTCTCATGTATAGGCATCAATCTCCTTTTACATGGGAACTGTCCTCCAAAACTAGCAACCCATACATCAAAATGCTTGGTACATTAAATTCACTATTTTCACTTAATATGAACTACATGTCCCTGCATGAATATTAAAATTTCTGTTGTTGAAGGTTCGTTGTAGTTTTATGAGGACTTTGTAACTGAGGTCATTGTTTTCAAGAGCTTTGTTATTTTCTATGATGTTGGATGTTCTTAATAGTGGCATAATGCTTGTCTGTGTGCAATGTGTGAATTCCATTGTCTCTTCATTTTATTTTTGACTTTCTGTCTGAGGGATTCATTGATAGTGTGGGTTCCTATGCCAATCAGCGGTGTCCACTCCAAGCAGCTCCTTTCGTTGCAAGTGTGTCCCATGTGCCCACTTTTCGTTGCCTTCTACTCCCATGTGTCCGGGGACCCTGCAGAGGCTCACTTTGTTTTGTGTACCTAATAAATTTAATTTTGTTTTGCAGTTCAACATCACCTTTGAACCAATGATTTTTGAGCATAGTGCTGTGATGGCTGCTTGGTAATCTGATATGATAGTAATGTTCTTGTTTTTGTACACTTTAGTCATGATGTATCTCGATTGCATGAACCTCAGTTTGGAAGATGCTGGTTTATTTCCCCATGGGTTCTGAGTATTTAGTACCATTCCTAGTATTCCATTAGTAGTATTCCTGTATCTTACCTAAGTACTTTTTTATGTTCTAGATGCGTCTGTGCACCAAAAGATGGTATCATTCTTAAAGGAGGTGTTTTCCTCTCGTTGTCATTCTTTTTTGGAACTTAGTCTTATTTGGAAATTTTGATGACGTCTCTCGGGCCCATTAGTCCTTCATTATTTTGATGCTGTCTCTCCATTTTGGTTTTTTCTTGTAGGAGATTTTCCTTTAAGGATAATAATAATAGTTGTATTTCTAAAGATTCGTTGTTTTCTATTTTCTCTATATTTTCTGTCATGTTAATTGTGGCTCTGCTAGTGTTGTGAACTATAGTTTTATAGTGTATACATATAATTAATGATTAATGACAGAGATTTCAACATATTCGTAGTGTATTTTAGTCAAGGCATATTGTGCCTGTTGAAATTTAATCAGCAAGTATGTTTTATAGTGCAGTTGGCTTTTTGCTTATAATAAAGTTTCTCTTTCGTTGTTGTAATTTGTAATGTTATTTTTTATGAATTAAATTTACAGCTTCATGGGTGTTGACATCCGAACGAAAAGTGATCTCTACATTGGAGTTGATGAAATTATCTACTATCTATGAAAATATATTTTAGTTTTCCAAAACCACTCTCGTTCACGTATTCATAAAAGTGAATTTTCTATTGAAGAATAACATAAAGGGAAACCATGCTGACACAAAGTAGCTTCCGCGATTCCTGCCAACATGAAGGACCTCCGTCGTCCCAATTTAAAGGATTGTGGGGTGGTTCGAACGAACCGGATCAGTTACACTCGTCTATTACTAGCCCCTTCCGTCCTAAATTGTGGATCGCCGCCACGCACGTGCTGCGTGTGACTCAGCACAGCGCACGTCGTGTTTTGGTAACAGGTGCGCCAGAAGGACGTGCTTGTCCGCGATGTTATCGCCGAGGGGTGCTTGGCCAGGTGCGTCAATCACGCTAGAATCACTGCTGAACATACCGTGCTGTTTTTAATTAACAATTAAAAGTCAATTCGATTGAGCTTAATCGAATATTTCTTATTATAAAAGAATAGTAATCAAAAATTGAAAAGTGTATGTTAATTAGATGATTTCAGCACCCATATTACTACAATTATTATTAATAATGGAATAAATTTCTGAACATTCTCACAATCTCTTTGAGGTATTAAGCTCAATTCACTAAACAATTAGGATCGTTAATTGTTATAATATGTTTAGCCTACCGGTTGAGTGTCGTGGACAAGTGAAAATCGTTCACACGGTGTCACATTGTTGTTTTTCACAATTACTGTATAGATTTTAAGTAAAAAACAAAACAATATGTGTAATTAGTGACCGTTGATCGATAATTATTTAGAAATCGTGAGATGCAGTCTGGTGTGATGTAGGTTTCTGAAAAAACATTTTCTTTATCGTGCCAACGTTTCGATGTTTATAGAAAAAATATATTTTGCATTGCATAAATTCACTTGTCCACATCCAAAATGTATTTGTTAAATGTAAACAATGTAAATCCCAGGCTCTGAAGATGATCTCAATAAAGATCGAAACGTTGGCACGATAAAGTAAATGTTTTTCTGAAACCTACATCACAACAGACCGCATCAAACAATATGTTTTATAGACAATTTAGACTATAGAGATATAGGGAAAAACAATGCACATACAAAAATTGTTGTAATAAAAACAATAAATTTAAATATTCCAAATATTTATTTTTGCTTGTTTTAAAAACTGAAAAAGCAACTAAGATTCAAAAATTCAAAATTGCAGTATCACAGTCATTTGTAAACTTTAAATATTAGATTGCATTTTAAAGATTATATGTACTTTTTTACGCATATTAGAATAAATGAACTATGAATCTAGGAGTTCATGTGAAATATATAGAATTATATAAAATTATTTTTGATAAAATTTATTCAAATCTTTTCTCCAGTGGAAATTGTTTTTTCGCATTTTGTATATAACTGTATAACATAATAACTAATAAATCATTATAATGAAACATAAATATACCACCATAAAATTCTTGCTTAGAAAAAGATGTTAATTTTCCAAGGTTAAGGTGGAGAAACTGAAAAACATCCATTATTAAAATTCTACTTAATTTACGTAGCTACAGTTCGTTATCTAAAACGTATGAACCCTTTAATTACAAGCAGATAAAACAAAAATTAAAAATAGAAACGTTTATACCAGTTAGCGCGACTAAATTATTTTAAATTTATGTTTATAAAGATAAATAAAAGAACATAAATACGGTCTGGTTAAGTATAAAATGACGAAACGTCTATTGAAATTGATTGTACGGAAAATTATATTTCAACAGATTCAGCTGACCCATATAAAGAAAATATATACGCAATGATAAACATGATGAAATAATCTAGGCTGGCTGAGATTTCACATAAGGAAAATTCCAATCGCATTGGATAAACTAATTATTATTTTTTTCGCTTGATGTCGTCCAAAGATTTTCTACGTGGAATATTTAATATTAAGCTTATAAAATACAAATATTTAAAATAAAAGTACAAACAAAGTATAAGATGAATTTATTTAAGGGCCTCTTTAATAAAATGTAGAAACCTTGAAGGCGGCCAGTTAAAAATTTCCAAATATTTTTTTATTTTCTTTGCGCATTACTGTAATAATTTTACCGAGGTACTTAGTTTATAAAAATGATAAATTCTTAAAGACAGCCTCTTAAAAATGGCCGAATTGGGATTTATTTTACGCATTACCTACAAATAAATGTTTCATATGCTTTTCATACAAATATCCAATAAAATATTAACTATTCTCAAAATATCTTAAACTTAACTTTCCAGCTAGCGTTATTCTCAGGTTCTCTCAGGTTATTATCATATACTTTATGATGACGGTATAAGTTTTAATAATTAATTCTGTTAATTAGGCCGTTCCCGACCTTCATTATCTTTTACTTTCTCTTCATCAATCCGTATTGTTTGTGTAACCTGTGGAAAAGCGTAATGGGAATTGTTTTACTCGATTTCTCTATAGGATTGAAATTAAGCCGAAGTTACTTCTTCGTGGTGCAAACCGTTTGTCAAGTAAGTCCCGGGGTTTGAATGTGAATATAAATCGAAGTTTAAACTTGCAAGTTAATCGTATGGCCATTCAGCGCTTCGGACCCTCTCGTTCGATATTTAATCCTTTTCACGGTCATACCAGTTTGATATTCATGACCCTTCTTGTTGCTAACCGGCTTATTAAAAGGGATTCTTTCCTGAAAACTAATCTTGCTGATAAATAGATTTATATTTTCATGTCAATGTCACCGTTTAAATTAAAAGATCCTTACTAAACATTCTCATTGGGTAAACTAAAGTACTGTTATAAAAGTAGCTAGTCTGGTTTTTTTGTTATTCAATATAACAGTTTCATGACCTTATTATTTTTTGAATTAAAAATATTTCGGCATCTTGTTTTGATTGGGGGCATACAAAATGAAAGCAAGTAAAATTGTAGTTACGAAGATGTTGCAAATTAATAATATTCTAAATTTTTTAGATTTTCTGGTCCGATTTACCAAACAACATCTTGAAATTAATTAATCTTTATGTAAGGCTTTGGCTGAAATAGGTTTTTTAATTGGGAAAAAGGAGGGAAAATTCGAAAGGTTAAGTTGAGATGGGAATTAGTGTCTGAGTGGATCCGAGTACGATAGCTGACGTTGTGGGTCCGAATCCCGCTCGTGACACTGACTTTTTTCTCAATCTATGCCCTACATAAGGATTAATAATTTACGTTTATGTATATTTATGTATAAGAAAATAATGGGCAATTTGCGACTATAGACAAATTTAGGATTGTTTTGTCCTGATGATGACTTTACAATAGGTCGAAAGCTTGGCAGTAACGACAGAATTTGCTTTCTTTTTCTAGAACATATCTTGATCCAGAGTGTACCTGAGTGAAAAAGTGGTCGATATTTCTAATGCTGGAAACCAATAATTTTGTTAGCAAATTAGTCGGTATGACGCTTACGTTGAGGAATGAAATAAATGTATTCCTAAATTACCAAAAATTGATATTTATATTAATTTCATTGTCAATGTGAAGGGTGCAGTACATGTAGCCGACATTAAGCATTTTTTTGTGTTTAGTCATCATACTTTTCTTTACTACACAATAAATATTAATAAAAAGTAAAGTATGCAATTTTTGTGATACAAGACGGTTTAAATAACTATCCGTTGGGAATCGCCAGCAACCATAAAATATTTCTATTCTAATTTTACCAAATTAATCTCGAATAAAATCCGGGTGGTATGCTGGGATTCAAACCAAGAACCTCTAGCCTGGCTGATATAAGATGGACGCCCAACCTTTCGAAGTACTGTCTGTACAAAAATTAAATAAATTTATATCATAAAAATTGTCTAAAACCGGTATGTACATTTTAAAATTTTTGTTATATAAAATTTTGGTTGAGATAAAAATAATAATACAAAATTAAACAATTTAGTTTTATCATTTTTGTATCGAGGAAACATTGCAAAAAGTGCGGTATTACAAGTGAGAATTTTCATTAAAAAATCAACTTATTTAATTTGATAGCTAATTTGCTGCCTATCCTCGCCGTGTTTGTATTAAGGCAAAACACGACTTGATTCGTTCGCTGTGTTGGCCTGTCAGGCGGGTGGCATTATCCAAATTGTTATACGAAAGGTAAGTTTACAGGTTAATTAAACTTTAAGCAACTCGTTGTTCGAAATTTTTTAATACATTTTCACGAAAAAAATATTTTTCCTTTTCCGAAAATAATTTTTGTATAAAGAGGAAATCACGCAGATACAATACATAAAACACGATTTCGGTCGAATTGGGGTGATATTATCAGTTTAATATACTTGTATATCTGCTAGAAGGATTATGATGAAGGGAGCACAAAAGACTGTTTTGTTTATTATTGGACTCTTGTCAAACAGTGCGTATTGCGTAAACAATTGAATATTAACATTTTATTGTAATAAAATTCAGTTGGAATATTTTTAGCTTCCCTGCAACATTGTTTATCGACTTCCTAGTGGACGTATTGTAATTTTAGAACCCCGGCATAAAAGAGTGAAAGGGTCCATTTATGAACTCCCCTTGCAATGAAAAATCAACCCTTGCACACTGTGACTCCCTCGTTTCTTTCTTCCATTCTATTTTTTTTTTTTTTTTTTTTTTTTTTTACTTTTCATTACTTTTCAAAGGCTGTATTCACAACCCTTTTTTCCTGTTTGCACACCGTTTTCACGGCTCGTCCGCACAACAAACACCGGCGATTTCACGGCTGCCTCGGGTAAAACCAGGAGGAGATCAAAGATTTATACCTTGCCGATATCGGTTGATTTTGATATCAAAGGATTATTGGGAGCAGCTGGCCCGATTTGTAGAAATCGCGACCCGTGAAATCGAACTTCTGTCGCTTTCGTCTATTTCTATAAATATTTATTGGATTACATCGGATTAGGTCAATCGGCTGGAAGCCGTTCAAGGTGCGTGGGGTTCAATAGACAAATCAACAACGGTGAAAATCTCGGCTCTGCTATTTTACGTTAACATTGGATCGCTTAACCGTCAAATATGAAGTAAAAAGTTACTTTGACTATAAAAAAAAAGTTGTGCAAGAATTTATGTGGTGCTTAGGTTACACTTTTTTGAATTCACCCAAAATTTACACCTTGTTGAACCAAGCAAACTTTGCATGAAATAAACCAGAAAAGATTGTACCATAAGAATATAATCGCTAGATAGGAAAAGCTAACAAAAAACAGATGATAACGAAAATGTTCATTTAAATCTAAACCAGAGTAATAAGCCTTATCAAATCGCTTTTCAAAACATCTCACTGGATCTTTAGAATGAGGGTTTATACATTGATTGGGGAAACTCTCTTGCCGAAGAACTTATAGTGGATCTGGACGAAACCATTTCGAGCAAGGAGAATGCAGATAGTAATAAAGTAATAAATAATTAGTAAGTCTGTAAAAGATCTAGCAGTAGGAATGTGCGGTAATAAAGAAGGAAATCAAAAGGAAAAATGTGTTGTATGGGTTAAAAAAGCTTTCATTTCGTGTGTATTCTATGATGTTAGAAACAATAACAAAGAAATAAATTTCTACTAGCAATAATCCTACATCATTAGAACTTGATTAATTAAACATTGCCACTGCGCAAGTTTTAATGCACTAAAAAAACATTATTAAAAACAGGGGGAGTGTCAGTGGGCCGAATCGGCAGAGCAGCTCTCACTTATCAAGAGCATTGTCGATGGGTGGTCTGGGAGGATCTGACTCGTAGAAGAAAGGTCATCCTCACCCACTTAAGAATAAGCAATACGAGCTTGCCTCACAGACATTTAATTTTGGGTCAAAGCCCGCGTATAGGTTCGGCATGCAGAGAAAGGTTGCTCGATGTGTCCCACCTAATTGAAGGTGAAATTCCTTGGATCCATATAGAGAGCGCGTAGGAATACTATCCAATAAGAGAATTTTGCTTGAGCACGCCCTGCGGTTGGGTTCTCTGTGCTGATTTTTGTTTTGTTGTGTATAGTTTTGTGTCCCTTGTATGTGTTGAGAAGGAATGTATTTATTAGCGCGAATGGATTACGTGACAGGGCTTATTACTAAGTCCCATGACCCTCAATTAGGTTAATTATATAATATGCGATTTTGTTTACAGCCACTCATATCAGCTTCGAATGCGAAGCAACAGCTCAATGGAGATTTAACCTAACCTACGGTAAGGACTTAGGAAATCAAATTGCAGCAACAACAGTCAACGTCATGATACTTTTAAGACGAAGGATTGAGTCTATTGACTGAACTAAGGAACTAAGAAGGTGCAATAAGCAAGAAGGCTGCAGTGCCTGGAGAATACAAGTCCCGCATCCTACTATCCTTTCCACCATACCATACATACAATACCATGTGTCTATAAGGGTGGATTTGATACATTACAAATCCAAATCCAAATTTTCGTTTACGCTAATTGAGCAATTATTACATGCTTTCATATGTTGTATATCACTAAATGTATTATGAATTGACTAAATTTTATGTTTCTTTCCTTTATTCTCTGCAATCTAGCTTTCCCAGAGGTGAACAAGTATGTGCATAATTTTTCAAAGTAAAACGAACATCGAAAAAAATGTGTTGTACTCTTCAAAAAATATCTATTTTTGTAACAGATTATTTCACGTGTACGTGATTACTTTTGAACTGTTGAAACAAACTTTGGTTTCTTTCTTGAATAAATCTTATGGTTGAGCACTGATTCAATATTAAATGTTTTCACTTTGCCTTTTTCTCTATTTCCATACAGCTGTGTTTATCCATAGCTTTGTTTTTTCTAGACTAGTTTACTAAGAAAGGGGCTATATACCGGTAAGACAGAATGAAAACGGGCTGATTGTAAGGAGATATTTGAAAAGGGCTCCCCTTTTTCACTCCTAGTTCGCCAAACGAGGAGCCCATCCTAACGTTTTTAAAGACAGGTACGATGTCTCCCATTACACATCGGTTCCCATGAGACCAGCCCTTCCTAAAATCTGGTTCCGGCCGAGAAAACTTTAATCAAACGTTTGCCACCCCCTTGGCGTCTAATGGTGGCCCTCGACGATAATTATTCATGGAAAGGGGAGCCCGAAGTGGACAGATGTGCACTCGCGATTTGTGAGCTCACGGCACGGAAAATGGGTCAGTTACGAGTCATTGCCGGCACTGAATTTCCATCAGACATCATAGACTGCCAATGACGATTTGTTTAATAGTTCCCTTAACTTAAACCTTGACCTGAATCGACATCGATAAAAACGTGCAAGTTGGTTAATAAATCGATTTTATGACCCATCAATTTAGTAAGAATCATCTTAACATAGTAAGGAGAGAGAGAGAGAGAGAGAGAGAGAGAGAGAGAGAGAGAGAGAGAGAGAGAGAGAG
>CM077105.1:19385528-19406520 GCA_039619505.1 Cimex hemipterus | reverse complement strand
CTCTCTCTCTCTCTCTCTCTCTCTCTCTCTTTCTCTCTCTCTCTCTCTCTCTCTCTCCTTCCTCTCTCGCTTCCTCCCTCTTTGCTTCCTTTCTTTTCTTCTCTCACATTCCATCTTTCTTCTCTCTCTCTCTCTCTCTATATATATATATATATATATACTCATCTTTCCACTCACACATGAATCAGAAATTATGGTTTCAAAAGTAGAAAAAAAAATAGAATTATATATAAATGATTTGATTTACAATTTCTTTCTTATTGAAAAAAGATAATTAATTTTTCTATGCTTTTAGGTTTTTAAGTAACACTAAGCCTTTAACTATGCATGCTTTTACTTGATGATCGTTAAAATAATCCACTTGCTCTTGGGACCGGCTAAGCGCCCAACAGTTCCCAAAATTCGATTTTCCCCCTTTCATCTTCCCCTAAATTTTTAAAAGGTGTGTCCCAGGACAGGGAGCGGGCATTAGGGAGATTAAGGAGAAACGGCAGGGAGATAAGACAATGTTGGAGGGGGTTGGATTAGGTCAGGGAACTATAACAAGTATCGTATATCCTTTGATGTGTGGTCCGTCCAACTGGAAGCTAACAGCCTCCGACGTCCGCTGAGCCCTCCCCATTATTTATTGATACAACGGCTTTGAAGGCCCCCAAACAAGCGGCCCCATTTATTTTTCAATGCCGCTCCTAAAGCACTGCCTGCTTATTGTTGGCTTGAACCGAATAACTTAGTGCTTGGTGTCTATTCTCTGAGATTTGTCCGTGAAAAATACTCAACTTCCAGTTAACTTGTTTTTTTATGAAAAAAAAAAAAAATACCAACAGTTTTCGTCGCTTCCAATGGCGACTGAATATAGTGAACTCATGGAAAGTTATAAGAAAATTAAACAAACCTCACACTCGTGTTTATCATGTATTGTAGTAAATAAAACTTTATATAGTTAATCTCTTCCTTGCTTGTTCTGCTGAAATTGTTCTCTCCAACGTTCCGGTGGTACGATTGTTTGTTAAATTGTTCCATCTTAAGTTTCAAATTTGTTTGAGTGATAGCTTTAAGTTATACAGATTAGATTAGAATTATAGGACTGTTGGAAGATGAAATAAGTCAAGCGCATATGGCCAGGGGAGTAATTTAATTTGTTTTTACAATAGTTCAGTTTTTTATTGATACTTGAATTTTGGATGTTTTATTTAAATTTCGTTTATTTAAATATACAGAAAAAAACAAAAATAAAAATTATATCGATTGCAAGTATTTATTAAAAAAACCGAGGCTGCCAATTTTTGTCTCTCAGTATATAGATAGATAGATAGAGATAGGGATAAAGAAAGAGATAGATAGATAGATGGATAGAGAGAGAGAGAGAGAGAGAGAGAGAGAGACTTTTTAGGACTATTGAAATATGGATGCACCGTCTTCAAAATATTTGTTTTATTTAATACACGCATTTTGTATGTATAGTCGTTGCACCTGTCAGACCAATGAGTCAGGGGAGGAAATGACATCTGCGTAAATTGGCCAAATGTTAAATAATAAACAAAATACAAATTGTTTGCCGAGCCTGCTTTCACAGCTTGCGTCATTTTTCTTCTTTTGCCCCGTATATGGTTGTATTCTATTCCCTCATGGTTTCGGGGGCGGTGGAAACAATGTAATCAATTGGGGCGGCCCTGGCCAAAGGGGAATCGAGGGCACTCGAGTCAGACAAGTTTCCTTCTCTCTTTTGTACACAATGTACCCGCTCCAAACAATTATTTCTCGAGTGGACCGGGATGCTTTTCGTTCAATTCGACCGGCTAATTCGACTCGAGACGACGGCCCGGATAATACGCACACTTGTTTCCACCGATCCCATCCGATTTACATGAGCTAGCCCTATTAAGCATCTCCCAATATGTCCACAAAAACCTGCTTCGGATGATAAGTGCAGCTACATTTACATAATAAAAATTATTAAATCATAGTTATCTAGTTAAATCATCTAGTTAATATATACATAGGAACTCACTTTCTTCCTTTTCTCTTTCTATCTGTCACTCTCTCTCTCTCTCTCTCTCTCTCTCTCTCTCTCTCTCTCTCTCTCTTTCACAATCTCTTTCACCCACAGACAAGTTTATATTTAGTATCATATACAGACGACTGTCCAAAGAAAATGTCACATGTCTCACGACTATTTCTCAAAATCAAGCAGAGCTTGACCAAATTTTTAATCGGAAACCACTCCCTTAATTTTGAGCGAAAAAATGGAATACGATATGAAATATATAATTTTTGTATAGCGCATTACCGAAATCATACTCTGACTTTCACATGGCGGCCAATATTTTAAAGAAAACTTTAAAAAATAATCAAGAAAATTGTTCAAAAATTACCAATTTATACCCGTTTAATGCTTTACCCATAGAATTTCACGAGTATATCTCTCTTCCCAAACTTGTTTAAAAATTTTCTCATTAAAGAATCGCTGTGTAATTTAACTGGTTATTACTTTGAATTATTTATTATTTATTGACATTTATTACTCGTTTCTTGGTAGGAGCTGTTCAAACGTAGAAGTCTCATTCTCAAAAAAAAAAAAAAAAAAAAATTACTGCTATTGTAATCCAACTGTCGGTCGAGGGGATCGAATCTTTCATTTTTTTATTGTATGGTATAAATGAGGAACTTTTATATAATTATATATTATATAATTTTTGTACAATAATTCAACAAGGAGGAGCTCATACTTACCAAGTCCAGAGGAGCTGGCCAAAAAATCAGGCCTACAATTTCTCACCATCTTTCTGGAAACGTCCGACAAAGAAATGTCAGGGCTGCTAGGTTAGAAGACCACCTGTCTGAACTGATACACCCTCCAACAATTACCTTTTTAAATAATTGACAATTTAAATTTAAAGTGAGGACCTTAATTGATAATGAATCACACTACACCAAGCATTAATGGAAAGTACGATTTGGTGGTAGGTTTCATATTTTATTCTAAAGTTTTACTCTGGCCATAATTCCTTTAATTATAAATTTGGACACATGAGACAACAGTATTTGTTGAAAATGTTCGTAAAAAACTAGATTGTTTCCAACGATAGTACCCTATTTTCGAGAAAAGGAACATAAAAATCTTCATTAAAATCACATGCCATATTCAAAACAATAATTATATAAAGTCTATCAATAAGATTCATTTAGTAATAAGATATAATAAAAAAGACTTTACTAACAAATAGAAGTATGATCTGAGGAAATAAGATTCAGTTCATCAAATTGTAATTCAGAGAAATTATTAGTTTGGAGTTGGTAAAACTTGTCCTTAGATTCATCTATTTGTTCTATCCGATCCATAAATGTTAATTTAAGGGTGTAATTAATTATATGGTTGCCGATATATTTATTTTTATTATACAATAATCAATAGTAATTAAACAATCGAAATTAAGTTATAATGTGAATTTGTCAAAAATAGGCTATACATCAAATTAGCCGCTTGTCCAGCAAATGGCGTGAGTTATTTCTCCTGGATGTGGCTAATTTGACACAAGGCAATTTGATCCGGGAAGGAAATCGGGCCGTCACGCCGTTTGGGGTTTGTCGGAGGTGTGAAATCGTGGAATAATCGCCCTTCGGTCGGACTGTGTGCCACGACGAGGTCCACGTGCCTCCATATCCTGTCCTTCCGATCCACTCAAAAGGAAACCGTTCATCACGTGACGTCAATTTTTGTCAAACTCTTTCCTGCGTTCATTCCTTTAACAGTCTTGTTTTTGTTTAAAACATGTGACTTCATTGTTTTATCATTACAAATTTCAGTAGTATATTAGTCGTTCAACACGTTCGTTTGTAATTGTTTTCGTAAAATGGATATAAAAGGGTCGAGGAACACATTGGGCTTTACGGGAAAGGCGAAAACGCTCCGGCAGAACGCGGATAGCAAAATTGAAAGTACCAGCTCGAGCAAATCTTTGTTGAAGAAGCCCAACTCGAATCCCAACGAGAAGAAGGAAGAAATCAAAACGGGAACCATCGACGATGTAGCCAATGGCACCATCACGTTCATGGAATACCTTAAACTCAACGGACACTACCAGAAGGTCAACTATAAAAACGCTAAAAGAGAGGGGCCCTTCCCGCTTGGCATCGAGGATGTCGCCACCGGAAAAATAACTTTCGCTGAATTCAAAAGGATCAACGAAGAAGCGTGCGGCGAGATAGTTTGCGAATCAACATCGTCAGAAAACAAGGCCAGGTTCGGGGAGCAGAAAGGCAAACTGCCACATATGGGGCAAGGAGAAGACGTTAACGACTCGAAGCAAGACACAAAAAGAAAAAAATAAACCGAATAACTTAAATATGCCAAAAAATGGACATTTCAACATTCGGAATTTCCATTTCCTGAACATTGTGATAAATAAACAACGATATTCTAATTTAATTTATTTTTAGTGCAAATCATGCTCTCCTATGAAGCCTTACCCTTATCCGCTCACGATCATACAAGTCAGTATGTTCTATAGCCATATTTATTTATTACAGATAATTCTACAGTAGTAAATATACAATATATGTACAATGCAAGAAAAATAAAATTGGAAAAAGGTTCATTTGTGGAACCTGTGCGAAGTTGGTTTTAAACCATAAATTCCATAAATGAAAAAATTTGGGTAAAATGAAAATAAGAAAAAATAAATATAGAAATTTGGATGAATTTATATACGCAAATTGTTTACAATGTGTCTTACGACGAACGATCTTATATTTGTTGTGATGTACAATTGTTTGCCAAAACATAGCAGTTAACAAGACATGCACATATCAATGTATTTCGAGCAGTTTCCACCGGCTCGATTTTTTTCCTCTTATTATGCAGTAATGAAATTAGGTAAAATAATGATGTTTTTAAAAAAGTGAATGCTTTTAAATTTCAAATCCATCAATTTCAATCAGATGTAAAAAAATCGATTATTAGAAAAAGATAACCATAATAAAATGGGTGAAACATCATGCTTGCTACATTAAAATTGTTTTTTTCTGCCTATCATTTCTGATCTTTTTTATCCGATTTTTTTCGTCGTTTCGATGGCTTTACATACATTATCAACTAAAAACACCTATCATCATTAAAAGAAAACGAACTGAAGAACATCAAAACCGCCCGGAACAAACATGAAAAGTGGGCCGTTTATTTCAGAGGTCGGCTGAACAAGGACAATGCCATCAAAGCTCTTTCACGTCGTAAATTTTTACAATGGTACAAGAAGTGCAGGAACGACAAAATAAAGACTTACCATATAAATGGAGAGATGGGAATTGAAAAGAATCTAAAGAAAACCCGTTTTTCTGGCATTTTAATTGTAATTAAATTTGACTGTTTAATTGCTGTAATTTTCAGCAGTCGAGGCACAATTCAAAATTTAATAATTCTAACCAACTTTTGCTTCCGGTAAAATAAAACAATAATATTAAGTACAATATGTAAAACATAAAACTTTTTTTTATCAGACTCGTCTCTGTCCTGGTTTGTTCTATCACATGATATACAAGGAAATTAATTACAAAAAACACACAAGCTAACACTGAAACCTACGTAACAAGGATAAACTAAACCTGGATGTCCACATAAAACCGATCAACCAAACGCCAAAAACTTCACATACAAAATAGCCCACAATTTATATTGTAACGTATTTTTTATTTATTTCTATCAGAACAAAATATACATTGAACCAACAATATAGGAAAATATAAATCTGATTGATCCGTCGTACCAGGAGGCAGTGGGAAGAGAAACCAACCAGTGCTGCACTCTGTTTTATTTAATTGGGTGGCTTAAGAGAGAAGGTCCATGATACGATCCCTAACTACAATTTTTAAAAATATTTTGTTAATTGTTGTTTTAAGATAAACAAAATTAGTTGAAATACAAATTTTGGTAAATGATTAAAAATGCTATTACTATCGCATAAAACGAAGTAAGATAGTTTAAATGGTCCCAAAATCTGTGAATTTTCAGTATATAACAAAAAATTTTAAAAAAACCTTCCTTAGATAAAATCACCAGTTTTCGTCCGCTTGACCAATTCTTTCAGTTAATTAAGGATTTTAGTAGAGATAAAAAAAGTTAGTCACTAGCGAATGAAACCACTATAGCTCAAGTGGTAGAGTAGCGACGTATCTAGCAGAAGTTCGTGAGTTCAATCCCGCTTGTGACGCTGACTTTTTTTTAAACTAAAAACCTTAATTAATTTCCTTAGATACTTAGTAGTAGTGTCAAGTATTTTGTCTTCTATCTCATTCTACCGATTTTCATTTGATTACTATTTTTATTTCTATCTATGCATTCCATCGACTATCATCTTTTTTGAAACTATAAGCACATCATGTCATTACCATTGAACTTTTATTTCAGAAGTTTCAAAAATGAACATACTTACTATTACGGTTCGACCACTCTTCAGCGACGGTCTATGGATAGTTGGACGTCAACGCTTCCTGTTCGTCTGGAATTACTTTACTTAATAATAAATATAAATATAAAAAGACTAATTATGTTAGGTTGTATGCAAGGTAAATCTGTGATTATCAGACCGCTTTTTGAAAAAAAAAGAAATTCACTATTTTAATAGTCCCATACAGTTTATTCACTACGTTTCGTCTGCCAACTCTTAGACGACCCTCCAACTCGATGGAATAAATTTGATGATTGGAATAAGCGATAGAGAAAAAAATACAGCAAGAGAAAGAATGAAGAAGAATACTGGAAAAATAATGAAAGCAGAAGAAAGAGAGAGAGAGAGAGAGAGAGAGAGAGAGAGAGAGAGAGAGAGAGAGAGAGAGAGAGAGAGACTATTTTACGCGAAGAAAATATCACATGGAACCAAAGAGAATTACATAGATAAACTGAAAGAGAATGAAAATAAAATTTGCCAATTTTGGCCCTTGAATCAAGTGTTTCCATCCATCTATCAACACTAATAAAATTGTTCAATTTATTATATAACGAATAAAACGCTATTATATTACAGTATGCGCATTTAAGAAAATTGTAAAGAAAAATAACAGAGTGAAAGGCATTTGATTATAGAAAATCAACGAAAAGTTGAAAGAAAGAGAGATTAAACGATGTGATGATGAATGAGATGTTATAGAGAGTAAGAATCTGTCCTATTAAAATAGATAAAGGAAACATTCATCAACTTCAGACCTTACAAAAATTGGCATATTTTTTGTATTATATACATCAGCACATGCAATGTCATTCAAGTTTAAATCTTTCTAGGGTTCATTTTAGGACTGAAACCCGCACCGTCCTCCCTGTGTGCGCCAAATATTTATTTAGGTGATATCTGTTGGGCCAAACCGTGCCGAACTGTCTGGGGCAGTGTGACGGGTAGTAGTAATAAAATCAAGTGGGGCGAGAGGGTGTTTACTATAGGGCCTAACTGGCGAGGCAGATGGGCGAGTCATTGTGCATTTGCGGGGGTCGAGCCACCCCCTGCCCTGTCACGGCTATAATAAATCGCCATTTAAACAACTAGACCGGTTTTGTGAAACTATAAAAGGGAGCCGTTTAGGACCTGACATCGGGCCCATTGTCGCGACCCTCGCCTTTTTGTCTTACGAGTCAACAGCTTCCGCTTTTCCGCTTGACTTTCATAACGAATCCCGCATATTCAAACCTCGGAAAGAAACACCTATAAAAACGGTTTCATACACTATGTACTTCCTCACGAAAAGTCCAAGGAACTTTAATAAAATTCGGAATTGTTGGCAGTTTTAATAAGCTCCCATCTTAGATCATTTCAGCGAATTGTCCAACACTCTTGGTTTCAAGTTTTGTCAAACATCAACCGTCTTTGCGTATTTACACCCTCCCGAAACTGAGGACTATGGGTCGATAAATTACACCCATTCAAATCCCCCGGGTTCCATCTCTGAAGGGGGATCCTCTTTAACATACCTCCTGACTTCATTTAACAGACCGTCGATAATTTGGCGACTCAAGTGCAAGCTTAAAATTCTAAAATTATTCAACATCTTTCATAAGCATTCTGACAAGTTATTTTATAAATATTTCAGAAAATATTCCTCTCCTGTTGTTATATGCAATATTTCCCCACCACTAACACGGATAAAATATTATAAAAATATTTATAAAAATTTATTCAAAAGAAATCAACTAGTTAACAATATAAAATGTGACTAGTTAGTTTTTACCTCTAGGAAAGATTATTATTTACTATTATTCGGAGATCGTGAGATGAGATCTGTTATGATGTAGGTTTCAGAGAAACGTTTTCTTTATCTTGCAAAAATTTCGATGTTTATTGAGATCATCTTCAAGTCACAAACTGTTTTCTGTGTAATAGTGCCATTCTTGCATATCGTGTTGAGAGTGCACAGAAAATAAACTCCTTGAGCCCTGAAGATGATTTCAATAAAGATCGAAACGTTGGCACGATAAAGAAAATATTTTTTTGAAAATAAAGAAACCTACATCACACCAGACCACATCTCACGATTTCTGAATAACAATTGACCAACGGTCACTAACCATGAAAGAGTGTCTATGAAAGAGTGTTCTAAAGAATTTGACATTACCAACATTCCATTTTATATGCTGGAGCTGCGCGGAAGCCAAGTGGTCAGCATAATGGTTTTGGGTTTGAATCCGGGCATAACCCATAGCTCTTGCCCTGCAATTGACGACACTCGATAAGTATTTGAACGTCAAGCAACCTCCGATATGACAGGGCTTTACTTTGCCTATTTACAAGTTCCAAAGAGTTTTATGTGCTTGTGTTAGTGCATAGCATATTCAGTGTTATATTGATTTCCAGGAGCTACCGAACCACCTACATCCACTCATGTCAACTACTTACGACTTAGAAGACTACAACAAAGACTTTTAGTACAAAACTGTTTGGAACGCCAAAACAACTAACTCTGTACAAAACATTATTGCGACCGTTTTGGACATATTGGAACTGTGGAGTTCCTTTAAGCCATCCAATATCTAGCGCATCCTTTCCTATCAAAACCAACCTCCCTATCAACAATGACCTCAATATTCCTTTTGTTAACGAGCTGATCCAACTTGCAAAGTTCGCGACAAACCTCCCGATCCATTCCAACCCTAGAGTCACAGCCTTATACAATTTACCATCCGTCTAGAACGGACACGGAGTTGCTACGAGTGACTGGCGTCAAGGTATCCTGTTGTTTTAATGCGTTATAACAGTGTTGGCGGATCTACCTTCAGAGCGCCCACTTGGTTGACACTACCGTTACTACAAAAGTATTTATGGGAAAAGGTAATAAAAGGAAGTAGAAAAACTAAAGTGAGAGAATAACAGATAATGAGTAGTTGTTGGTTTATTTTGAACCAATAAACAGCGTAACATTCACTGCTTTCTTCTTTCATACTTTGGAATGCAGTGCAGAAATTACTCCCTTATGAAGGATGTAATAGACTTCATTTGAGGTACTTACATTGGTCACAAGTAAACTAAGTAAGTTTAAGTAAACAAAATTATTGAAGATTGTAGAGTAAAATTGCATGAGGAAAAAGGATTCAATAAGATAGAAGACGGTAATGTAAAATTTTATAGTAAAACTTGTGTAAACGATGTAATAACTGTTTAAGTGAATCTGTGAAATTACAAACGACTTAGTTGCACAAATTAAAATATTTTCTTTTAAAATATGTATTAATTACTTAGTAAATAATAAATCAAATGCTGCCGAATCGGAAACACTCAATTACTTTAGAAGACAAAAAAAGACTAAACGGGTAATAGAAGAGCTCGTGTCTATAATTGAGATAGCTGGTTATGAAAGTGTCCTAGAGACGCGTGCCCGGTCGCGTGCGAGTCCATCTGGCAACAATAGGTGTTATCGCCCCGGGAGACACCTGTTCCGGAAACCTGCCCCCTACAATCAAAGCTGGATTTGGTTAAACACATATATAGAAGTCAGGTTCTAAAGTAATTAATGAACGATCATGATTGAATTAGAAAACTGTTGTCCAATGAACCTAAAAGGAAGAGTTTGAATTTGCTTAGGTTTGTTAGTTACAAATTGTAATTGTATAATATTAGCAATATTATACATCCTTTTTATGGTTATTTTCAGGTTTTCAAAAATTATAATATAATTGATTATTGTAAATTATAAATTTAATTTGATTTTTGATTTCAATTTGCGGAAAAGTATCAACTGTTCAAACTGAGGCTTTTCCTTGTTTTACTGTCTCATGAAAAATTTAAGATGTTTACTTCTGATCAGGAGATCGTCTTTAACAAATATAATTCACAAATGGCGAATCACCTAAATAATTTTAGAATAGAAAATAAAGAAAACAAAATCTTAATAACAAAATTTATTAGTAATAATATTTAGTCCATTATGTTTAGTGGCATAATTGACCAAATTACTTCTTTCAGTAAGTTCTTATGTAAGTTCTTGGTTGAGATTAAAAAGTTAGTGTCACGAGTGGGATTCGAACCCACGACCTCCGGCTCTGTCGGATAGTGCACTAAGAGGCGTTTTGAGTTTTATATTTATAGAAAATTTTCGTACGAATAAAAAAAAATATCAATAGAACCTATTTGAAAAAGGTTTATATCGTTAGAGCAGCTAAGTATTGGGCCGAAGGTCGTGGGTGCGAATCCCGCTCGTGACATTAACATTTTCATCTCCACTTAGACCTTACAAAAAAAGAATAATTAATCGAAATAATAATTTATTAAATCCATTGGATTGCGTGGTCCAATTGACCCAATAACCATTAAATAATCTTTATTTACGGTATTGGTTGAGTGTCACGAGCAGGATTGGAACCCACGACAAAGAGAAAGCATCCAAAATTCTTTAGGACCGATCCCCGACGCCGAGAGATATTTTCACTAGAAAATCCTTTTTTAATGACATCAATACTGAAAAGATATCACGGCAGGCAAATTTGACCAAAAGATATTGCTCATTTGGATCCGAACTAATAACGGCATATTTGGTTTATATCTAAAAAGACAGACTGACCTCTGCGAAACATACTGGTGTGGTTGATGATCCGGAACACGTCATAATGATCTATTCCATTTTCACAAAAGAAGAAGGCAATTTATATAATGCTTTACATCAATAAACGGTCAATTGAAAGGCTGTTTAATTATAAAATGTTGAAATTTATAAAGCAATCTTAAGTTTTATTTGGAAACATAATATATTAATTACTCCGGAAACGCGTAAATATCAATAGTTTCTTGTGTTAAACGCCTTTTCCTTGTTTTTACTGACATCCTTCTCTGCCACCGTGGACGCTGGACATGGTGTGGTGGTGTTGAGGGTCACGAAGTATATGGATGAAACGAAGATACAAAAAAATCGGCGAAATCTAAGGTTAAAAACTTAGATTAACGTATGGTTTTCGGAATATTAATGAGTTTAGAACAGAGCAATAATTTAGCCACCTGAATTTTTTAAAACAACTACTACCATATAAGACATTTTAAATTGAAATTCCTTCAATATCTAAAATGTAAGATATTTTAAAAAAGAAAATACTAAGATCGACTTCAGAGTCAGAACGAGTGAAAAATTGACTGGTTGTCTAAAAAAAATTGTGCTCGAGCTCTGATAACGACTTTTGTTTCTTTAATAAATACGAAAATATGAATGGTATCGAGATCTATATACCTCAAGAATGCTCTGTAGTATCTATCTATAGGATATGCTCTGTTGCCTCTGCCTTTCTAGACCAGAGGGTCGTCAAACCTTTATAGTAAAGAGATAGGTGGGCCATGTGCAAACTTGGTTAGGTATATATATTTTTTCTTAAGTTAATTTTAGGAGGTGATATTGTTATAAACATTATTTCTGATAGATTTAATGGATATAAATTGTAGAATGGTGAGATTTTTCACTAATGTGAACTACGAATGTTTTTCTTTTCCTTTCGGATAGGTAAGCTCTAAAAGTTTCATCTTTTTAGAATCTCCTGGCGCTATTACAATAATAACAATTTAGTTGAGCAAACCGATCAACCTTCTTAACGTTAAAATAAATAAAAAAATTAATTGCATAAAATAGAAACATAATTTGTGTTATTTCTTTAAATCTAACTTTTAATGAACAACAATGTTACACGTAAATTCTGTTTATGATGAATTATCGTTTTTATAAATTTATTACTATTAATATCACGGTTATAAATATTTTATTGATCTTGCTTTTGTTGAAATTATACAATTGACTCAATTGGCCATGGAATGCTAGTCCCGTTTAAGCCAAAAACATTAAATAGAATCTTATGTGAGAATTGATCATTCTTTTTTAATGGTTCTTGCAACTATTGGACTAAAATTGAAGTAAATAATATTAAATATTTCTTAGGAATTAAATTGCAATCAAAATTCACATGTTGGAAATTTGAAATTCGATATTTAACAAAAATTTTACCATATGATGAGAACATACATCTGCTAATTTAAGCTCTATGAAAACATATGATTTATTAAAGCTTACCATAGCCGATTGTAAAATATATTATTTTAAATTACATTGAAAAATAGTACTTGTTCTACCAAGTACTTTTACGTCCCCAAAACATGCGATTGATTTGTTATAAAGCAGTTTGTTCGATGAAAATCAATGTTACTGCCGCGGGCTAGTATTAGCTATATTTTTTATTTGGTTAATCTTATAATTGACAGATGAGATTTGGACTGAAGAGTACAAAAGAGTGAAAATAAAATTAGGTACAAAGCAGTGGTTAGATGGATGATGGAAGACGAAGCCATTATTCCATGGAGAGGGTGAATCGAGCAAGAGGGTCGGTTTCATGAATATTTATGCGACTAATAGCCTCGGGGCTCGGGGTAGCTTTTGCCTCGAGCTTATTACGGATTAGAAGACCCATTGCCGCAGCTTTGTGTTTACACGTCTCACTCGCTCCGCGCCCTATCCGCACAATAAATTATTCATCAATTTTTCAAAAAAAGTGGTCGGGGTTTTTCATTAATTGGGCTTAAGATTTGCCCGATTCGCCATGGTCGGGATGGGGCGTGCTAGAGGTGACGGGGCTAAAAGATCCCTGTCACTCATCCTGCTTAATATCTCGCGGTAAGCTCCGGAGCTAATCCTCCCCTTTTTCCACAAATGCATTAATGGAATTACCGACCACGGAACGACCCTAGTTAATTTCCGCCAAATGTTTATTGCTGCAGGGTTGGCTTTGAGTTATGACGAGCTTTTACAAACTGTCAGCCAGAGTAGCAAGTTGAACAAACCTTAATATCCAACTAAACCGAACATCGTAATAGATTCTTTTATAAAAAGAACACAAAGGAAGTAAACTATTTAAGAAAATTATTTTTTGAGATTTTTCCAGTGTCTGCGGGAGGACTGAACCGAAATTTGATCGTTGCCGATCATTTTTGTCTAAAAAAGTCTTTGCTACTATTTACTTGAAAACGCGTTTGGATTTTGCCATCATAAGAAGGTTTTTAACCATTGCCAATTGAACATACTACTTAAAAATGATAGAAAATGGAAATGGCGACATGCCCCCGAATGAAAACAATAAATCATTTTACTGATCGAGCAATGAACTGCTCTGAAAAAAGAGGTGTAATTCTGATATCCCCTCCAATCTGATACCAACTCACCCTCACTACTCCAGCAGCTCTCCTCTCTCGTAATTCACCTCCCCAAGCCTGAAAAACTGATAGACACAAAAGCATACCGGAACTAACATCAAAGAAGAATGAAGACACAGCCAACTCGTCCTTTCGTCCATTAACATAATATGAACGTATAAAAAGACTCAAAATACAAAAACACACCAAAGACTGAAAGATAATTATACAGATTTGATTTAAAAAAATACGATTTTTTGAGATTTATACTATAACTCAGAAAGGTCAGATTAGGTTATTTTTGTTATTTTTCACCAAAAAATAATTATGCTTTGCAATCAAACTATATACATTATATCTTTTTATATCTCATCACCTTACAGACCATACATGTCTCAAAATGATTTTAAAATATTTCATATTTTGTCATATAATATAGGTGTGCAAATTAAAATATATAAAAACCAAAAATAATACATAAATACAAATTTTGAAAAAATACAAGCTAAAGAAAAATGGTCAATTTTTAGATATCGTACTTCCCTAAGTCCCATTTCCGACGTTGAGACTTGGTTTCTGAATGTAAAGAGTAGGAATAAATCAAAACTGTGCAAAATGAAACTATCAAAAAAGTTTAAAGTTCGAGACATAGTTCAAAATGAGGAAATTTGAGGGGAAATCAAAATCCTGGATAAAAAATTCGGTTGTTCCTAATAACAGACAACGTCAAATGACCCGACAGGGTCTTTCTAAAGGGCATGAATACAGAATATATGGTTCTGAAACCAGATGTTAAAATGATTTAGTAAAATTAATCAAAAGAGATGGAAAATGCTTTATGGTGTATTTACAAACTTTTGTATATATAAAAAAAACTGAGAATGTTGAAACATGATTTTTCTAGTTATGACTCATTTTAGAATAATTACAAAATAATTATAATTGCTTTCGCTTTTAAGTATCTACGCTTATGCAAAGTTTTTTTTTATAAATAATGGTAAATACACCAGGTCGTTATTATAAAAATTATGCGTGGAAACAGAAGTTTACATCTGCAGTTATGATTTGTTTCCGGTACGGGTCACACTTCCTTCACCCTCGGCAACCGTGACCGTCAATCTTCCTCGAGGCGTCCGAAGAGAAAAAAAGAAGGACGGAATGAATCGGGAGGTTTTAAATATAGAGCATGTGGCCGCGGACTCTTTGCACTCTGATACACAACACCGAATACACATGTAAATCAATTGTTTGCCCAATGCTAATGAAAGCCAGATGCCAACTTGTCAGGGTGACAGCAAACAAGCCAAGTGTTTTATACAGCGTATGACGGCTTTATGTGATCAATTCATTCCAACGACGTTATACAATGTATTGTGCCAATTTACGATCAGATATAAAAAAGTAATATTCTCAAAAGTGTAAAATTTAATAATATATATTCCAAGAAAATCTGAACCAAGTTTTTGTCTGATACCATAATAAATCCAACTTTATCCAGTTTAAACTAAATCAAGCTTTCTTCTATCACATCCACTTTTGCGCGTTGTTACCAAGATTATTATATAAATGGGAAGTTTATGGACCGACAAACAGCTGAGGTCATCGCCGTCCCTCTGCGTGTATTCCGTCTTTTTCTTTCTTTCGCTCATATTATGCAATTTTATGCAAGATTATTATAAGTTTGTAAAAATATACTAATTACTCGATTAAGGAACTTCCAAACGGAAATCATTGGAACCCAAGAAATTGTATGACCTCTGCCGTTGAGAACCCCGAATAAAATCTTTATTACAGATATAAATCTCGATTAACATCATTGACAATATTAAAGAACAGGTTAATAACCCATGGATATCTCATTAAGGGTGTTCTCTCTATAGAAAGATATACGGACGAACAATGGTATGGTATGGTAATAAAAAGGATACTAGGAAGCGGGGTTTTTGCTTTCCAGGCACTGCAGCTTTTTTGGATTATTGTACCTTCCTAGATACTTAATTCAGTGCAGTTGACCTGATACTTCTCTTTACAAGTATCCGGTCATTGATTGTCGCTCCTACCATTTGATTCCCTACGTTTTTTCCGTATTTTTAATATTTCCGTTCAACTGTTGCTTCGCATTTGAAGATGATATGGGTGGCTGTTTCCTCCACCTTATTACATAATCTGCAAATAGGATCATCGTTGTATATGCCCATGTGGTGTAGACGTGTTCTCAGATTTAGTAGTCCTATCACTCCTCTGAGTTTAGCCCTTTTCAGTTGCAGCAGTGATTTTACCAGTCTTTGTGAGGGTTGTTTCATCATAAGTTCCATTTTGTGATAGAGGATTCTTTATTTGTTTTTGTTATCTCAAGTATCGGTTCGGGACCTTGCAGATCTTCCTCGTGCTAGAATTTCTGCTTTCTTATTACCCAAAATTCCCCTGTGCACTAAAGATATCATTTGCCAACGTAACTTTTTTAAGATTTTCCAGGGCACAAGTATAGGTGGCATGTATTTCTACTTGAAAGAACGAAGTGTGCTACCCTAGTGAGTTTGATTGCTCATGTTTTGGAGACATCTGTATACCATACCATTGTATATGATGCTCTCCTGTGGTCTTCCTCTTCTTTATAGTCCGTTGAAAACTTATAGGATGTTTGCGGAGTCATATAGTCAGTCCCCTTTTCTAAGAACGGGTGACTGATTTTGTTGATTATGGTCATATGCCCGAATTGTTTCTGGAGCCTAAGTAGCTTTTCCTAGCCTCTCCTTGTATAAATATTTCCAAATGGAGATAATTTTAGCTGAGTTTCAAATGCATTTGTAGAGGTTTCTCATTGCTCTGTGATATATAGATTTACTAGTCTTTGTATGCTACTTAACGTTTAGGTAGCTATGTTTTGTTGTTTATCGTTCCACTAGATTAGTATACGTAAATTCTGGGTCTTAATACTGCCGTGCTCGGACGAACAAACGGACCCCATTAAGTTATAAAAGTGTGATTTGTTTTGTAGTTATCCCTGGGGCCGCCCGGCCGATCTGATTAGTTCCCTGCTTTTAGGCTAAAACGAATCGTATCTATCGTATCTGATTGATATTGCCATTGAATGACTTCTTGTGTGCCGACTGCTGGTCGCAGCTGGCCAATGATCCCTCCGGCAGACCACGACCGATTACTTCCGCCACTTGCAGGTCAACATACTCGCTCCCCAGAAAATATAACCATTGTGCTATCAATGGGGAAATTTATCTCTGGAAAATTCTCGGGTTGCTTGTATAAATTATTAAGCCGCCAATGAGGCGTAAAAACTGGCGGCTTCTTTTGGGCCTGGCGTAAATAAATAACCATCCGGCCCCTTAACTTCTTAAGGGCTGAAAAGGATCTACGGAGATAATAAGCGACTGGTTTAAAAAACATTTTTTTTAGAAAGGATAAAGGAGCAGTAGGCTGTTTTTCTTATTTTATATTCTCCCGTGCTTTCTCAAATACATTGTACGTATATCTTTTTTAGAAAAAAAGTATAAAAGAATGAAAACGTCTTCAGTCCTACACAAAAGTGTACTTGTAAAGAAATCTAATACTCTCATGTTTTTTAAAACTGCAATTAAAATATCAGTAAACTAATAAAAGAGGGTTAGAGAAACATTGTACAAATGAGAATATTCTTTAAAAAAAACCTTTCAAATAAAAGACTTTCCAAAATAAAAATCAATGAAAAGTAGTAGTGTCATATAGAAGTAATTATGGAATTACAAACACCATGTCTCTATGATCAAGTGTTAGTTTTCCTATATTTACTCTACAAGTTTTAGTTTTTCCTTCAATTGTGTATTTCGAATTACCCATTATCTCATACTCTGAATTTATTTGGACACCTTCTTCTTTCAAAAACTGGGCATACCCGTTCAACAAGCTTCATTATCTCGTCCGCTCCTATCATGCAAATATTCAATAAGATTCTTCATAAAATAATAATATAAAAACATCTAAACTTCTCTCATCAGTTTCCACTTTTCTTATCACCCTTCTATAGTCCACCAAGCCTTTCATGTAGGAGAGCATATATCCTTCTCACTTAAGCAATAGAATATTGTATGAGAATTTTTCTGGATATGTTACAAGGATCACCTCATCAAATTAAAGAGAGTCCTTCCAATTCGATATATTATTTGGCCAGGACAAGATTATTTCAGAGTTTGTTAACTGGCCCGGAGACCGCAGGGCAACGTGCTTGGACCAATCCTTTAAACTATTTATACCGTAAATGATAGAACTACACCAAGTATTCTTTTTGCAGATTTTGCCTCTGACACAGTATTTCTTGATATCACTATTACAGTAGCTTAAGCTCTGCAGAAACATAGCCATGTAGAGCAAACTGATGTTGACAATAAAAATTGTCACAAAGGAAGCAAATCTCTCGTAATCTTTTATAGCAATGTTCCTATCGCCAATATGCAATCGTTATCTTTGGTTGCAATAAGATTCTACGGGACGATAACACAAATAATCATTAAGAAAAATAAACAAACAATCCCACAATCGATTTGAACGTACGGTATTGAACTGGGGAACTGCTAAAGTTTACAACATGCAACGTTTACAATACTTTCAATCAAAAGTAAATCAGTTGTAATTGTTCCATATTAGTCTCCAATACTACCATTTTAAACGAATGAAGAATCCTGTTAAAACATTTAATTTGTCATGAATGTTCGATAGTAAATTCTTCCATCACCTAACAGTCTTACGCAAGCCTTGTCTAACGGATCCCATCCTTAATGCTGTTAGTAAACATAAAAGGCACCGCGACATCTCAAAATTTTTGAAGAATAATAAAGTTATGTGAAATAGGAGGACAATTTTGAACTTTTCTTCCTCTCAATGTGACTTTGTAAGTAGTTGTAAATATATGTATCCTCATAGTTTTTTCCCCTTTAGGAATCTACGGATTTCGCCCTTAGCACATAAGTTTCGCCTATCGTGTCAGATCTCTGCTAATGCATTTCCTGAAAAAATACGTTTTTTATGTAGCGCAGAATTTTTCTCTGGAGTACGATTTCAAGGCCAATTTCTCAAATTGGTACCATGCCTTTTCTAATAGCAGGGCAGTTGTACAGTGTATATTATATCGGTTAGGTTTCGTGGTTTGATCGACCGAATAAATTATTTTCAATTAATTATTAATCTTTAAGTAAGATATCAGTTGGAGGGGCCGCAGTAGCCGAGTGGTTAAGGCGGCAGACTCTCGACTAGTAGATTTTATGATCGTGGGTTCGACCCTCACCGTCGCATCTGGAATTTTTTCAGGGGCGGTATCGGATCTTGTCCCAACCCCGTTCAAAAAAGAGTTTCTTCGATGGAAGAACACCGGTACAACGGGGACTCAAGTTCACATTTGTGTTTCGAATTTTCCCACCTTTGTTCTCAAGTGGTACAGCATCGGCCTATTTAGCCGAAGGTCGTGGGTTCGAATCCCGCTCGTGACACTGACTTTTTTTATCTCAACCAATACCTTACTTAAAGATTAATATTCTGTTATATTCTTTCGCAATTTTATTAAAATGTATATATTATGTTCTGTTGTCTCTGCCTCTTCTAGATATTATGGAAGTGATTTTTTATAGTCCCATGTTTTTCCAGCGGTATTTTACATGAGCATGTGTGCTAACTATACTGTTTGAATTTTTAAATTACTTATGTTGAATTTATACCGGAAACGGATCTGGGACTATGTGTTTTCTTCAGAGTCCTTTTTATCTATTATATTGACTGACTTGTACCCTGAAGTTTCCCCATATCCCTTAAATTGTAGCATGGAACAAAATATTGAATTTTTTTTCTGTTCAGAGAGTTGTAAATTTTTTATAAGTTTTATCGTTAAAGCTTTATTACCAAATTCAGTGCGATCGATTCCTTCTTAGTTTGTGCATTTCAGAATTATTTATATTTTCGGAACATGTTTTCCGTAAAAGTCTGTCGCAATTTAATCCCCCAAACGCTTCCAGCCGCATCGACAGCTAACGCGAGTAAATAAATATGATACATCCGAGTGCGAACAATTGTGCTTATACAGCAGATTATCCGGGCGATTGACCAGATCGGCTGCGGCTCCTGGAAACTGGTAAAATCCGACACAAAAGGGGTTCCAGAAACGGGGAGAATCGGCAAATAACAATGATCTCACAGCTGCCGGGCGTCTTTTGTTGTTCCTCCGCCTAGGGGGTTCGGTTCGCGCTGGCTGCCATATACAAAGGAGAAACGAAATGATACGGACCCCCTTCCGTGTCGAAACGCTGCTCTAATTATCATCTCGTCATCTTCTTGTAGAATGATGTTCTTATTAAAATCCATAACAAAAGAGATATAACGCTGGGTTGATTATTCGTTGATGAAACGTATCAACAGCGATAATCACTTCTCGTTCTGAGCCACTTATTTTTCATGTAGCATTTGTTCAGTAAAAATATTTTCTTTCGAGCCAGATATTTATTTTTGTCGGTACAAACAAGTTTTAAGGAATAGATATCTGTAGTACGATCTTTTCTGTTAATCGCTTAGACACATTTTAATTTCTCGCCACCTTCAACGGGGATCTATGTTCATCATTTTGTTTGATTTACACCCAACTGGTGACTTAAGAAACCCAAACGCTCCTGACGGACTGAAACAGCGAGGAAACAGAATAAATTTATCTGAAAAGACCAACTTTAAGGCCATCACATTATCTCACAAATAACTTAAATAAAAAAAATATTTGAATCCTTTGATAACTAAAAGTTCTAAAAAATAGTTCATAATATAAATGTTTTTACGTAATATACGTTTACTAATATGTCTGCAATGGAAATATTTGTGTCTCCCAAATAAGCGCTTTTTGGTTTAATGAACAGCAATATAACTGCGAAAAGCTGGACATTAAAACGTGATATACAATTCAAATTACGTCAACGTACTTTTCAACATAAATAAAGGAAAAACAAAAGTTAAAAATTAAGACATGCATGTTTAATGCATATTAATTTTTCAAATACGTCTTACTTTAATGATTAATGCGAATTAATGTGGTTAATTTTTACAGATTTGCCATGATTTCCTATGGTTATTACGAATGTTCATCAGAGGAACATAATTCTATTTCGCAGCATTTAATATTCTCTCTGTTCTTTCCATCCCTCTTTTTTTTAGGTTCTCCATCTTTCGCGTTTCTTCCCTCACTTTCTCTCTCTCTCTCTCTCTCTCTCTCTCTCTCTCTCTCAGACACACACACACACACTTTTATCTCTTTCGTTGCCTCTTCTTCCGTCTCCTACTTTCCCTCACTCTTTTTCACTCTCTCTCTCTCTCTCTCTCTCTATATATATATATATATATAT
>CM077105.1:19335240-19375528 GCA_039619505.1 Cimex hemipterus | reverse complement strand
GTACGAAATTCTCGCTTTGACATTATAAGGATGACTGAATTATTTCCAAGTAGCGGAATACTACAGAGGTAAACAAACAATATCATTTGGAAGAGGATTAATAAGTGTTGACATTCGTACAAATGAGTAATCCTGTAAACGTAAACAGAATATTTTATATAGATTTTTTTTAATGAAAACTTAAAATCCTGCATTATTTTCCGGACAACCCAATACTTTGTTTGTTAAAATCGGAACAAATTTAGGGGTACAAAACGATCGATAAATTTTAATTCAAACAACAATTTATATTTATGGGTTTCTAGAATTGAAATTTCATATTATTTTCACGAAAAAAAATTATGGCCAAGTTTACTTGAATAATATTGTATTTTTAGAAATGTTTTGGATTTTGATAAATTATGATAGTTTTTACTAAATTTTTATTGCAATCTACATTACAAATCCCGTAAAATTATGTATTGACATAGTTTTTTTGTGTAAGTAGAACTAAAAATATTAAAAACAAAACTATGTAATTGTGCCATTCTTGCGTGTCGTGTCTGAGAGTGGCCACAGAAGACAAACAATCTCTACACAAATATTAAAAAGGGAAAATTTTAACTTTAAATTTTTTTTCGAAACAACGGGTTATTACACAATAAGTAAGGAGAGAAAAATCATAAAAAAGTTTGGTCCACATCGGTTACATATCAACAGGGTCGTCCCTTTTAACCTCCGTTTAAAGGTCATTTTCACGTAAAATCTGCTGGTTTAAATTTTGTTTTGTGGATTATACAGAATATCGATCTTATGCGGGTTAAACAGTGCTGGTTAGGGACCTTTCCCGATTTGGAACAGGCTTTTAATCTTGTTTGGTATCACGTGCTGGAAAGGAAAGGGCATTCTATCTTTACGCACTTTCTAATATTCAAATCCTACCTGGCTGACCGATACTTATGTGTTTGGGGTTTGACCCTCTTACTTTTCTTACCGTTGGGACGATCCAAGGGTCCCTCAGGGTAGCGTTCTGCATCCAGTGTTAAACACAGTATTCTCTGTCGAAATATCTTCTAATACAGTCACTACGATTCTCACCTGATAGAATCAAAAAAACTATCCAGGGACTTTTTCGTTCAATTTGTCAAGTAGAACATAACCTAGAATTATGACCTCTGTTCTCCGTACATGCTGTCATATTTTGGCTAGGTTCTATAGAAAATCAACTTAATACATTAACGATAATACAATTAATTAACTTAATACAATTTTCAAAATATTGCTAAACAAAAACAGGCGATCTAGTTAAGATAAATCTTTATCTTTGACTCTCACCAAACCTCATCTCATGAGCTCCAAATAATCATAAATCTTCATACTGATTTTCAGGTACTTAATATTAACCAGTTATTTCGTAAGGATCTTGCATGCGGGATAAAACAATTTATACCTAATCACTTTTTCTGGTATTATATTGTAGCCTACATACAAGAATTATCAAACTGTTCAGTAAGCAAAAGTATCCTTTCTATTTTTAAAATATCTCCTTTAAAAAAATCCTTTCAATATGATTTTTACACAATTCCTATAAAAATAAAATTATTTTTACCTCATTTGCAGAGTATTTTTTTGAACTTAATTTTTTTTTATAAACAATAAAATGATGAGTTGTAATAATCTCCATTACCAGGGCGTTTCATCGTGAATTTGTCTTTTTTGTGATATTACTTTTGTCTGGGATTGGCTGGATTTTATTAGTTAATTTTCAGATATCGTGAGATGCGGTCTGGTGTGATGTAGGTATCAGAAAAACATTTTCTTTATCGTGCCAACGTTTCGATCTTTTATGGAGATCATCTTCAGGGCCTGAGATTTACAAACATAGTTTACATTTAGAAAATACATATATAATTTGGAAAAATGATTTTATATAATGCGAAAATTATATTTTATATTCTATCAAAGTATTTCTACTCACTCAAAGTGTTTGTCTCCTGTGTAATTGTGCCATGTCGTGTCGAGAGTGCCAGTGAGATTTTACTGTTTCATGTTTATATATGTTTGATTTTGAAGTGGTGGGGACAATTTTGTATAAGTCGTCTGCTTCTTTGAGGTGAAAAGAGCCGACAAAGGGAAACAATATGTTGGTAATTTTTCGGCCGCTTTATTCTTTCAGGATTATACAGAAAGGGAAAAATGGGAAAAGGAAAATTAGATTTTTGACATTGTGACTATGCGAAAAATATTTGATGAGTGGAATGTAATGTGATGATATATGCGTGTTATCTGTATATCAAATATTTTTCGCATAGTCTAATTGTCCAACAATCTAATTTTCCTTTTCCCACTTATCCCTATCTATATAATCCTCATCAATCACAAGATGATCTCAATAAAAGATCGAAACGTTGGCACGATAAAGAAAATGTTTTTCTGATACCTACATCACACCAGACCGCATCTGAATAATTATCAGTTAACGGTCACTAATCTCTACACATTGTTTGTTTATACGCTATACAATGTATTTCATATTGTGATCACATGCCATTATGTAAACATCAGCCCTGAACTGCAAGGTTTCGTTTAAGGACAGGCCGTGCGATTCTAAAGTATATATAAAGATTTTTTCCTCAAGCATTTTTCTATAATTGTAAAACAAATAAATTTATAATTATTTATAAATGCTACAAAAAGATTGTTATTTTTCTTTGTACGATTTAGATTAAGACCAAGACGGCATGTTTTGTAGCGTTTTGTAAATTTCAAAAACCAAATATTTCTAGAGAATTTAACTTCGTTTGTTGGAAATAGGTGTAAGTTAATTATTTTTAATCTTAAGCGCTAAATTAATGGTAAAATTGTATGTTGATAAACGATATTTTTGCCAACACGATACATCGTCCTCTTTATTATTATCGTATTTTTTATACCTTCTTTTACCGTTTCACTACTTTTCAACCGTTTTTTCCCGTTATCCTTCCATATGATTTTTGGACACTTTTCCTTCTCGTATTGAACCAAATGTTTTTTCCAAATAAAATAATTTCTCATTGACCGGAACAGATGTCCGTGAATATGGTGGCCGAGGTAGCACGTGTCAACAAGGAGAAACGACATTTCTATTCACTAGACCAGATAGCTTTTCCACGTTAGCTGGTCGTGTTTGACACATTACCGTTTTGTCCTCAGGAAGTCTAAGACCTCGAAGTTAAAGATTCCATTTTTGTGATCTTCAATACGATATTAATATAACATAAACTACAGTACATAAATTTTCGATTAAAGAGGTCCTATTTTTTATTACAATTGTACTAGATGAGTTTTAATTATTATATAGATTACCATGTTAAGAGAATCTGTACTTTCAGTAAAAGCTTTTCTAAACTTTTACAGGATTGAAATAATTTTTCAAGGAGGTTTATTTGTTTAAAGATAGGCCAAAAAGGCATTTCAGTACCATTTTCTGAAAATCAATATTAATATTACAACCAGCTTGTTTATTGCACTAGCTATACGCTAAGGGGTTATAAACGGGAATTTTGGTTAAAACCGTCTGTGCCTTCAGTGCCGCTCATAAGCCATATTTGGCTCCTTGCAGCTTCATGGCTTGTGCTGCTAGTAGCTTTTTCGTTTATATACGGAAGCTATGCTTTTTACTTTTCTCTCTTTTCTTTGTATTTCTCAAACGGTCGTATCTCTACTCCACTTAACGAGCTCTTTGTCACTGACTGCTTCCGGGATGGGCCTCGTGGAGATGGCTCGCTTGGGATTTGTAAGTGGAGGAGGAATATGATTCGGGTAGTCTTCGTTCTTCTTATCTATTTAGTTTTCCAACCTTTTCTCTTCATTATACACTACCAAAAATGTTGAGTAACCTAACCATCACTAATTTTGGTTACAACATAAGAATGTGACAAAATTGTACCTTTAAAAAACTATCCTTTCCTTAGTAATTTTAGTACAAATTGTTTGATTTCTGCTCTTCTCCTGAAGAAAAATCGTTTCAATTTGATGAAATTTGTGAGAAATTATATCAAACTCTAAAACTTCGACTTTTCGAGGCAACTGATGGTCTGATCGGGCTAGAATCCTTCCCGTTGTCAACAATTTAGGCCATATAAATATGAAACATTAATTAGTCTTGCATACCCCGAGTCCCCCATTAGCCTTATAGATCTAAAAAGAAAAATGAAATATTCTATTTATTTATTGTAAATGTCAGGCTCGCTGGAACGAAAGAAATGAAAAACTAAAAATATATAAAAGTGCGATGAGGCCATGGTCCGTGGATAATTTGGAAAAATGTAACAATACTATTAAGGTAGCGCATATGTCACACCCGTCTCACGCACGTCACCTAGTGGGTAGAAGTCAAAAACGCTGGCCACTTTGTGGAAGCCCGGTAACGGTGAGACACCTATAAGAGGATGCAGTAAATTAAGGGACTACCGAGAACGGTGTGGACTTACCATCTAATTCGGAAATAGTTCTTAAGCGTAACAGTGACTTCGTACGGATACATATAACCAACCACACGTGCAATCTCCATTTTGCAGTGTGATTATATGAGGGTGATGAGGTATTTCTGGGTGGGGCTGTGACTGAAGATAGAGTAACTACTGGCCCGCCAAATTAAGTATATATTTATTTGTGTAATCTGATAGATCACTGCTATCAAGGTTTTAGTAGTACTACCGAGATATGAATATATTTATTAGCGTGAATGTTTTGTGTAAATGGGCGTGGATGTCGAGGAATATCGAGCACTCCACAAGACATTCTAAGTAAATTAGTCTAAGATGAATGAAATTCTGTACATACTGTATGAATGTATTTATTAGCACGAATGGAAAGAAGTCTGTAGGATTATGACTATCCTATTTTTTATTTAGTTGTAGTGTTAGGACCTCAGTCGCGCACCTGTACTCTGAGCCCTGTCAACTGTAGATTCGGTAATCAACTGTAGATTAGGTAGGAACGAGCAACAAGACACTCCTCTGTTTGGCCGGTAGGAAACAAAATTAAAAGAAGAGATATGGTGAATGAGATAGAGATAAAGTTGAAATGAAACAAAGAAAAATGCGAGAAGCTCATATACGTGAGGTGACGGCAATGACCAAAATAGTTAGCCAGCCGGAAGGAAAAAAATACGAAAGCTGATAGGCAGTGTTTCAGTTAGGAAGATAATTTTGTGAAGATTTGGCGGTTCCAAGGCAAAGATGGCGGTTTGGAAGAAGTCGAGATAAATTAAAATGCCATAGTCTTCCATTACGAAAACTATTTTATACACGTCTTCAGCTATAAATTCCATCGGACCTGTTTCATTGTTTCTAAAATAGTTAAAGTTAATTAAACAAAAGTCAACAACTGCATTTCTGGTCAGATAGAATAGATACTATCTTCTCGCATCAAAAGTTTTCAAACGAGCATTCATGTACACCTAATAGACACTGATTTCCGTAGGAAAACAGAACTCTCTGTCTTAATTTCTAATATTGTTAGACATGAACACCAATTTTAACTTTCCAAACTTAAACATGAAAAGTTATTTCATCGGTCACAGAGCAAAAATCGTAGGTATGTCTCTAACATCTGGAAAAATCGCTGAGATTACGAAACTGGCAAAACCAGCTAAAAGACCACACGACGTTTTATACTGGCGACAGATCTTCTTGCTTCTGGTAATTTCCAAATTATATGAAAAACTAGTGGACAAAAGATTGGTCCCTGCGTTCTAAAAGCGAACTCTAAACCGAGCCATCAGTATTGCTTTAGAGCCAAGAAAACAAATTCTCTCTAGATGGTCCTTTGCCAGGACTTGTTTTAACAAAATAAAAGCATGATATATCTATGGACATTATTTTTTGTACTGTCCATTTCTGAAATCTATTCAACAGATTTATTTCCCACCAGACTCTACCCATGCAAATTGGAATCTCAATTAAAGTACTAATTTACAGCTCAGAAAACCAATTAAAAAGCGCATACGTTTTTAATATGCTATCTCTATTGATTACTTAGAGAGAGAAGTTTGCTCGAAATATAAAATTCGCTCATTATAAATGAATTAAAGATGTAAGGTTTTGTGTTTGTTTATACCTTGTATTTAATATTCTTTAGGCAGTATAAATATCATGTTATTTTTGAAAAATTTGCCACATTACCAAAACACATTGTTTTGCTTTTGGAAGTTCGTCGTTGTAAGCCCTATAGCCATCAGTGCACCAAAATGCCACTCTGAACCCCGAGAGCAGTTCCAGCAACTTACGCAGGAGAGCCACAAATGCATGAGGGATAATCCGCTTCAAACACAGCTCTCATGCATACCATAGCCAGCGCTGTCGTTTTTTGTTGCCAACAGGCTATCCAGTGGCAACGTTGTATAAATTTTGCTCATCTCTTGAAAAATAAAATGAAAGTAAAATAATATTTTGACTAAAATAAGATAAGTAGAATTGTAAATTGTGACTATTTTATTAGTGAATATTCCAACTACATACCAAACTCCATATTGATAAGAATCAAAATCTTAAACAAATTAATCTAAAGATTGTTAGCATAAAAATATTTATTAAACTATTTAGAATATACTTTCATTTTAAACACAAAGTTAAGCAGAAAAATTTACTTTCTTTTTTCAAACGAAACTGCTAAAAAATGAATATGGATAGTTATAATTTATTCTTACTCCATTGATTTTAATAAATTACAATAAAAAAAATACAATAGTATAAAAAAACAAATGTTAATCCCCATTGGTAATAATGGATTTACATAAGATTAGTCAACTTGAAGATGATCATTTTGTAAACAAACACTTTTTTCTCGACTTCTCTGTATTTTAATTCGCGTTATTATTGTGAGAATGAGTCATTGAGGTCACCGTCAAGTGGAGATTGTTTGAAGCAGTTGGCGTTTCTCAGAGCGTGATGACCCGGGCTTTAGCCCAATTCCGCGAGATTATCAATAGGTGGCCTGGTAGTGGGTTTTATCGCGTTAAATATGGGAGGACAGAAATATTGTCATTGTAGCAAGTTGGAACACTTTCCATAGTGCCCGCCAGATCATAAATGAAGTACGTGATTCGTAATTAGTAGAATTTGGCTTCACATCGTACGCCGCTTTGAGACGACTTACAGCTGCCGCTCGCATCCAGCAACTCAGCGTCTACTGGAAAATACCAATCGGAATGCTACTATGATTGCTAATACGTCGCGTTTCAGTCTGTCGCCAGTGATAGCAGGCGCCGAAGAGACCTTGAACAGCGGTCCGTACAAAGCTCCAGTTCGTGGTCCCTTCAGTGCAGTTTGAACGAGGCGGTGTAATGGGCTGGGAATTACACTGGAGGAAGAACTGTACTGTTGTAGAAACCTCACCGCGGCCTGTTATGTACAGTAAATTATGAAGGAATACATACATCCCACAAACCTGGGATTTGGCAGGGATTTTCGATCTCTGGATGACAGCGCCAGATCTCGTAGAGGAAGAGTTGTTAACCAATGTTTAGAAAATTTGGGAACTTCTCATCTGCCCCTTCCCTTCTACCATTGTCTCTGTACCACGTCGTTGCGTTGCAGAGAAGGATTTTCGATCACCATTCCCATCCAGTTGAGCTGCAACAATTGAGTGAAGCGTTGCAATATCTATGTCGATAAATTTCATATGAAACTATTGATAATCTGTTAACATTATACATTAACATTAATTTGTTAAATAATTATTCTGTCCAATAAATAAAATTATCGAATTTAAAACTTTCATTTTGTTATTTTTCAAAATTTTGTAATTATTTTTTTCTTCTGTAAACACATTATAATTTCAAATAAATTTGAATATAATTAACAGTTAAAATAAAATAAAAATATTACCGAAAGTAAATACCACAGAATTGGCAATAACCTTATTCATTTTTGTTCAGTTTGTACTGTTTTGTGTAATTTGGATCGTACGGCCCACCCTAAAGAATTATTTATTTTTTACAATATGTGCACGATTTGTTTCTGTTCCAATTGATATTATAAAATATAGAATGTTATCAAAGAATGCTTATGAACTTCTATGAGATTCGAAATACGTTTGAAGGATTTCTTTTCGATTAATTAAGATTTGCGATAGCTCCAGTGGTAGAGTAGCGGCGTATTTAACCGAAGGTCGTGGGTTCGAATCCCGCTTTTGACGCTGACTATTTTATCTCAACCGAAACCTTAATTAATTGAAAAGAAATTATATGGTCAAGCGGACCTCGAAACCTAATAAATGTTTGAAAATATTGTCCATCTTTTTTTGTTAATTTTATTTTGATTCGTTTTTACTGTAGAGTGAAAAAAAGACCTCGAATTGTCTAACTTTTATGGTTCATACGGATTTCCCGTTTTGCAGGGTCATGACGTGGTTTACTCTTGTTCACTAAACCAAATTCCCATACAACTTTATATTTACCTGATTTGGAAATAAGTAAACACTATACATATTAAACAACAGTTACTGCCAAGCTTATCATTACGAAAAATAAACGTTCCTTATTTAATTAGTTTGGATAAAATGTCAGTTTGTACAAGTTAAGCAGCGAAATATTGTAGATTCCTTAAAAAAATGATATTCCTTTTCACAGTAAGTTGTTTTCTAATTTTCCGAATTACGAGCCCTTAGCTCATCTTCAGGTGGAAGGATTTCTATAACCACGTCGCTCGAGATGAATTACAAAAGTCTGATGATGAGCTGAGGGCTCGAAATGCCGATCATTGGAAAACACCTTACAGTCGGAAGGAACTATTTTCTTTAAAAAAGGATTGAACACTGCACTTCATTTCTATTCGAGAAATACATCTTCTCCTATTAAAAAATAAATAAAGTTTTCGGTAATTGGAATTGCATGGTCTTCACCAGTAAACGTTATTTTGTTAAATGTATGCACCATTTATCGTTAATTGCTGTTATCACATGTAGTATAGTAAAATTCGAAAGCAAAATTATTAAGCATGAAAGATTACAAAGCATGGAACAATAAAACAAGCAAAAATATGACCCCTAAATAGATTTTCCGTTTTTTAACAATACGCCCCACTTAATTGTACTTTTTGCTTTTTTAAACTCATAATTTCACTATAATGTGATCAATTTTCATTATTGATTAATCCTTATATAATTAAGATAACGTGTCAGTTTATAAAACAAAATGATTTACCGTTTATATGGAGTACCCTTACTTGACTTTTACTCTCATACATCAAAACGCCTGATTTAATTTAATTTATTAACTTGTTCATATTAAACAAATTCGGAGACAATTCATCCTGATACTTCCTTTTTTACAACGTGTCTAGCCATGAAATTCACTCTGTGTTTTCTTTAAAGACACACGTACGTCTTTTTTACTGCAAACAAATATCGTTTGACGTTCTTGGGGATTACTCACCAGGAATGCGAGGTGCACATCACCGAAAAGTCTATTTTCAGCTAGTAAACGAAAAGGATTTTAAGCCTCCCTCCACTAAAACCATTGTTTTTCAGTAAAACCTAATAAATTATCCTTATTAGGGTAACGAGTGAGTTTATACAAAAAGGGTTTTCTGTATATATACAGGACCTCCACTTGATGTTCACTGTTTTGAATACTATTTTGAAAAGTCTATTTTCAGTTTGTAAACGGATCACTTTTTAGTCCTGCTTACCAAAATCAATGCTCTTCTTTGAAACATAATTTAAACAAAAAGTACAACAGAGAAATAAATTTTGTTCTACTAAAAATAACGTTTCGTGTAATTTGGGTCGCGTGGTCTTTATAACATTTAAAATGTAGGATAACCAATAAATGATCGCCTAGCTTATCATAGACCATTGTTGATTGGTAAAGAGGATTTTTTTTGTGAACTAGCCGCTCAGTTCCTTCTGTATATCACAGAAACGTGAAGACCAAGTTCTATGTTTGATATCATTCAACCACGTTTCTCTTCGAACAATTATTTTAGAATAAGGAACCATGGAGTTAGTGTAATCCAGTTTTGTTTTCAAGCCACGTACTTTCTGATATTAAACTGATATTGGATTTTGTTTAAAGTTTTTTTTATGGTGTGATTTTTATAGAGATATTAATATATTTTATATTAAGGGTCGGTTCAAGGATGTTAGAGGTAGTTATGGTTGGCCTTTTGAGCTGGTCAAAACCAAAATCTATGGAATATCCACTTTGTACATTGATATGTCTCTTGTGTGCCAAAACAGCAAATGCTGAAAATTCTATTTTGAGATTTTTTTGGTCGATGTTGGAGCTTTTGTTAATTGCTGAACTAAGGCGAAAATAATTAAAGTTTGTTTAGATGACATTTCCACTAGTTTGTATGGTAAGTCGTTAATTTTAAGTTTGTACTGATCCATGCTGAATTGGAAATTTTTCACTTGAGATTTGGAACGAATTGACGCTATTTTCTCTTCTTCTTCTATCGTAGTATTCACAAATAAAGACCTCCATTTAATCAGCAAGAGATTGCTGAACTTTACTTACGAACTTCCTGTGTTCCCCTATTTCCTCTTTTAAGGCTATCAACAGCTCCATCGTCGATTTGGAATTGGTGTTCACATCATTACGGTTGCATTTGATAAATCTGTATAAAAGTTTGTCCCTTTTTTCAAAACTGATTGTATGTCAATTTTTGAATGTCCTGACTATGCAGTCGTCTTGTGTACTGTCTGATGATATGTTTTCCGAAATACCTTAAGAACATTACAATCGCTAATATTGATTTCATAGAACATTCATCCCATTAGGTTGGAATTGTGAAATAAGCTTGGTACGAATTAGATTTCAACAAAATTCTATTTCGCAGTGAGCTTTTAAAATTTGTTCATTTTTACTGCTTTTATAAAATGTAATGAAGTAACATTTGATTGGTATTTTGTGAAATTGTCCGAGATTCGATAAATCGTTCAAAACAATTAGCGAACGAATTTTTTTAATAGCTCAATTTGCTGGAATATCGTTGGGAAGGATGGAGAGGATGGGAGCATGCGCGCGGTTCTTTTTCGGAGGGGGAGACGGCTGTTATGCCGTGGGCGTCCAGTGGTTGTCGGACCCTGGACAGGGATCCTTCTCGTGTATGTTGAGTGTCGTGCCGGCTCATACGCTCAGCTTCAATTTACCATTTTCAAGTTCGAATATCCATTCCGACCCGAAAGCGGAGAACAGGATGAACGGCTTGGACCAGTACGGCGACGGCTACATGGAGCCGGAGGAAGAATGGGAGCGCGAGGGCCTCCTCGACCCTGCTTGGGAAAAACAGCAGAAAAAGGTGACCATCGACATAACAATCCTAACGATACCAATATAAGGATGATCCTCTTAATCTTACCCAAAATAGCAACAAATTAATGAAATTATTTCTATGGCAAGAAATCTTTACTTTTCAAGAAATAACGTTTAAGAAAACAACCCCTACAAAATATAAATTTGATTATGGTACGATTACGAGGATAAATCTGCCTACACTAAAACATTTGTGTAAAAACTGTATTCCTGAGATTGCTCATAGTCTGCTTAAACATTTATGATCAAAAGAGAACACCTCCAGAAATGCGTACCTGCAAAATGAGCCTCAAGAATTTAGCCTTGCTGACCTAATTGCTATCTAGCCAAAAGATTTTCATAGCTATTTTTGCCAATTCTTGATGTCGTAGAAAGAAATTTAAAACCAGCTCGTTTCAAGTAAATAATATTTATTATAAATAAATAAATCCTTGCTGAACCATCAAGATACTTTTTTCTACTAACGTTTCGTAATTTTTCTTTTTTCATATAATACTTGAAAATAATATTTTACCTTCAAAATCACTAACAACAAATATTTAAGAAATTACATATTAAAAACAATCTAATAATTCATCACTTTTATAAAAATAAATAATTAATAAATTACCTGTACAATTTTATAAATTATGGTTAAATATGTACTAACTAATTAATTTTAACCTCCCATATTATGATATTATGATCGATAATGGGATGGTTATCCATTGTCCAGATGACTCGGCCATAATTTTAAATTGTTTTTTTTTTATTCTATTTTTTACGTTATCTTTCTGTAAGAATGTAATGAAACCTGCAGTTTTACTACGTGGGCGACCTTTTTTTAACTTCTGCTCCTCTGAGTATCTATAAATACACAGGGTGTCGGAATACCAAGATCGCCCCATTTACGATCGTTCCGTCCATTAAAACAAAAATTAAAAATTTGCCTTAAATTGAAAAAAAAATAAGATAAATACTAAGTTACAAAATTGATCGATACTCATGAATTTATTTCTGTAATATTAACATTATGAATAGTACTTTTCAAATTAACCATCCCTAACTATGAACAGTAATTAAATTTAACTTTTACTACTTATGCCAAATAGACAAAAGTTTCCTTTTTGTAGGTTACATTCATATTGTCATTATTCCTTGCACATGATTCAATGATTATAAGCTTGCCTGCAAGGTTACTTCGATGAATTTATTTGATATTGAAATCTAATTTAATTGACGATTACGTAAATTTCTACTATTTGTTCAATATTATTCTTTAAGGTTTCTTTCTTAATAGAAAATATGAATAAATTCCGTTTTATAACTAACTAATACATCAACGGCTGGCAAAAGTGGTATTAAAGATAACTTATCACTGTATCTTTTTAAGAAAAATACTTTCACATGATGGATGTTTTAATTAGAAATTTTGATTGCAAGTCTAATTCATACACTTGCAGAGATAGGCACACACACACACACACACATACACACACACACAACTCACACACGTACTTTTTTAAACTTAGACCTTGACATAAAATGCTTATGCTCCCAGATAAAAATTCCCTTTTTTTTTGTCTGGGCGGATAAATTAAGCTTTAGCTTCCAACGCCTTTGCTCTCATGGGAAATATGCGTTAACGGTAAAATTACAATCGAAAGGTCAGTTGTTCGACATGAATGGACTTGCGGGCGGGTCTGAAATGTTGAAGAAATACATTATGCAAATTGATAACACCATAAATAGAAACAACAATACAACCATTTTAATATAGTTCAAAAATGTTTAAAAAATCTAAGAAGGATCCTATTTTTGAATAACTGGTTATAAGTTTGGGTATTTTTGTTTGGTAGTCAAACAATTTGATTTATAGTATTAGTAGTTTGTAAATTAGAAAAATGCGGTCAATTTTACAACTTTGACTTAGTGATCCCTTAATTTTTCTCAATTATACTTAGATCGTTCTGACAGAAAGTTTATTCTCCAATTTCTACAGGTTAATGGCTTCATGAATTCAACTTAAGAATACTCATAATTTGTTAATTTAATCAGTCAAAAAAAATTTAGCTGGTGGATTTTGGAAGAATTTGAACCATGAGCCTAAATTGTAAAGGATTATTGTATAGCATATATTTGTCAAAACGAAGTTCTGTAAATATCAATACATAAAAATAATGTTGACATTAAAGTCTTATGAAATCCTTTCAACGAGTTGTTGAACTTAATAAATTATACTAATCAAAATCACTTAATTGTTCGACCGTACATTAACAACAAAACATACAGATTATCATTTGCCCATTGTTCACTCCTACAGAGTTATTATGGTTATAAAGTATAAATTAATGTTTATAATTATTGAATTTGTATGTTAAAAAAATTTGATGATATTTAAAAGAAAGTTTCCGGGTTGGGATGGGAAGTTCGTTGTCGGATGGCTCAAATTGTAGTAGAGCAGCGGCGTATTTAGCCGAAGGTCGTGGGTTCGAATCCCGCTAGTGTCACTCACTTTTTTATTTCAACCAAAACCTTTGAAACGAATTCATTTTGTCCAGCGGACCATGAAACCTAATAAATGTTGTAAAAAAAACGATATTTAATGAAAAATCACTTTAGTCTTTAAAATGCTAAAGTTTTTTGTTAAATATACCTCGTGCTTACTTTCGTTAACATGTATTTAAATGTTTATAGATAAATACATTTATAAATGACAAAATTCGTCAGAAATTCGTTAATTTAATCGACCTAGTTTTGTATGTGACAACAGGTGGACGACCTTTCGCTCTTTCATTATTTTCCAGAGCTAAAGTACATCTCCTTGGACTAGGTTCTAATTTAAATTAGTATAATTATTTTCCAACGTCTCTTAGCAAAATCTTTGTATTTTTTTGCAAAAGTTTACGTTTCTGTACCTATTTACTTGGATGTTGACTGGGGTATTCCTACAGGAATGAATTTAAAAAGTGAAATCTTTGCAAGACAGTCGGGATAATTCCTTCGTTTTGTTTTCTACGAGAGGAAAGAGGAAGTTCAATTGTTTGCAAACATTGTTGATGCAACACGTTTGATTTCAGAAGTTATCGATCCGGGTCGTTTAAAATTAAAATTACGCTATCGACGTCTTATTAATAAGGACGTAATTTTTGACTTTTTCATTTTGTATTATCTTAATTAATTCATTTTAATACAAGGCGAAAGTAAATGTTTTTTTAATTTCCTTGACGGTATCTCTGTTTTTGTGGTTTTTAAGTTGTTGAGATTTCTCATAAGCACCGAAATGTTTAACTTAGAAATTAAGATTAGAAATCGTAATCTTAAACATATTTACCTATTGGGGGGAAAATGCAAATACTAGCCACGGCTAAGCTAACATGGCAGAGGTTTGCACTTTCTGAGCAACAAACTGTATTTTTATCGCACTTCGTTTAGAGTAAGAAGAACATTGGAAAAAATCGAAACTTTAAACTTACGCCAAATACAAATCATAACTCTTAGAATGAGTTATATGACTATTAAGATATTAATTTTTTCTATAAAGAAACTATTTTCTATTTTTTTTCTTTAATAGAGTAAAATTGTGTAATAAATTTTTAATCATTTTTTAAAACAGTACATATTCGATATATGTACGAAAATCTATTTGTGCAAATAATTGGTAACTAAATTATAATTTTCATTTCATTAAAATCAGCCAGGATAACATATCAAGGACCCATACATAAACAATAAAATCAATCAGACCTCTTTATCTGATTTCAGTATGATTTAAATTAAAAATTAATTTAATTTAAATTTTTGCAAATATATTCACGTTGAATTGCAAATTGCAAAACGCAGTTTTGAAAAACGTAAAAGGTTTCAACAAGAAATAATTTTTAACAAGACGTATGGCAACCGTGAATCAAAATTTGATAAAAATAATTTATAGATTAATTAATTGAGACGAAAAAAAGTTAATGGCACGAGTGGGATTCGAACCGATTTCATTAGATTCATCTCCACTAAAAACCTTAATTAATTGTATTGTATCAATTGGTCAAGCGGACCACTAAATTAGAGAAAATAATTTATAAAAAAAATTTATACATTAAGAACTTGTATTAAAAAATGGAAACAACAAGATTTTTTTTGAATCTAGAGAAAATAATAGCACATTCGTCTCAATAGTTTAGCTTTTAAAAAAATTGGAACCTTAATGTTTGATAAGTATAAATGTGACGGATTTTAACGAACAAATGAAAAAATGTAAGACCTAAATTGTATTGGATTTTATGTAAAACTTTACTACCCACTACAAATGGAATGATAATCGTTAACTAAATTTTTAAGAAATCCTTTCTCAGTCGAGGTTTGAGTAAAGATTTCTCTTTGTAACATTCTGAATTATAAAAGGAGCACCTAAGTCCAAAAAGACTAAACGCAAATCGATATTAATTAAACTTTTAGGCAAATTGAAACCGCGCTGCTTGAAAAATTATTTAGAGATTGAATTTTACCGATGGACTACAAAATCAAGATCTGAAAATATAAAACTTCTGTATAAAGCATTATTTTTTAATCAGGATAATCGCAAAAATTCGATGGTCTATTTTATAATCCAACAATTAGGAAAGGAAAGTTCTCTATGTTATCTTCGGCTCTATTGTCTACCTGTTGATGAAATTAATGATCTAAGCAGGTCATAAACTTGTCGTGCCTTCCTGGCTCCTTCTATGATTACAGTCATTCCCATGACCGTAAAAACGTCTTTTTGATTATTGCAGAAAAATCCCTCGTCACGTTGTCTAAAAAACTACCCCTAATTTCAAAACGGAATCAGATTTTAACGAGGATTTTATTAGAAATCTAGAATGTTAGTTGGCTGTAACATGAGTAGAGTCTTTATTAAATTCAAAATTATCCCGAGTAACTAACGACTGTCGGTGATATCTGGTTCGTAGATAAAAGCCTTGCGTTGAGTCAGAGGCCCAGGGTGCGAGCTATTATGAGCCTGGCAACATTCCCAACATATATAAAACACAACCCCGTTACAGATAGGATTCTGTTTTAGTAGAATTTCGTTAGGGAAACACTATAGAATGGACAGGAGATGGGATTTTTTTAAATAAATAAAATACATCAATGAGAAAAGGGCATCGGTCGTGGAGATATCTAAGTCAGTAAGGTTTACGTGGCATATTTGAACGTCTGAGGGATTATATCGATTTTACCACGTCGAGTGTCTCCGTTGACCAGTCCTTGAAATACATTAGTCGAAATGGACACGAAAGTCTGTTTGAGTTTGTGATAAGATCAGAGTTAGTTTAGTGCCTCAATGGCCGTCCTGAAAGTTGGCATGAAATCGTATTAGTGAAGTTTCGTTTAACACTGTCTGTGTCTTTTTAACTAGAACTGAAGTCATCTATTGATACAAAATATAGAATAAATATCACAAATGATGGCTTACAACATCAATTAATTGTAAAAAATCATATTTCTGTTCAAAACGAATTAGATCAGAATAAAATTCAAACTAAGGTAAAAAGTTTAAAAATTTTACGTAATGTTTCGTCATTACAGTTCATTTACCCTGATGTTTTGTAACGGTTGTTATTTATAATAATGGGACTCGTTGACTCATTCGCTAAAGATGCTAAATAATCGACCACGACAACCGTGTCAGCCGATAGAGTGATACATCAAAAATCACTCGGCTAGTGTTGAAACAGTTTTCTCCCCTTTCTCACCCATTCTTTATTAATTTACTCATGCTCAAAAGTTTTCGGTAAAATTAACCAAAAAAACTGTCGAGTAAGGTTGAAGTCGAATTCAGAAATGCATTTCAGTCCTACGTCAGATATTTTTTTGACAAATCAACAGAAATATATTTGGACTTATTTTATAAAACAACAGCTTAAATAATAATTTTAATATATATAATACTTTTTTTTTTATACTAAAGTTCCAAATTACATCACTTATTGGAAAACATTTATAACTTTTAATTGAGAATCCCTTGCATATAGATATTTGGTTTATCATGTACATGCTTTTCCTTAGTTTATCACATAAATATTCCATTTCCTGTCCTAGTCCCTTATCCCTAAATCATTTCCTTTTTTTATTGGTTGGCAACAATGCTGTGAATGTTGTTTAATTTAATTTTTTCTGTATAACCTAAATTGGATTCCTTTGTGCTTAAGTTATGTTTAAATCTGAATTTTATATATTAAAAATATTAAAAAAACTACGAATAAAATTCCGAGTAATTTGTTTAAGATAAAACAGCGTACAGTTTTTAACACTTATTACAAATAATATCCTAAAATTTATGTTATTTTAGCTTAATTTCATCTGTGATAAATGTCCAAATAACTTTTTATTCGATAAAAGAAAGAAAATAGAATTTTTTATTCTGTCGTGGAAACAAATATGCTACGATTTTATGAAACTTTACAAAACAACATATTAAAAGAAGTGAAAAAGATCCAGCGCTTCTTTTTGACAATAAACCATGGTAAACAACATTTTTTTGGATCACAATTGAAAATAAATGGTGTCCAAGATTAATTATTTTTATAAATTATAACAATTTATTAATGTACTGTAACCCTTACTGCAAAATTAAGTAATGTTCTCATATCTGTTTCATGTAAAACTATATATATTAAAGTTTATTATAATTTTTATTTTTTCTTGTTAACACCGTGAAAACCCAGATAATCTTTAGCCTTTATATCTATTAAAAAATATTATTGGAGAAAGTATATTTTACTATCAAAACGGTCTAGATATAAAGTCCATAAAAACAAAAAAATAGTTTGCTAAAAGAAACAAACAATATGTTAAATTGAAAAGAATGCTAATAAAAAAAATAATTTGCTCTGAACTTGTAAATTTAGTATAAAGTTTGGTGATAAAAGCCCCAGTTATTGGAAAAATAGTTACGACTGTTACGATTTGAACAATGCGTGTTATTTCAAAAGTGTTCGTTTTTTCTCATATTTGTGGGAAAGATAGCTAGGGTGAGAAAATCCGTTTATCTTCTCATCGCAGTAACAAAGCGATATCACGTCTTTCCTATTTTTCCCTTTTTCTAAATGAGTTTGTTGCAATGGCAATTTTGATCATATCAAAATAGTTTCTCTTGGTTTCATTGCAATATTTTACAATGAAATGTTGATACCCTTATAATAGCCTGAACTTCTGACGACCGAAACGACTGATCAAAATAAAAAGAGATTTTTGGCAAATATTATTATCATAATAAACCATTTACTCTGACTTCTATAATAATATAACAACTTTCCACTATTATCTATAATATTAATCATATATAAATTAATTAATCTTTATGTAAGGTATTGGTTGAGATAAAAAAGGGAGTGTCACGAGCGGGATTCGAACCCACGATGTTCGGCTAAATCCGCCGCTGCTCTATCACTTGAGTTATCGTGACTTAGATCCACTCGAACAACTTCCCATCCCTACCCAAACTTTTGAATTTTCCTTACTTTTTGCCATTTTCCAAATCTTTTTATCTCTACCAGTACCTTACGTAGAGATTAATTAATTTAAAGATGTTATTTGGTCAATCGGACCACGAAATCTAATGAAAATAATCATATGGAAAAGAATAAAAATGTTTTTTCACTTAGATTAACATTCTTATTTCTAAAAAATTATAAAACAAAGAAAAACTAAACGTTTTCATTCTTCGCTGATTTTACGACTTCCGATTGCTTCTAAACGAATCTATTTAGCAATGAGCTTTAGGAGAGCATATTGATGATTGGATTTGGCCCAAAGGGGGCTTTTATGCTCGGACGGTCGAAAATTCATTAAAAAAAAAAAATTCTACGGCACCGGACCCACAGTTCAGCTCTAAATTAAAATCATACGGGTTTTAATTTTAGCCTGTTGATTCATTGCCCGGCCGGCGGTTTTACGACGGGTTGAAAGAGTGGATTCTCCGGCCGGCGGAGTGAATCGGCCCCGTTTTACTCCACCAAACTGGATTCTCCCCCGGAGAGAAAAGACGTCCTGGAGTCGGCGTCCTTGAAACGTCTGCAAGAAGAAAAGAAAAGAAGAGTGGTGGTGGTGGTGGTGGTTAAAGGTGCCTACCGGCCCATCCTACGACCCATGCTTCCTTCAACAACGGAGAGCATGACTCGCATCGGGGTCATTCTTGATAAGCCTGGTCGGAAATTCATTTTGACAAATCTCTCAGTCCAATACGTACTCGGCAGTTTCAGTCTACATACTTAATCAAAACTGCATATCTCTACAATTTTCATATAACTTCGCATCCGTTTATACTCTATACCGATATTATAAAAATTATCTTGACCTCATTGACATCAGGTTGTACTATTAAAATTGTTTATTAAAAAATCACAGATAAGGACAATTTGGAAGAAAATACAAACACATAGTGCCAAGCTATCGAGGAATATATGTGCTGAGGGGTCGTGAAAAGAGTAGATAAATTGAATTATATAAAATATGAGTACATACTTTTCCGTTGCGTAAAATGGAATAATCTCCTTCGACAGAACGTTGAAATACTTTCTATGTAGAAAAGACTCACTGAATTAGGACAGATCTATGCCAAACTAAAAAGCTCTACTTTAAAAAGATAGGCAAAGCTTGTAGCACATAACTTTGCCAACCAACAAGGTCGAATTATATGTAATTATGTGACCTACCTAGGATAAGTTAACTTGGAAAGTAAACATATTATGTACTCCCTCTAAAGGAGAATGCACTTTCAACGGTATGAGAATAAGGTAGGGTCGATCCAGAGTAAATTTTATTAGGTCGGTATGAATTGAGAGAAAATACAACATGTAGAGCATATCCGCAAAAACCTTATTTTGGTTAGATTATAACCAACCCGTTTTGGCGGTAATAACCACAAACCAATTTTTATAATCAAGAAACGCATCAAAATGATTTTTTATACATTCTCTAGCAAATGATTACTGGCTAAACCAATAATAATTTAGATTTTTTCAGCAAATTAATTTTTTCATTCTTTATTTCAATCTGTAAAAAATGTATTGTCTTGAAAATCTTCATTTTTCGTACTTAAAATTAATGTAAATTCTTATGCTTTGTTTTTTTATTTTTTTCATTTTAGAGCGCGATAATTCAAAATTTCAGTTTATTGTTGCAAAAAAATCCCTTCGATATTTTCATGAAGGATGTACTTCTATAAAAAATACATTATTCAAATTTTCTCTTATTTATAATTAACAAAATTAATAAAATCGCCATTTAAACCAAAAAAGTCTAGTTAACCAGAAGCATTTTATAATCAAATTTCAATATATTTCCACCTCATTCGTATTCATTGAGCGTGATAAGGCTCTCAATATTCCAGACCGAACATTTAATTCTGCTGTAAATTGTTTAATATTCATGATTATGAAATCGATACAACAGAATATACTTTGAAGAGGTTTTGAACTTCATCTCGTTTCTAAATCATTCACAAAAAATTTATTTCATTATTACCTATTATTTATAAATTTAACGCTGTTTGATATATTAATCATAAAAAAGTTCTGATTAACATTTTTAACGTTATAGTTTATGTTTTTCAATTTACGTCTGTCTTAAAATAAAATTTTTAGCCACAATGTTTATGTAAACTTCATCTTAAAGGCCACTTTCTTTCAAAATTACAAATATTCGTTTTTTTGAAAGCATGAAGGTATTTTATTTGTTATAATCAAACTTATATTAATTTATATAATTCAGTTACCTAACAACAGTAGAACTAAGAAACTTAGAAGGTTTTTGTAAAAGGGAATCTACTTGCGTTGAAAAAAAATATCATTCTTCCAAAACTGTTTAATTTTTGTTGCTAATGGATTGGCTTTTAGTGGGGGTGTTAATGTTTATATAATTAACACAATTATAATTTTTTTTCAAATAAAATGTATATTCAAAACATCTTTACTAAAAAGTAATATGCAAATGAACAAAAGTCAAATTTTACAATTTTTCTCAGCGATTCGATTTCTAAACCGCAGGTAATTTTTTTTTCTGGTAATTTTGATGATAGGATTTTTGACTGTCACGAAACAGATGGCGAAATCTTTCTCTTTCCATCCTACTACGTATCTATAGTAGGGTGCTGAAAAAAAAATTGTTTTAATTGTGTGGTAGTTTAGTGACCGTTAGTCAATGATTATGCGGAGAGATCGTGAGATGCGGTCTATTGTGATGTGGGTTTTAGAAAAATTCTTCATCGTGCCAACGTTTCGATCTTTATTGAGATCATCTTCAGAGCCTGGGATTTATAAACATTGTTTAAAATTTACAAATACATATAAAATGCGAAAAAATTAATTTATACATTTCTAGAAAATTTTAATTGTTTATTTTTAAATTTTGTTTGTTTTAGTTGCGACATTTTTGGTATGCTGATTTATTTATGAGGCATAGAAAAATTTCAACCGCTGATAGGTGGTATTAAACTGTAAAGAATGTTAACGCAATTAATTTTACAGCGCAATTAGAAAGCCACTATTAAACAGCTAATGATATCATTTTTAACAGATGATCTTTTATATTTTCTAAAAAAATTGATTCCATGGTTTGATGAATATGTTAAAAAACCAATTAATATTCTAGCCACATGGACAATTAAATGAAATTAGATAAAAACCCAAGTTACGAAAATTACTTAATGTTCATAGTTCAAACAATTAATATTCTATGTTTAATGTCTTAGTATTTATTCTGAGAATCTTCTATATTAAGTAAATTTTAAAAACTTGTTGTTTGTAATTGATCGACATTTGCAGAAAGTTTCGATAATCTTTCACCTACTCTCATGAACCTAGACGCTTTTAAGATGAAGAAGATTTTAATTGTATGTCGCTATTAAAAGAGTACTTCTAAACTATTTTTTTTACATCCGTTCCGTTCTATTTATAAATTATGGAACAATTTGATATCTAAATTAAGACGAACATGATTCGCTTCCGGTCATCGTCAATTGAAACGATTTACGACGCTTTGAACGCCCATATTTAAGATGTTTCAACTGCTTTTATAAGGAATAAGCAAACTACATTTGAAAACAGGCTTAAAAGCAGTTTAGTTACAGTATAAACATTCGATCTTGAATGATCTTGAATATGACTGATGAAGTCCAATACCAAAAAAGGCTTTGCTTCCATGTTCAATAAAAGTTTTAATTAATTTTAAATTTTGTGTTAAGTTAGGTTAATGTGTCAAGACGTTTCTAATCTAAAACCTGCATGGTTTACAAGAAAGATAAAAATCTAGTCAAATTAGTTTTCATTTGTTGAAATCACTGGTTTGAAAATAACCTGAAGTATTGTAATTGGTAGCAAGTTGCAAAAATAGAAGCGAATAATTTCGAAATTGAATTTTATGCCCATAGCGAAATATTTCTATTATGAAATACAAGAAGCAATCCTTTAAAATTTAAAGTAAACAAATTATCTGTAGTATCGTAAATGGATAAGTTGTTATAATTATGTTATCAATTATTTTTTCTGGTTTCTTTCATAATTTGTATTTAAAAGCTACCGTTAAAATGTTTTAAATACAAAAAGAGTTATATTAATTTACTATTTTTATACTTGACACTGTCAACATTTTTCACATCATTTGAATGTAGACATTTTCAGTAGTCCGTGTTTAAATTTATGATACCTGTGACAGAGTTTCGCACTTCCAGTAAGATTTATAGCAGCTGTAAATATAAAAGTAAATGTACAACTTCTACATCATTGAATATAAATATGTTGTTGTTTTTTTTCTGTTAAGAAATCAAGATTAGTGTCTCAGAACTTACCTAAATATCGATTTTTGTGCCATTAGTCTGATCTTTCAATGCATTTCCGTTGTCAATTAAATACCCATATTTAATAAATACATATTTTGATTAAAGAATTACCGGTGGGTATAAAATAATTTCTTCTACTTTACGTACCATGTTCTTGTAGAACGTTGTAGTAGCCTGAACCTGTAAGCCTTGGACAACGCGTCCAAACATTTTACCTCGTAGGAAAAGTTTCAGAAAGGTTCTAACTACCTATTATATCATATTGCAATTTGTTCCTTTTGAAGTGTTGAGGATTTCTAGATTGTTATTCCAGTGCAGTACCGGAGCCACATTAATGATCCTGCCTTTCCAAGATATCTTCAGAGTTCGTCTGCACATTCGCCTTTCGAAAGCTTCCAGCTTTGCACAATTTGTCTGTAAGGATTCGGTTTCGACACCATAAGAAAAACGTACACTTAGTACCTAGGGTTTAACTATTCAATTAAGAATTCTGATAGTCTGCGATAATTTTCTAGTAGGAATTTTTAAATTGTTCAACTCTAAAACGAATTTCATATGAAGAATCCTAGTTATTTTTGAGATACCATACCTAGTATGTTTAGTACCTGCCAATAGAGATATCACGTCCAATTTTCGAAATGATTTTTGTTTACTGATAATCATTCTTTGCCGTTTGCGCAATGGGTGAAGTTGCAACCCATGGCACTACTTTCAATGACAGATTCCTATCAGTTTTGCAAATCTACCAGACTTGTTGTTTGCAGGACAATGTTGTCAGTGTATCTGATGATATTAACAACAACCCCGTTCATTTTCCCATCATTAAACATTTTCCTCTAAAAAAAAAAAAATCTTTCTGAAGAGATATTAAAAAGTGAAGTTGAGAGATTACAACCTTCTCGAATACGTAATTGAAACTTCTTATGATACCTATACAAATACTAGCATGCTGATTCTCATAAAAGTAACCAATCAATCTAATATTGCCATTGTCTGATGTCAGTTATTTAATAATGTTAATAAATAAAGCAAATAGAAATAATCAGATGTAGTCATAAACTGAACTTTAAGGTCAAAATCAATAATTATGACAATATTTTGCAACTTAAGAACCGTTTTTAAAAATACGTTCATTTTTTTCCTCAATTTTCATAATTGCTCACAGAAAACATTTAGAATTATTCAGTTTGCTTTAGACGAGTTTAAACATTTTTGTCTTAAGCATAAAAAAATTCCTAATTAGAAAATAACTCTACTCTTAAGTTCATTAATTTTCTTGGTACGGTTGACCCCTTAATATCTTTCAATTAATTAAGGTTTTTAGTTGAAATAAAAAAGTCACTGTCGCGGGCGGGATTCGAACCGACGATCTTCGGCTGGATTCGCGGCTGCTCTACGACTTGAGCTATCGTTACCTGGATTCACTCGGACACTAACTTCCATCTCAACTCCCCTTTTTTTTTAATTTGACCTCATTTTTGCCATCTGTCGTTAAGCTTAACTTATTACTTTTTAAAGAAATTTTATGTTCGATACCTAAAAATTGATTTACATAATAGTCAAGTTTACTTTTTTTATACATATATTTAAGAAGTATGATATTTTGTTCTTAAGGCCGTACCAAAAAAAAGTCAAAATATTTTAGTTTTGTACTTTTTAATTTTGTTATATAATATTGGACTTAATATAACTAACATATTTCCATCAGAACTGTTTATTTTAGCTTTTTATTTTACGCACTGTCGTTACGTCAATAAAACATTCCGTGAGTCTCGCTACCGATCAATCATGATTAATTAAACACCCTCACGGATTGTACATAGTCAATCAATTGCCTTAAAAGAGACAAAAGCCAACAAAAACACAAAGCAAACAATATTCCTAAAATATTCTTATTATACTTTCGAGACAAGCTCAACAAATTTATTTATGTACAATACAAAATCTACACACCAAAATGACCAGATCCATCCATCCCCTCCGCCGACCTCCAATACTACCAGATATCTATTTGTAGGACGACGGGAATATACCTCAACCCACTCCATTAGGACTTTGGATACAATAATATCAAATTTATATGGATATTAAAACATGAAACGCCGATAGTAGGAAAACCGGTTAAAAAAAACTATTAAAAACCAATGTATAAAATAGCGAGGCTTTACGCTAATTAAGTAATAAATGGGCTATATAACGATTTTCTCTTAAATAGGCGTAAAATAAAGTCAAATGATTTATTTTAAATTTATACAATAAAATATTACAGATCTATTATTCCACAGGTTTGACAGCATAATAACAATATTTCAGTTTTATTTAATGACTTGATTAGCTCTTTATAAAGCCAATGTGGCAATTTTACACCTCCATTCAAACCACTAAAATAGATTTACCATTTGACAAGGTATAGCCATTGTTGGAAAGCCCATTTCTACTAAAGCTTGTTTCATCTTCCTTGTCAATAATTCTTTTTCTGTAAGCTCTTGGTTGAGATAAAAAAGCTAGTATCACGAGGGGGATTCAAACCCACGACTTTCGTTTCTGTCTGAATAGGTTTTACTTCTTAATAGAGCACTATTCAAAGTCATTTATAAGAGGCATTTGGAATTGTATACAAACTTTTCTTACGGATATAAAAGTAACAATTGGAGCTATTTAAAAAAGGTTAAGAATGTAAGACATCTTGGAGGAAAAATAAGTAATTCTTTTAAATTTCTACATTGCACTTTTTCTCACATTGTGAAATTCTTATTCAGGCTTGCAAGGTGATGACTCGGCTCTTTTCGTTCACCTCCCCCGCCGTGCTACACTAACAATTATTTTTCGGCATTTTCACCACCTTAAAATGGAGTTTCGTATACCGCACCGAATAAAATATAATCAAATAAAATATAAGCAAAAATCGAAATGGCAAAACGGTTTCGATATTTTTCTAACGATATGTATAAACGACAGGTTTGACATAAATAACTCACAGACCAACCACTGGGGCAAAGTTGATCGGAGAAGGCAAACCTAAATTTGATGATCTTGTTAACTTAATCACTAAACACAAATTTTTTTTATATAATTTTTTTAGTACAATTTATAATATTTCTTATTGACGAAACAACGAACTACTGAGGACAGCGAAATGATTAAAACGTCTGTCAGACCAAAACGGAACATCGAAAATAGGCCTATATGAAGGAGTAAAAATTTATTTGGTACGTTATTAATCTCTTTATTTTTGTGGTATGATTGACCATATTGGTATGGTATGGTATGGTAGAAAAGGATACTAGGAGGCGGGGGTTTGTATACCCTAGGCACTGCATCCTTCTGGCTTATTGTACTTTCCTAGTTCCTTAGTTTAGTCAATAGACTCAATCCTTTTTCTCAGAAGTATCAAGTCATTGACTGCTATTGCTGCAATGTGGTTCTCTGGGTCCATTGAGCCGTTGCTTTGCATTCGAAGATGATATGAGTGGCTGTTTCCTCCTCCTCATTACATAGCCTGCAAATGGGATCATCATTGTATATGCCCATGTTGTGCAGATGTTTTCTTAGATTTCAGTGGCCGGTTAGTAGTCCTACCACTCCTCTGAGTATTGCCCTCTCCAATTGTAGTAGTGTTTTTGCTAGTTTTGGTGAGGGTTGTTTTATAAGTTTACTGTGTCTAGCACTGCTAGAGTTTATCCACTTTTCTCTTTGTTTTGTTTGGATCCATTCTGCGATGGAGGATTCTATGTTTCTTTTTGATATTCCAAGGAGAGGTTCGGGGCCTATGTATAGTCTTGCGGATCCTCCTCTGGCCAGTCTGTCTGCTTCTTTATTACCCAAAATTCTCCTGTGCCCTGGCACCCAGGATACCGTCAGGTTGTTATGTTCCCCCAGGTTTTGGAGATTTTGGATGCATTCACTGACTAGTTTTGATGTAATTCTTTTGCATGTCAATGCTTTAATAGCTGCTTCGCTGTATGATCTTATGAGAATTTTTTTGTCAGTGTAACCTCTTTAAGGTTTTCTTTAAGATTCATGTATTCCTGCTTGAAAGACCGAGGTATACTTCTCTCATGAGTTTGATTGCTCATATTTTGGGCTTGTACAGAAAACACCTGATCCGGTTCCTTCATTTGTTTTGGAGCCATCCGCATACCATATCATTGTATCTGATGTTGTCCTGTGTTCTTCCTCTCCTTTATAATCTGTTGAGATTTTATAGGAGGTTGTGAAGATTGTTTCCGGGATTGACCACATCCCTTATTTCAATTACTTATTCTTTTTATGAACTGAGGAAAAAGTTAGTGTCACGAGCGAGATTCGAACCCAAAACCTTCTACCACACGAGCTATCGTATAACAGCGGCGTATTGAGCCGAAGGTCGTGAGTTCGAATCTCGCCTTTGACACTAATTTTTTAATCTCAACATGAACGTACATAAAAAGAATAATTAATTTGTGTGTTATGTTTTTACTAGTTATATTCCCACAGATTTTCTTATAACAAGATTTTCATAGAAGCAACTTAATGACATGCAATGTATTTAGGCTAAACGAGTAAGGATAATAGTTATTGTTTCAAAAATAAATACCCTGACAAGCAGTAGAACTTTACATTGTTAGAAATGTAGTAAGCAAAAAGCATTCCATTTCAAATCACAAACAGCTGTAATAATATCCCATCTACTTTCAATATCCTTATTCATTTTCCTTCCATTAATAATTACCATTGAATCCTTTGTCAATAAGCCCGGATATAATTTCAATTAGGGCTCTTTTCTGGGACGACTGCTGTGCGCCGACCGATTTTTCAGCTTGCCGTGCCGATTGGGCAATAAAGGAAGGAATGGGGAACAACAAAGGAATGTCAACACATTCGGTTGCGGTGGGGCCGGTGAAGGTGAGCCTTTACTATGTTTCCCGACAAAGGAAACTACGGATATCTCATCTTTGATCCGATTCCACAATCCAGGATTAGGCAACAGCTTTTTTTATCACACGGCCCAGATCGCCCTAAGGGCCCTCTTGAAATATTGGAAAAATAACGAATCATTTAAGTATCTTAATATCAATTTTATTACAATTTTGCTCGGGATGAGTAACAAAAAAGAGAAATAACTAAAAGTAGAAAAACCGAAAGAAAGAAGAAAAGTTCTGCAGGCGCCTTATTTTTTGTTCAAAACTAATACGTACACAGTTTTAAAGTTTAATATGTCAATCGTAATTAGAGTTGTTGCAAATAAAACAAATAGGTAGCTACTGCTTAATTTCTTTCCATTTGGGATAAATAATGACCCATCACATATTTCCAAACGACTCTCTTTTATCTTCTTCGTGGTCAGCATAATCGTACAAAATAGCGTAGGGGACCTAGTGTTCGAAACAAAAAACTATATTTAAAAAATTGATCAAACTGGATGTACATGTGTAATCATAGAAAAAACTGCGTTGTTTCCTATATTCAATCCTTCAATTAAGGCAAAAAACAATCTAACTTCGATTTTTTTTAAATCTACCTTGGTGACCTATATTATATCTATGTGAATTGTAAAGTATATGGGATCGATGTTTTTCGTTAACATTAAATTTAACAAATCTTTCAGTAGTTTGAAAAAAAAAGTTGGACTTTGGAAGAGTAAATTCGATGCAATCACAATTTACTACCTATGGTTAAATGATTTGCATAAATTTATTTTTAATTTCTCTCGGATTTTATTAAACAAACAGTGTTTTTTTAAATATTGACAAAAAAAATAGACATTTTAAAAATTTCTGTCAGTAAGAGGCTCAAAAAGGAGAAGTAATCGGATGAGTCGCTTTTAAATTTTAAAAGTCCCAAGTATAATACAGCATCTTAAAATTTAACAGCATTGATGTTGGTTATATGGATTTTAATAACAAAGATAAATGTTGTTCAAAACATATTATTTTCAGAGTTCAAGCTAGAAAAATAGAGAAAATTAGCTTTTACCCTACGCACGTGTACTTCAACATTTAAATTAAAATGCTCGATTTTTCATTTTTTGAATTTGTATTATTATGATCTTTTTGATGAACTTTATGATGATGAACAAAAAATATCAGAAGTTTGAATAAAAATTGGCTCAATTCGAATTAATTAACTGACAAGTAAAATTCAGCCTAAATTAACTTTTATTGTACTAGGCTATAAAAATATTCGTTTTTACATGAGATTTATTATCATCAGAATTAAGTAGTTTTTCGAAAAGTATACGTTTCTAAAACTAGGTTGTATGCGTACATTGACTTCGGATTCTCTGTTGAACCGTTCTTCATTTTCGATAGTCATTGTCAGGATTTTGCATATGAAATTATTTATTACTTTCTTGTTACCAGTTTACCTTAATCTGCAAAAAATAGATGCATAACTACAGACATTTATATCTCAAAGCTTTACTAGTAAGAAGGAATAATACAATTAATTGTATCATAAATCAAAGGGCGGCATAAATTATATACTTTCTCCGTCGTTGCGGTTATGCCGTGGTTACAAGCCATAAAGTTAACAACGCATGTAATGCTGAAAACAAGGTGTTTACAATTAATCCGCCCAGTCACGAATGAAATGCGATTAGAATAAATTCACTTGGTGACGCACTTCGGCATCGGTTCACCCGGTGGCTTCATAACAAAGAAAGTATGTCGGTTGAGTTCTTGTGAATCGCATTACTTGCTCTCCCAGGCTCATTCCCGTTGCCCGTTTGCAGGTCCGGAAGCAGGAAAGAGGGACCCAGATACATAAAGAACCTTAGCGTTCAAGGAGCCCACTTACAAAAAACGCAAATGCTGATATCAGCAGATATCAGCCAATAACCAAATATATTTCCATATACAAACAAACATCATCGTTTTCATTAAAAAAGAAAATAAATACTAATAATTTCAAGTTTGCTTTTCATACTTGTGATGAAAATGATGTGAGTTCTTGGTTGCCTATCCCTTTTATTTACAGTGTTAGATATCTTGGTATGACATTGGTCTCAAATTCACCAATTGTGTGGTCCGCTTGACCGATAAATATATTACAATTAATTAAGGTTTTAGTTGAGATAAAAAAGTGAATGGCACGAGCGGGATTTGAACCCACGATTTTCGGCTTGATACGCTGCTGCTCTACCACTTGAGCTATCGTGACCTCGTGGGTTCGAATCTCGCTCGTTACTTTTTTTTATCTCAGCTAAAAACCTTAATTAATAGGTGTCAAATTTGAGTTTTAATTTACGTATTGATTCTTTGGTTTCCCGTCTGAGAAAGCTCTTCTAAAATTTTATTATTTTTACTCTTATTACTTTACTATTATGTATTACACATAATCATAATTGTGATGTATTATCGTGGCAACAATAGCCTGGATCACGGAATTGTTTCTTAATTCAACCCATTATTTTTAAAATTGTTGATGTTTATGTTTTAAGATTGCGATCAGAGAAATTATGTTTATGCCACATCATCAAGCATTTGCACGCAAGCTTGGTAATTAAAAACATTCACAAGTTCCATTGTTAAGAATACCTCGCCTTTCAAATGCAATGTTGATTAATTGGTCACTTTTAAACGACCCATGTATTTTGAAACTCTATCGACCAGCTGATTTGGGTCAATCTGAAACAAGCCAAAAGAACAAAACATAGAATATTTCTTTCCTGGAATATTTGAGTACGCTATGGACGTGTGGTTTTCACGTCTTCGGCAGTTAGGGCCATTCAAAATATCATCTTCTCGCATCCTGCTTTATTCAATTCGCATATCACATTTTCCCCAAAAGCTAGCAAACTACTGGCAAGCTAGTTTATTATAACTTTGATAAATAATAAAATAAAATATACCCGACTTTTCGTTCATCACTATCTGTTAGATTATAGATTGTAAATGGTATTTTAACCAGTAATTGTGAAATTCTCTTAAAATCTCTATTGAAAAAATGACGACTCACTCAGAAGGGTGGTGCAACTTACATTAAAATAAATGGTGCTGGATGCTGGGCTGTTGTTAAACACACTGTTCATTTCCTCACTTAACATGACGAAGCTGAAATCCCTTTAATTTTGAACCCAAGAGACGAGTATTCGGGCCTAATTTCCTTACATCGCATTCTCCAAAATTCTAAGCAATATTTTTATTTACGTTTAATCCAGTTTACTAGATAAACGTTTTAAACAATGACAAGTCGATTTTATTCTATGGATTGGCCGGTGTAAATATGAAAATGGTTAAATAAAATAGACAGAATAATATTATAAGGACTAATCCGGCCCGGAGGACCAAACCATTTTGAAAGGTTCTTTAAATACTTTTGTATTTTGTAAGGTACCTAGTTGTACCGAAGCGCGCATACGAGTGGGATTAATAAATAGAGTATATATTGAATAATATTTTAGTTCACAAAAGTATTTTGTAGTTATTGACTGATCGTAAGTTTTAACGCATTATAAATAACTGCTCAATCAACTGTTTGTATTATATATTGTATATTATATATTATATATATTGAAATATACATAAAAACGAAATTTAAAAAAACAAATATTGGTTCTGGGAGGATTTATCTCGTTTTGAACTGGACCAAATAAAAGAGGACTGAGCACATTGGAGAAGAATGGATTCTCTGGATGTGAAAACGGTTGAATGTAATTGATTGAAAAGTAAAGAAGAAAATAACGCAATTGGTTAAATAATTGCCCTTTTACGTAAATTCAAATGCCACGATACTTTGATTGAAAATACTTCTTCTTGCCAATTATTATAAGTCTCTCTTAAATTAAAATCTGATAGGATTTTTATTGAAAATTGAGAAACATTTTAATTGGTGGTGCCATTTGATTATTTCACTGCGTAATGCCTGCTGAAGTCGTATCTGCTATTTTTTATGATTGTATTGTTTATGTGTGATTGTTATAAAAAGATTTATCTAAAATGTAAACATTTTTCCAATTAATTGTTCTTTTTATCTAAGGTAGTTGGTTGAGATTAGATAGTAGGGTCACAAGCGGGATTCGAACCCCGACCTTCGACTCAATACGCCGCTGCTCTAACCATTTGAGCTATCGTGACGTTGGCTAAGCCGAAGGTCGTGGGTTCGAATCCCGCTCGTGACAGCCCTTCCTTCGTTTCAGAATTTCAAAAATAAATTTATTTAGTTGTAATACAGCCCATTGATAAATTTCTTCTTATAAATAAAATTGACATTTCAGAATTGAATAAATATTTCATACTTGTCTGTTCACCTGATTTTCCTGAAAGCCTCTTACCATCTAATCATGATTTCTTCAGCAATCATTATTTTGAAATATAATTGGGTAATTTTTGAGATTACCTGCCAAAACGGAATGATTTTTTTTTAATTCGTTGAAATATGTAAATCAAAATAATGCATTACCTTATATTTCTTGCCTAAAAATCATAAACCACGTTTGAAATTAATTGTGGTTTCACGATAATTGAGTAAGAGAAAAATACTGATATTATTTGTGTCATGATTTCTATTGTAGTTTATCAGTGATGGGTGACCGTTCTTCCAAGCGGGACATATCTGTTATAGCGTTCGTCCGTAATACATAGTTACATATTTACTTTCCTTTCTTGGAATTTGGGGGATTAATAAATATTAACTGGAAAGTCAATTGATAAACATTTATAATGTGCACTAGATCAAGCATTCTGGGGTGAAGGACCTTGTTCTCAAACAATGCCCCACCAAGTCCTCGGGGTCGTTGGGTCCTCGTGAGTCACCTTCTAAGTCCCTTATATTAAAACAAACGGCACAAATTTTAAGAATACTTTTCCGTCCTTGGCCGACTAGTGATTCAGTCGGGAATATCAGTGAATCACAGCTTTCACTACCGGGTAAACTTAGAAAGTAGTCGGCTCTCTCGATTTGCTGAAATTTTGGCCGTTTGCCCGCCCTTCTAAATTGGCCGAAAGACGCCGTCTTTCCCGTAGTCCTTGTGGGTCTAAATTTATATTTAGACTCTTGAAGAATGACAGGACGAAAGGAGTTCTCTCCCCTTGCGTTGAAACAGGTCAAAAGAACGAGGCACGGATTTTATAAATCGGCCCCGTCTGTTTATAAACGGCCTTTGCCTTATATTTACACATTTTTTTATTCTCTTTTTCCATAAACAAATGATTAAACTGTTCAGAAAATTAAATCATTGAAAAATGTAGGTTATTTTAAAAAAGACGTGGAACTTATAATTTACCAAAATGTATTTATTATTTTGGTATATTTTTACAGACTTTAATGATCAAGTTTATATGAATATTCAGCAGTTTTGTACTTTTAAACGTTTGTGAATTGTCGCAATGACATGAAAAAACACTTCCTACTATTCGTATCAGACTCAACGTGTTGTTTTTGAGAGTAAACAGTTGCACTCGGTTGAAATTATTGCAAAAGCCGTTATGTTGAAAATGGATAGAACATAATCCAAAATTGGTATAATCAAATATATACAATTAGCAAATAATACTTCATCATACTTGTTACTTTTGAGCTTAGTTGGTGAAATAGATTTGGAATTTTTTCATTCAATTCATACCAGTCATTACCTTATTTCCTTAGACTAAAGAGAACGACTTGCTGATAACCTGAATACACATGGACTTAGTTATGTAAAATAAGGTCAGGCCAAACAGCATTACAAATATTCTAACCAGAACCAACAATTTTAGCAAACCCAAGAACTAGTGTACATCTAGCCATTTACATTCATTTGTTGATGCTACCGGCCCCCGCCGAGCCAGTACGGCCCCATAATCTTAAATAACCTGACATGGTAAAACTACCCTTGGTCCAACACCATTGCACAGTCCGGAGCATAACGCGCCCTGAGAGCGCAGAGATCTCCCCCAACGGTACCCAGCCAAACCAACCCCAGGTGCGACCATGCCTCAAGGATGGTTATAGATCTTAAATATCTTTGTCGTTATCGGTGATGAATTTGTATATGGTATCTAGTATTTCAGTGCAGTTTAGAATTACGTTCACCGAGGTGGGGAGTGAGATTTTATATTTCTTGAGCGCTTTAAAATTATGTTCACTTCTATTAGTCTTCAGTGGGCATCCCAGTATGATGATGTGGTTCGCGTCCGCCGTTGAAGTATCGTCGCACGAGCATTTGCTTGTTTATATAATTCCTATCTTATGCAGGTGTGACGGAAGTCTATTGTGGTTGAACCTCAGTCTACATATAGTGGTCAAGAATTTTCTATTTCTTTTGTCGTTTGAAAACCACGGTTTAGAATGTATGTTTGGTTTGGAGGCAGAGTACTAGATGCCTTTGCTTTTGGATGATTGTTCGTACCCGCTTTGCCATTTCTTGCGTAATAAGTCTCTATTATGAGATACAATGTCCAAGTCTGAGACCTCTTGGATGTTGTTTCCCGATAGAGCAGCCTCCTTTGCCAATGTATCAACCCGCTGGTTAAACCGGTTATTGGTGTGTCCTTTGACTCAGAGAAGATGAATAGCTCTACTGCTTCCGCAAGATAACAAAATCTCTATTGGTTAATCTTCAGGGCCGTCAGAACAATAAGGCTGTCTGAAGAAAGTATGGTCTTGGCTGGTTTTGTATGTTTACTGTATTTTATAGCTTCCCTTGTGGCTATTGTTTCAGCGGAGAAGATCGAACACAGAGGTTGGAATTGACAATTTAAGTATAACGTTCTGAATTTTTAAATGACCAATCTATTTCTCTAATCGGCAATAGTACGTTTCAAAATTTTGACATAGTTAGGTCGACATACTTAATTTTAATCAAAGTTCACGCAAAGGATGTTCGACCAAAGTTTAAACATTCATGTACGTTCCTGCTTGAACATGTTTTAGTACATTTCATAGATATGTTTGAATTATGTCTGAACACAAATATATGTAATACATAAATAAGAGTGTAGAATACAGTTTTTAGCAATGAGAAAGAGGTTTTATACTTACTAACACCAACAATATTTTAGTTTTGATAGAGGATCAACCATTTTTTCTTCAGTCCTATATTCACATTGTATTTTCCAATCAGGACAAATTTAGAAAAATGTCTCCATAACCAAACTTGAATTCGGTTTATTTTATTCTTAATAGTTATCGACGTTGAATGACCTGCAAAATTGTACCCGCCCTAAAAACTGCATACTTCCCAACCTTACGGAAATTTGTCTCAATTATCATTATCACTTAACACGACAAGCAACCAACATATTCTCCTACCGTCGTGTAGGATTCCCTTGGTGAAAAACATCCTTGAAACTCCTCCTACAGCCTGTTTATCTCGTAGTTGATTCCTTTCATTTAATCCCAGTACAATATTTTTGATTTCCTCATCCGTAATGGACAGTTCAGGTTGTAGGCGTTGTTTTCATCCTTTTAAAAGAAACAGTCTTTCTAGCTGTCTTTCCCGAGGTTGCGCAAGCATTCGATAGTCTAGCATGATGTAAACTGAAAACTCAAAGGCATCTTCTTCTCTCTCCGACCTTACATTTCACTCACCCATATGAGTCCTGGAAGGTAGGTCCTTGATCCTGACCTGTATTTAATAAATATACTACTGTCGTTCTCAATAATAATACTTCCCTTCCCCCCTAAATTTACAGACGATTGTAATCCTCTCCATTACTGAAATCGACTTGAGCTTTTTGTACGGATGTATGGGGGTTCAGCGAAAGCTCCACTTCCTTCCATAGCATATTATACTAGTATAATCATAATTATCTTTTATTTAAAAGAGGTTCAGGAGCTAGTGCATCCGAACATTCCTGACACACTTATACAGATGCTGAAGATTGAAAATTTGTACAATAGTATAAATGATAAGGTAAAACTCCCCATTATTAGATATGGGTCTAAGGCTTTCAAAATCTATGTTTCTGCTCACTACAGCATAAGATCATTATTTTAATCCATTGGTTACTATTCTTATTATTTTTAAAAACTATGTTTGCGATGTGTGTACATTTCTTGTACTAAATATGTTTTGGATCCTTCCGAATCTGTATAAGTGGATCGGGAATGGTCAATGGAACGTCAAAAAATAATAAACAGTAACTGCCAACAATTACCACCCCTGCATTTCTTCTTTTAAATTGAGTTAATAATCGTTTATAAAATCATTATTATTATACTCTCAACACGACACGCAAGAATGGCGCAAGTACACAAAAAGCAAACACTTTGAGCACTGAAGATGATCTCAGTAAAGATCGAAACGTTAGCACGATGAAGAAAATGTTTTTCTGAAACCTGTATCACGCCGGACCGCATCTCACTATATCTGAATAATAATTATTATATTGCTATAAAAATGTAATGATTTCCTTTCTGTGGATTGCTTTTTAAATAATTCATTAACTCGGATGGTGTTTTTACTGAAGATTAAGGAAAACTTCCACACAATTTGAATGATTTTGATTTCATCATTAATTGTTGCCAGAAATTAATAAGAAATGAAAATCAAAGTTTAAATTAGACATAGGATTTCAGGATGTTTTTCTCAAAGCTTCTGGAAAATAATTTCAACTTAAATTACAACTGATAGCATTTGTAATTACACAAAGTTTCACCAAGTCTTTATTTAGGACAGAATTATAAAAACCCGAAGCTAATTGTTTTTGCCTTACACCAGGAATGAATTTCGTTCGGATTCATTACGAAACTTGTTTGGCCATATTGAATGATCTTTGCTTAAAAAATAACTGTTTCATGCGTGTGGTTTCCAGTTGTCGAAAGTCCAGTCAATATTTCACCACTTGGTTCTGGGGCCGGTTACTTCGGTTTAAGTAGAAATTGGATAGAACTTAAAAATTCAGAGACTGTTCAAATATTTTTTGTTGCATTCAAGCTCATCAGGTTGAGATATTTCAGAAAACAATTGAAGTATTTTAGGTGTATATTGCAGTCTTTCTTTTTTGTGAATGATGATTTGGTTTTTCCGTTTGATGTGTGATAAGTTGTGTGGACGGTTCCGCTCATTTCAGATAGATTGTGATCACTCCAGTCTCGTTTCCGGAATTTTATCGGTGGCAACATTTCGATTCTGCACAACGAGCAAGGGAACCTCTACGGCCTTTTGTAACAAAACCGCTGGACGTCTCGTCGGTTTGGCCGGGCGAACGGCAGGTGTGGTGTCAGCTGCAGGTAACGGCAGGGCTAAGCCGGAATGCAGAACAATTGCGTTTATACATTTCGAAAAGTACCTACTTAAAAGTTACTTCATTTTACGAAACGTCACTATTTTTAGAACCGGATCACCGGTGATTAAAACCAATTAATCATAACATTATTGGTTTTTTAATTTTAGATTGGTTTTGAACAGAATCTAGGCATGGGCTAAGTTCAAAGATTCAAGTTTTATTCGACCTCACCGAAGACGAAAGAGTACCGTATCCTCGCTTTATCGGTTAATTTTACATTTGGTCTTCACGATTAAATAATTAACAAATCCAACTGCCTAGTTTTATCTACCAATTCATTTGCATCTTCTATCAGTATGGGACAAATTCCATTCGATTATTACACAGGGTGTCCTTGTTAGATGGCCCGGCTGAAATTATCTTGAACCAATAACGCTATCAAAAAAACAAAAAATTCAAAATGTTTCTTAGTCTAGATTCAAATGTTTACCTTTTTTATTGAAAAGTTATACGTCAAAATGTCAAATACCCTATTCATCCTGACACATCAATTTAAACGTGGCATAACTTTGTCAGTTTTTGACCAATTGAAAATCCGATTGCACCATTGTTTTCAGCGTTCGGCCGAGCCATCTAAAAAAGGCACTTTTATATCGTTCACTCACATCAATTTATGAAATAATTTGGCTGATGCATCATCGAAAACTGCGTGACCCCTTCATTTATTGAAAAGTACGTATTTCTTCTATGCTTCATAATTTTTCAAGTAGGGTTAGATGATTGGATATACTCCTATTTTTCATATATGCTATTTTAATTTAGTTTTCGCTTCCTGCAATGTTCAAATCGACCAAAAGACAATGCAATGGATGTTACACTGTTTTTGAAATAAATATATATTAACAACAACAAGGTGAACAGTTAACACTAAAGGAATCAATGGAGAACCTGTGCAATTATTCTTCCTATTTGGACTCTGTAGTGTATGAAGTTCAAAAATTTCTTCACAATATAATCAACGTTAAGAAATTTAGCTGCATAATTTTACCTTGAAATATATCAAAGAAAAATTGTAAAAATAGAAAGCCTGTTATTTCAAATCAAATACAAGCTCTCAAAGTCAGATGTCTCATATTTGATTCTTAAATTTCAACATTCAACTCCTCCATATTATATTCTGCCCCGTCGATCACGAGAACGCGTTCTATAGTAACTAATCCTCAAGGAAGCGGATTATGAAAATTTGCACAACAAATATGAATAGTTCGCAAACTACTGGTTTATCTTTTTGTTGTTATCTCTGTGACTAAGCTTTAGAGCTTTGGCTCATTTTTTAATAACGTTGAATTTTTATAGCTTTTGTCGAAGTACTTTCCTGGAATTTGAAAATAAAACGAAAATTTCATGTAGTAAAATTAATCTAAGTATTACGTACATATCAGTTACGTCAAAAATTTATTTCCAGCTGCATAAATGTCAATTTCAATGCCAATGTTTTTTAACGACGTTAATGCGATTCGACAATCGGTTTGGTTTCCGTTGTATAACAATATTATTTTTACAACCAAGACTGAAGTTGACATGGTGACCCCCCGATTTGAGCAGTAAGGGAAAAAGGCCCACTAGATTACGTGCACATTGATAAACTACCTTTATTTATTGAAAGAGAACAAAGGGAAACGACAAAAGGAATCAGCCTCACGGAACTGGCAACCGTTCCGAAACGAAGCCAATTTTCCGAACGAGGAATCATGAGATCGTCAAAACATCGGTCAAACCCTTTAAAATAAATTCCCCTTGAAATAAAATAATAGACGACACAAAAAAGCCAAGAATTTTTTTATTGCAATGAATTGATAATCTACCAATCAATTTGTCAATTTGTCACCTTTCAGAATTGATGATATAAAAAACCAAAAAATTATGTAGATTCTCTTGGCGCACAACTCGTTTTTCCCTTTTGTTTATTTTATTTTTTTCATTTTATACAGTGTTCAATCATCTTAAGAATTTAATATTCAATGATCATTGTCTCTAAACTACAAAGCCAGATTTATGGCTTGTCATAATCATGCCGATCGATCAGATGATTATCCCAGATTTGGTACGAAACGAGAAATGTTCCTTTAACTTTCGATCTTATCTTGATCTGTCAGGAGTCGCTGTTACACTGAATTGAAAATAAATAATTTTTAACATAAAAGAATTTAAAATTGCCAAATTATGTACTTTTGATACAATAATTAGAGTGCCAAAAATACGATGTTACACCAACCCGGAATTCAATTTTCTGAAATAATCACTGCCGTTATGATTATTATTACGCTGTGACTTTTAAAACGTTTCTGAAAAACTCTATGAATCATTAATTACGATTTTATGCAACAATAATATATTAAAAATTTAAATGATCTCTCTCGTTATTTTTATTTCTATATATTACCAAGTTACCAGTCACAAAAAATTGGTGTGCTCTTTTATATTTTTTATAACTACTTTTTCGGCCTTTTAACCCGTGTTTTATTTGTTGATCAACAATAAAAGTAATTCCACCAAAAATTAATGTTCATAAGGTCATAATAATACTATAAAAAAACATGACGCAAAATATTCGAAAACATCTAACCTGAAAAGACCTGTCTGAAGCATTATGCACAATTATGGAAATGAACACATGAACTACGTCAATGTTTTCATTATTTTCTTTTCTAAAAGTTATTGAAGGTAAAATGTTGTAATCAAATTTTTGAAAATGGTTTCTTTACGAAAAGTTTGACTCATTTTCCTTTCCTTCGTGCTTTATACATCATTGCTTGAACCCTAAATCTTCATGTTTTGAGGTTAAATCTATTCAGTTAGCGTGGCAAGATATTGGGTTGTCCGGAAAATAATGCAGGATTTTAAGTTTTCATTAAAAAAAATCTATATAAAATATTCTGTTTACGTTTACAGGATTACTCATTTGTATGAATGTCAACACTTATTAATCCTCTTCCAAATGATATTGTTTGTTTACCTCTGTAGCATTCCGCTACTAGGAAATAATTCAGTCATCCTTATAATGTCAAAGCGAGAATTTCGTAC
>CM077105.1:19304220-19317560 GCA_039619505.1 Cimex hemipterus | reverse complement strand
TCTCTCTCTCTCTCTCTCTCTCTCTCTCTCTCTCTCTCTCTCTCTCTTTCTCTCTCTCTTTCTCTCTCTCTATCTCTATCAATCTATCTATCTATTTATCTATATATCTATCTAGATCTTATCTATCTATCTTCCTCTCAATCTCTATCTGTATGTGTCTATCTATATTTCAACTTATCTACTTCTATCTACCTCTCTCAAATTTTAATAATCTATTTATCTACCTCTCTCAATCTTTGTTTTTTCTATCTATCCTACCATATATCTACTTTTATCTACGTCTTTCAATTTTTACCTGTCTATCACTGTATCTCAATCTCTCCTTCTTCGAAGTTTCTTCTTTGGGATTTTAGCTGAGAATAAAATTATTCAAAGCAAACGTATATCTATTTATCTATCTTTTCTCTTTATTTATCTAATCTATATTTATGTGTAATATAGTAGTAGATATATTTATCTATTATTATTATTATTAATAATAATAATAAATAACTATTATTTAAAAGTAGTAGATATATTTATGTATATATCTTTCTCAACCTTTTTTCACACCAAATTTGCTTTTTTGGGGGTCTGCTGTCGGCACTGAAGTCTTTAGCTAAGTATAAATTATTCAAAGCATGCATATTTTTGAGGACGTTTCTCAATAAAAAACGTTACACACCATAAAAACACTATTTTTTGAAGAATACTGCTAGACTGTAAGGTATCGAACATGGCAAAATGTTTACATCTGGTAAAAATTTTTTAAGACCATCCCGCGTATGACTGGAAACGAAAGAACCGAGTTATCACAAGAATGATTACATCGTCGGACATCTTGTTCGCCAGTGAGAGCCGGGAGTTGAAATTGTTGCAAATTGCGATACATTACCGTTCCGTGCCTTGAATGCGAACATGTTCAGGGTCGTCAGCCGAGATTTCCAGGAAATCCAACTTGGAAGATGCCAGTCATCCGATATATTTCTTTTGTTTTCCATCAGGGCTGAAACCAGCCAGATCCCGTATGGGTGAAAATGGTGAAAAGCAAATTCTCATGATACCGTTATACGGCGTGTCTGTTCAACAATTCATTAACACAATTAATTGAACACAATGCCTGTGAACAAGAGCGCACACAGTGAAAAATGAAATTATCCCAGTTTCATAGGATATGTTACTGTTTTAAAAAAATCTGTATCGCGAAATTCTCGCGAAAAATATGCTGGACATAAGAAACAATAGGAACGTTACCTTAATTATAGTTCACTACAATATTTCTTGTTTAGTAAAACTAATCAGGTAGAAAATTTATTTTACAAGAAAAACATTATTTCGTTAATATTTCGCCAAAGTTCTTTGAACAATTGATTGGTTTGTTGGATAGTACCTAGATTAATATTGCAAGTTATTGCAGAGATTTGTTTAAATACTTTCAAAATTTTTAATATTTTTGTTAATAATACGATATGGTACGAACATTATAAACGTTCTCCGACTAACATCGATTAATCAAGTACAATCAAGTACTTAGGTGAATGTAGTCAGATTCTTATTATTGTGTGGTATTTAGTGACTGTTAGTGATAAGTCTCTCAACACGACACACAAGAATGACACATCTTTACAGAAACACGCTTTTATCCCTGAAGATGATCTCAATAAAGATCGAAACGTTGGCAGGATAATGTTTGGTCTAAAAACAATCATTCTTTGTTAACAAGTTGATCCTTTATGAACTCATGACGATGTTACATTACGAAAATTTCCGAAATTGTTTTGTAAATTTCGTTTTGATCTTTTTCCTGTTTCCTTTTATGCACTCCAAGGCAAAATAGAATTGCAAACCGGACGTATTTTCTTGTTTATATTAAAATATGTTTTGTTTTTAACCGTTATATCAATAACATATTGATTTTAATGGAAACCGAATTAAACGAGATCAGAAATTCCTGAGTTTTAATAAAAGATTTATTTATGAAGGTGAGAAAACAAAATTCACCATATATGAAAAATCATATAAAGATATTAAATTATAAAAATACCGGTACCCCGAGGGTTCGTATAACATCGAAGTTGAAATACTATCCATGAAAAAATATATTAATAATTTGCTCTGTCACTAAATGATGATCTGGCCTTTTCATTCAATCATGATAATTAAATATTTTTTAATTGAAAATTACCAATTTATGTTTTTTTTATTCGATTACATTAAAATAAATATATTATAGTTAAAATAACGATAAAAATACCCATGGTTGGAATGCAAGTGTCCGGGTATTTTGTATTTGCGTATAGCATTTAACATAAATAAAATTTTGGTTAAATAAAAGTACAGGGCGGCACAGTAAAAATTATTATATACAAACAATTGAAGAATATGAGCCTATTATTTCTTTTTTGAATTCAAGTTGTTTAGTAATCCCTGTCCGAGTTTGTTGCTAATTTGTTGTTGAAAAAGTCCCATTTTTATCAAACTCGTGGCTGAACTAAATTATTTTCTATAATATATGAGATAGCCGCTAGGTTTTAAATAATGTAAACAGAAATATCAAAGCTTTTAGAGTTAATGAGTTGTTATCTGACCTGGTAATAAACAACAAATATTCACTAAATGGAGACATATTCGCTAGTTAAACAATTGATTTTTACTCAAAACTAAAATTTTTGTGACACTATCTTGAAAGATTTACGGGAGACAGCTGCATTCTTATCCACAATGGAGACAAAAAGTCCCGGCTGGGTCGGAAGGGGGATTAGCGTTGTTCGGTCCATCTGGCGTTCAACACGCGATAACATCGAAAAATGGGATATTTGTCATACGAGCCGATACGCTTCCGCGTGGGTAGAAAAATTACCTAATATTATAAATAGATTTTCACTCATTTTATATTACGGTCTTTTTTTGTTTTGACACTTTGAACCTCGGAGATGTAGCAACCTTCGACGGCCAAAAGCAAGGACACAGGGAGATCGCATCGTTAACAAACATGAATCAGGTGTCAGTGAACCTCCTGAAATCGGGACAGTTAAACACAGGAAAGTCAAACATTTGGTCAATTGCGAAGGTAGAGCACGATCATTATTTGTAAAATAATTTAAAAATGTGATGAATGTTTTAATTCAATATTTTCCCCTTTTGCCTCATGTACGATGGGTTTGAATGTATTCAGTGATAAATGTCCCAAATATTGTAAGAATAAATTGTCAATAATTGCACATTTATCTCCTCCTAAATAACCAAAGGAATTGTTGATTAAAATGCTACAGAAATTATTTTAACAGACAATTAAAAAACTTATCTCTTTTTCATAAATTTCATTGAAATCATCAATAATACAACTAATAAGCGATTGAACATTTAAAAAAATTCATTTAAACACCTAAAATCTAAATTTTCAATCGTTAAAGGTAAAATAAAACATTAACAAACCATCATAAAACTATCTGTAAAAATTATTCGTAAAATATCATTTATATAAATCAGCCCTTTTTGATCTCAACAACACAAAAAAACATCTGGTGGTGCACTCGATTTGCTCAAAATTGTCTACGTTTTAATGTAAATGTGATTATTCGTCCTTCTTTAATTCTCTGCAATATTTTCTGTTTACTGGAAAATCTTTAGTTATGCCATAAATCAAACAATATATTTGAAAGAAAATTAAACCATATTAGTATGTAGTAAGTAGTATTTTAGTATGTTTTTCTATTAATTCACTTAAAAAAATCAATTTACGATTTATTCCTTCGACTACGATCAGGATGAAGTTATATGCAAATTTTCAAGAATGTTTGTTAATCAGATAATTAATAAAGTTAAAGAATTTTATGTATACCTTGCATAAATAACAGTGCAAACGACAAAAACATAATTTAAGTCAGTAGAATTGTGTTACATTTCAATATCACTTCATTACAGGTTATATAAATTTATTTTTCAATTTTAATCACGTTTATTCTGTTTAGTTATTAATAGTTCTTAGGTTAACGCTCCCTCAAACACAAATCCAGGCTGAATGCCAAAAATTAACGAAAAGTTTTTGTTTATTCTTTTGTCTCGTAAGCTTAGATTCGAAATTAAAACTTCTATAGAGAATTCTTCCAAGATTCTAAGGCTCTTTGAAAACGGATGGGTGTTTTTGGGCTATTATAATACTTGAGAAACGTTTAAAAGAGGAGCCATTATAAATAAAGGTGCTCTACGTCAAAATAAATTTTGAGTGCTATTTACAAAGGAAACGGTTTTCTGTAAACACACTTTCACACAAACTTCTTTGTAGTACTTCCATGTAAAAGAGGTTATTTTATTTAAGTATAAGAGGCAAAGGAGTGGACCTGCGTAGGCACAAATATCTCGTTAGATTCGGTTATGAAACATTGCCCCGCCCGTTAACGTATGGCTATTTGGATATTTTAAGATTACGAAAATAAAAATAAAAACTTATTGAGTTTTGTTTTATTTGTTTCAGGTCAGTCCGAGTCAAAGCAGATTAGGTGAGGCCAATGTTTTTCATTGACGGCTACAGTTTCACCGGACTATTTTGTCTGACCAAGTTTAACACGTTCAACAAACCGGGAGAAAGCTGGAAAGTTCTCGGTTTGTACAAAATGAGTTCTTTTCTAAGACTTTATGAGCCTTCGAAAACAGGCGGTATCTTATGTAGTTTTCATTAATTTTCAGGAGGTTTTCATTATATCAGATCGGCAAATTGGTTTTAATATCCATGCTAAATCTATTCGAAATGCTACTCAGATAAACTGTAATTAAGCTACCGTTTCACCTGACAGAAAGCTTTGCTACATGATACAACAAAAATAAATAAAAACAACTAAGAACCAGGACAAAAATAATAATAAATATGTGTTGATTAGTGACTGTTAATCGATAATTGGACATCAAACTTAAATTTCAGAACTTGTACCTTCTTCATTTTTGTACTTAATGATTTTTAGTAAGAAGTAAATAAAATAAAAAATCAGTACATATATTGACGTTAAATAGGATGAAATTAAAAATGTATAATACATCTTTTTGGAGAGAACTGAAAATGGTACAATAAAGTTTCGAAAGTTAAGCAAAGATTTAAAATTAAAAATATTTTATTCGACCACATCCCTGATAACCGAGTGATCTTTATTGAAATTTATGGTTAAAACTTTTCTGCTGCTATTATTCTACATTAATTCAAATGGCCACTACTTTAAACAATACATTTCTTTATCGTATATAACAATACTGTTAGTTAATCCGTTTTAATTTTTTTTACTGGGCTTCATAGCAGTAGAAGTCATATCAACCCTCGAAGTGCCATGTTTTGGAAACAAAGTCCATTTGTACGTATGTCGGATTCGAACTCGGGACCCTTACCTTATAGTGATGATCGCCGTTACAATTGCGTCCCCCCCAATTCAATAATAATGATCAATAATATTTATAACGATTTTTTTTAAATGTTGCCTTTATATTTTGAGTAATTGTATTTAGTTCGTTTTGATTTCACGGTCTAATTAGTGAATTTTTAGAAATTTTTAGAACAAATAAATGATTAAATTTAACATCAATATATGTACTGATTTTTTATTTTATTTACCCCTGACTAAAAATCATTAAGTACAAATATGAAGAAGGTACAAGTTCTGAATCGAGGCGAAGATTTAAAATTAAAAATATTTTATTTAACCACATCTTTGATAACGACGTGAACATTATCTGCATAAACTGGCTGATAAATCTACAAAACAATAAATTTGAATATTGATGCACGATTGGAAATATTATATACAGGATAAAATAGGTTTCTATAACAATATTGGCAAGAAATAATAAACTAGCTAACAACCAAAGAGCCTTCAAGCAGAATAACACGGCGGTAAAGGATTTCCCGACTCCATGATGGGAGGTTCATGAGGTGAATGATGATCATGCTCGTTCGCTTAACCCAAAGAGCGAGGAGGAAAGCGAAAGTGTGTCAGTGTGGAAATAGCTTGTTCGCCAGGGAGGAATGCGTCTGTTCTATAACACTTAATTATTGCTTAAATGCGTGCAAGTGCATATCGAAGAAGTGGCAATAGCTTTCGTTTGACCTTGTTCTTCAATTGGCCTAAGAAGTTCCCATCATATCAACACGGTAAACAATGAAATCATCCTCGATCTTCGAGCCCTCGAATTAGTTCGTAGCAGTCGAATTGGCCTTTTTTAATAATCCGTTCAGGCGCCTGCACAGTGCTGGCACAGTTTGTTTAACAAACAAAGTCCTCTTTAGGCTATGTACACAGCCAGAAAAGGGCTACGAGTGTCTAATCGAGGAGTCACTCTTGCGACACGATTAATCGCGTTCTTGTAAACGGAATGTAATTGAAATGCCGAGATTGTCCCGAGATTCTTATCGCACGTTTCGTATTTGTGTCCTCGTTATCCGACCTTAACCTCCGAAGATGGATTTAACGAGCGTTATCGGGTCCGACACCGCAAGGAAAACTGGCGTAAGGCGATATCCCTGTCATAATACTGTTTATCTCGTGATGTCGACAGCCTTTTAAAATTTATAAACAAACAATACCCCGCTCATCCTTTCTAGGAATTCGAACCTGCAGAGTTGTGGACGTAAATTACCCCAGACCAATCTGATGATCTCCCAAGGACAAATTCCTAAGTAGCTTCCAGACAGGATTACGAAGAGTCGTAGCAATCATAATCAATGTGAAAATTATTTCAAAGATAACTAAAATTACTTAAATATTTAATTAATATGGCGCCATTAAGTTCAATTAAACAAATTATCTCCTAAACTGTATAACCAACCATACTTCGTCCTAAATGGTTAATTTTGTTGGATTGAGGAACAAGTTCAGTGTGTAAGTATATGCTAGGAGAACTCTCACGTCGCAATGTAAAAGTGATATGTTGTGACTTTGAGGGGTTAAACTTTATTTTCCAATTAATTAAGGGTTTTAGGTGAGATAAAATGTCAATGGCACGAGCGGGGTTCGAACCCACGACCTTAGGCTAGGTACGCCGCTACTCAACCCCCTGAGCTATCGTGGCATCGATCCAACTAACTTCCCATCTAAAACCCTTAATTAATTGAAAGATATTAATTGGTCAAGCTGACCACGAAAACTAGTGAATTTATTTTCCAGAGATTCCTACATTTTTCAAATTGTTTATATGTGGTTTAGTGAAATGAGTGAACCTTGTATAGAAGAGGGATGAGTTGTTATAATGTAGAGATAACCGTGGTGGTGTGTGCATTCTCATTTGAGGGCATATCAGAATTAAAAAATGCGTATAACAGCGGATCGAGTATTGACCCTTGTGGCACATCTGCAAGAACTCCTTCCATCCCAGTAATCTCCTTACCCTGGATTATTGCGTTAAACCCTCGAGGTATGATTGATATAGATAAAAGGCCTGGGGTAAAAATAATTTTAATTTGTATAATAATCCTTCATGCCGTACTTTGTCGAAGGCTAGAAACTCTCCAGTAGTGTGCAGTTTTTGCTTGAGTCATGAAGTGATGAAACTTGTAACTCTGTAAAGTTGATGAGTGGTGGAATGATCGACTCGAAATCCAAATTGATGATGATAATTGATTGAATAATTTAGAAGAGAGGGGGAACAAACTAGTAGGACGTAAGACGATGGGGAGGTTTAATTTGTATGTGGTTTTGGGATAGGTTGTAGCTTCCTCGAGCAGTTGATTGTTCTTTGGTGTTGTTTGAGTCTTAACCCATGTTGGTGGTTATAGGGTTTCGTTCTTCTTGTTAAAAACCTACGGAAAATTTGTGTCGTCTACTAACTTTAACTACTTTGTATTCTTTGTTCCTTAATTCTTCAACTGTTAATACTGTAAGGACAGAGAAGCGAAAAACATTTAATACAATGCTGCAATTTTTTTCTTCATGTAGTTCATACTCATGAAATTCAGTTTGAGTTTCTACTAAAAATTACAAACATTGTTTGTGGGTTTGTGATTTGTTTGCAAATGGTTTTCGAGAATTATTAGTGATTTTTTTTTTTTTTTTGATGAAGGAATTGATGCCTTCCATGTTTTATACAATTTTGTTAGCTAATACCTACGTTTCAAGTGTAAATCGGTGGAGGTTTCGTATCTTTTTTTCGGTATTATTTTTGTTTGACGTTTCATTGCCAGAAAATATTTGAACTTGATTGCTTTTAGGGATTGGAGTAGAAGTAGTTAGCAAATGATATTTGATGTTTCATCTATTTTTGAAAAAAGATAATAAACGTTAGGAATAATTGTTTTGTTGACATGAGTTTTATAAACAGTCAACATTATGTTTTAATGGTATTGCAAAATTCTATGATTTTTCGACTACAACTCTGATCTCGAAACAATCGCCGTTAATCTTAACGCCTGTAAATGTATAAATTGTGTTAATCTTATGTCGGTTCTACTTTAATAGTGTCACCTAAGAATACATAAAAAAGTAAAGTTCAATAATTTATAACTTGCTTTTCCAATTGGGAAAAGAATTTTCGAGAGATGATTCCTCGTTTAGAAATAAACCGAGTGAGGTATGATTTTTGCCTCATTAGTTTGTGCTTCTTTTTATAAAGCCTGCGGATGTTTCTTACGGTCCAGAGTAAAAATAGGGTCGGTCGATTTAAAAAGTCGTCCGTAAATCTTTCTGCAATACTTTCAAGAGGGTGGATTGATTAAAGTTCGAAAAAGGCCATCTGTTTTGTCTCCTCTCGGGCCACTTTCCAAGTTATTAAAGGCGCCAATTAGAGTCCCTTCCCATCACTTTCATGTCGTCGGTCCATGAACTCAAGGGCTGTTCAAAACTTTTGTCCGGCCAATTTGATTGTTAATGATGTGTTTTTAACAGGAAAAACAGATGATGAGCTTTTCACAGCTGAGAGATTTCAACTTGCCCCTGTTTCGTTTTCAACTAGCGTTTACACTTGCTACATTCCCTTTCCCTTTCACGTTCGTTTAGTTTGTCGGACGCCCCTTGAAAAAAGTCATCTGTTTTTCACGCTTTTATCTCGTCTGTTGCATGGAAATAGTGTTGTTTATGTAGGAAGAAGCAAGGCGCTAGGTCTTGCTTCCAATTTTTATAGAGGATATTTCCTAAATTTAACGTGCTCGGTTTCAAGAAATGGAATTTCCTGAGAGCGCCAATCATGGTATAGGAAACTCGATGGACGATAAGGCAAAACTAAAGGTAATTAGGCTGTTTAATTGTATGCAGTCTTGGTTTCAAAAGTCAGCTGCTGTTAGACTAGCATAAATAGTTCTTTTGACAAGGAATCAGCCTTTTTAAACGTCATTAAAAGAAAATGATGACTCACTTGAAAAATATCATGCTAGAAGAAGCCATTCTCCTATTTAACACACGAAACGAAATAAAAATCGTGCAGGAGTTAACATATAGTCATGTAATGTAGACTGCTGTCTCATGTTTCTCGATTTTCAACCATTGAACTGTGCAGGATTAATTAATTTTTTAATATCAAATTAATTTGTTCATATATTTTTTGAAGACAGTCCCTTATTTTCTATCCTTCTTACAGCTAAAGATTGCATTAGTGTCATTAATAGAATATTGTTTATCTGTTAAAAAAAGTTTACCTTTAATTTATTTTGCCTACAATCAATTGCTCTGTATTTTTTCTTCATAATTCTCTCTGGCAGGTAGATGTACAAATGCCAACATGCAAAAGTTGCCAACATTTAATTTAACAGATACACCGCTCTATTTATCTGTTGGGTCAATACCAGTTGCCCTACCAAAGTTCTTTATTTCTCTCGTAAACAAAAACTTCTATAAGAATAGAATTAAATCTTGCAAAGTATCTCCTTTGCGTTTGGGTGTAGTTGGACAGAATTAACATTGTAACCCTTATGTGCTATTAAAATTATTATAATTTTTATTCCATTGTTGTTATTATTTAGTATAGTCTAATTCACTATGGTGGTTCCATTTGATCAATTAATACCATTCAATTAAGTTTTTAAGTAGAGATAAAAAAGTCAAAGTCAAGGGCGGGGTTCGAACCCACGGCTAATTCGCCACTGCTCTACCACTTGAGCTATCGTGATTTCTACCCCCTCGGGCACTAACTTACCATCTCAACCACACCTCTCGAATTTTTCCCTCCTTTTTGCCATTTTTCAAATGTCGTGTAATTGGATTGGATTCTCGGCGAAAAAGGAAATGGCCACGGAGAGCTTTAATGAAGTGTACTTCATTTTAATCAATTAAATTTACTATTTTTTCATGTTCCGCCCACCAATTAATAATAGTCAATTAATTAGGGTTTTAAGTTGAGATAAGAAAGACAAAAAGGAGGGAAAATTCAAAAGGTGTGGTTGAAATGCGAAGTTAGTGCCCGAAGGAATCGAAGCCATTAGCTCAAATGGTAGAGTAGCGACGTACCAAGCCGTAGGTCGTGGGTTCGAAACCCACTCGTGACACTGACTTTTTTATATCAACTTAAAACCTTAAATAATTGAATTTAATATAGTTTAGATAATAACTGGTTAGTTGACATAATTTCTATCTTTTGAATCGGGCCGTGCAAATTTCTAATCTTGCAACTTTGATTGACAATTAAACGATACGTCATAATGCTCAGTGATTAATTAATACGTCTCTTGATTTGAAAGTGAAATCGAAAAGGCTGTCAAACCGTTCTGAAATAATAGAGGCTCGGCATACATTAATTAATAAATGGACTGTTTGTTACAAAGAAACATGTTTTGTTAACTAAGTTTTAAAAATGCTCGACTTCTGCGGGGCTCGGAAGCACTATATTTTGCAATGATAACATATCGACTGTATGCTTTCAAGCTATCTAATCTGCTTCGATGGTATATTAATATTTAATATTGGCCCAGGAAATGTTCAACCTACTTTAATTCCCCGTAAAACCAAAGTGGTAATAAAAAAGTACGAAACAATTTTGAAAACTTCTTGGTGAGTTTTTTTTTTTTTTTTTAACAAACCGTATCAACAAATAAACATTTAGCAAGATTGCGTGTTGAAAAGGATTTCGAATTGTCGTTTGGTTTGAAAATATTGGCTGTTGGCCACGCCGTGTATTTGAAAACACTTGGCTCCTTCCCTATCGTTAACATCCCACTTTTATTTCACTTGGCCCGATTTGAAATCTTGCGACATTGGAATCTAGACAAGTTCGATTTTGCATTTGTCTTGATTGGACAGCGTAGCTAAAATAGATGAATGCCGATGAATTAAAAAATTTTCTTTTGGATTTTCACTGAAAATTCACAAAACCATAATAACATTCAGATTTATCCCGTTTTTAAGTATAACTTTTAAATTAAAGCCAACCTGATCAGTCAGTTGAAATAAAATAAATATATCACCTGATTAGATTATTGTTATATAGCATTTTTCTCTAGTAAAAAAATCATAATATGAGTTAAATTATTTAGTTGTAATTTACAAATTTATTTTATTGTGTTTTATTGTTTTTTCCTATCATTGGGGGTTATTCATATATATATTTTGATTAGGAGGCAAAGATCATCGTCTCGAAGACAGGCCAGAATTTGTTAATATCTTCTAACCCTTTTAATTTGCGTTATAAACACGGATTACAGCTTTTATAAATGTTTTAGGTGAATATGCTTTTTTGTCTGTTATAGAATCACTTCTTAAATCATTATACAGCATGTTATTTCTTTATTGTCTACTGTGCTTAGGATGGCTCTGATGATACTAATGTGCAGAGCTTTGTTTGTTTTTGGATGTTTTTGGAAAACAATTCCTGAATCGAGAAGGCATGACAAATTTACGCGGTCCTGATCAGCCGAGGCCTGCCTATCCCGATCACATTTTGAAGTGTACAGAATCTATTTTGTAGATATGGTATGGCTTTTACGCTTTCTAATTAGCTATTTGAGATTTTAAAGACAATCTGCTCGGGGGGTCGGTGGCCGCAACAGTTTAGGCGTCGACACGGCGCTTATCGTGTAAGGTAAAGGTACCGGGTTCAAATCCAGTGGCCCCCCCATCCGAACCCGGCATACTTACAAATGGGCTTTTTTCCACAAACATTGAAGGGTTCATATAATCTCGTAGTTGAACACCATCGTAAAAAAAGACAAGCTGCGTCCTGTTGTTTGTTACGATCTTCCGAAAACCGTGTAGATTTGTAGAGTAGACAAAACGTATTAACCTTTTGTAAGAAAGTTGTTTTTTTATTTGAATCCTACATTTCCAAGCTCGTAAACAGATTAGGTAAACACTAGGTGACACGTTAACTTAACAGGACTTTCCCTCCAAAGCTTTCCGTGTTTATCATCGGGGATATTAAAGTTTAGTTTAATTTAAAAATTGATTTCATTTTGTATCTTTTGACGGTCTCTAGAATCTCAATTTAATGATTCAAATTCAAGAGTTTATTCAATATTGATTTAATTTATTATCAACTTTTCGCGTATGTATATGTTTTTCCTCATTTTATAAACGGATCAGAAAGAGATAAATAAGGTCTCAACGAATATAAATAAATTGTAAAACATTTTCTTTTCTTTTTGTTATGTTCTTGAGAGTGCTTATGTATGTCTCTACCTATCAATTAATCTAGGATCCCTCTCACTCACTCACACGTACACTCTCTCTTTCTCTCTATCTCTCGTTCCCTCTCGCTTTTTAACTCTCTCCTCTTTAGTTCGTGATCATTATAAAAAGAAAGCATGCGCTAAAACTTTGATAGTGCAAAATATGAGTTGATATATTGTCAAATAATATCCAAACCATGTAATATATATTGGACGTACGATAAAGATACTAGCTATTGTTGTAAGACGTTATCACGGTGTATTGCTGCTTTCTTGAGCCACGATTTCGAATGTTAAAAGATCCATCTAAGAGAAATGAGAGAACGGCTTTGAGGCTATCTTATCAGCCGATTCTCCGAAATAATCTCTTGGCCGCCCTAGGAGGTCGCGAGAGTGCTTTTGTCTTAACTGTTGACAAAAGGGTCGCTTTCTACTTTGGGAAATGGGCAGTGCCTTTCGATTCGTCACGGAATGAAACAAAAACACATGGACGTCAGTGTATAATTTCTGTGCGTCCTTTTTCTCTGTTCGTCGACGTCCGGGTATGAAGAATAGTTTGTGAGCAGTTGTCAGCTTTTAAAAAGATGCCGACGTCTTCCAGGGAGATTTTGTGTACCTTTAAAAAAAATCGTCCTTTATAGTCCTAAGCGTCAGTTGTGCGTAATAAGTCATAAAATTAAGAGGACTTTCTTGGGTATGCGTGGGTGTATTTGGGTATTGAATTGTTTTCGAAAACCGTGCATTTATTTACGAGAGAGAGAGAGAGAGAGAGAGAGAGAGAGAGAGAGAGAGAGAG
>CM077105.1:19258330-19297862 GCA_039619505.1 Cimex hemipterus | reverse complement strand
AGAGAGAGAGAGAGAGAGAGAGAGAGAGACAGTGAGAAAGGGTGAGGGAGAAGGAGAGAGAGAGAGAAAGAGTGAGTGAGGGAGAGAGAGAGAGAGAAAGAGATAGATAGATAGAGAGAGAGAGAGAGAGAGAGAATGAGTGACAGCGTAAAAGAAAATAAAGTGAATATAACGAAAAAAACTAGAGATTGTAAAAGAAAAATAAACTAAAAGGGAACGAAAAAGCGAGAGAGAAAGAGAATAAGAGAAAAAGTGATAAGAAAAGACGAGAGATAAAAAAAACGATTGACGGAAAGAGAAGCGAAGATTAAGAAAGTGGCGATAAACTGCCAGATAGATAGAAAGAGAGAGTGAGTAAGAAATTATTTATAATGAACGCATGAAGGTCCAGGATATGTGTTTTATGTTTTGACCTGTTTATCAGTTTACCTTATGGAGCAGAACTTAATGGGACAGAACAAATTTTCTAAAATTTACCCTGCACGACTTGTTAAGATGAAATCAAATAAACAACGATGATTATCATTATTTCGGGGAAATTCAAAACCTCGGCCTTTGCGACAGAAGAGATCCTTCACGCGCGGCCGAGCTGACCGTGAACCTGGTCAGCACGCCGTTTCCCTTTTGGTTACTGGAGGCAATATCCCCGATCGACATGCAGTCTCGTTTTATTTAATTCTTAAGTGCAGCATATAAATTAATGTTAATACATTAATTCCTGCGTAATAAAAATTTATCTATGACTGTTCGAGGTGAGTTCTTTAAGACGGAAATTTAAGATCCACTTATTGAATATTTCGATAAATATTAATCCCCGAGGTTATTTTTCCATTAATGCTCGAGAATTTATTGCGGTACTCGCTTTGGAAAACCGACTAACGGCAACTGCTGCCAGAAAGGTCTTAGTTGACAGTCGGGAAACAAGATCCGTTTCGCATCCTGGGGCAACCGGTTGCTCACTTGCTCCACGACATTCTTCTTCAGTACTCCTTTGGAACCCGAATACTTTATTAAAATCGTGTTCGAGATCCAAAATTAAAAGACAAATCTCTTCAATCGCGGCCTTTGGAAGAAGGAAATGTCACAATCCGTCTCGATGAAGTTGGCTTAAGATTTTTATGTAACTTTTTTTCCCTCGTGAATGGAGAAAGTTGAAATAAATATGTAATTAGAATTATCGATAAGGAGAAATCGTGTAGGTTAAACAAAAAAAAAATCAACGGCGTTTTCAATTCCCAGCGCTATCCTCGGAATATTTTTAGAAAGGTTACCAACAGGCTGGTCTGATTCCTAAATTAACTCTTGGAGAACCGTTTGAAAGAAAGCGGTTTGTGCTGTATTATAAAGCGACCGTAACACGCGATCGTTAATTTACACCTCATCGATATTTTTTTTTGAGTCCTTATTATTTTCATTTATTACCATATATATTTTAAAATTCAAAAGTAAATACATTGAATAAATATTTTTGTAAAAAAACCTTGTCTAGCATGAACTCTCAAATTAATTATTATTTAAAAATCCTTATGGATTGTTATAATTGTTAGGAAGAAGTAGGCAATACAAATTATTGTGTTTAGAAACCATTTTGTTAATACCTTTCAAATTACAACTTCCTCATTCATTTGTAAAACAATTTACAAATTTAATTAAAATTTATTTGCTTGCAACCATTTTTCCATAAAATTCTAGTGTTAACTTATTGTTAATTTTTTTAAATTTTTCTAGATTGTTTTCAAAAACTTGATTGTTGAATTTAAAAACAATTTTCGCATAATAAAATATCAACAAATAGAACTTTATAGTACTGTGTTATTATTTATAATTATTTCTATTACAAATAGCACAACAATAGAAAAAATATTGGTGCTATATTTTTTTAATTAAAGACTTTTTGCGATAGAACATTCATTATGTATCTAATTACAGTGAAAATTATTTTTTTGGTGGACTTAAAATCATTAAAATATCATGTCCATATTTGTTTATAAAATATACTACCATTTACTTACAAAACGGTAGAAACAAAATATGCTAGAGCTGAGAAAAACACTACAATTACAATATTTTCTTTAAAAAATCTCTATTTTCTCAAATCAAAGTACCTTTAAATATCATCGTTCTTTCTGTCTTGTACAAAATTTAATTAGTAATTATTAAATTTGATTAAAAAGAGAAGGCTAGGAACGTGGGATCATCTATCTTAATTAAACTTTTTTCGTACCACTAGTTTGAGAGGCCGCGGGGGCCGCAAGGGTTTAGACGTTGGCACGGCGTTCATCATTGTAAGGTAATGTTCCCGAGTTCGAATCCAGCGGCCCTGCATTCGAAACCTACTTACAAATATTTTTTATTTTTTCAAAAACACCGGCACCCCGAGGGTTGAACCTAACAAAAAAAAAAAACTAGTTTCAAAAATATTACATGTGTTTGATAGTTCCTGCTAACGTGACCTAGAAGCCGAGAATTATTTTTATAAAATTAATTTAAATAATTTTTAATATATAGTTTTCTATGCTTAACACCAAAATATTACGTCAGTAATATAGGTAAAATTTTCTTTTTTTGTGCTAATTTAGACTCGTTCAAGTATCACTTCTCATATACGATTTTTTTTATTATATTCACTCATTATAACTCTTTTTTTTTGGGGGGGGGGAGGCCATTTTATTTCTCAACGATGTTCCATCCATTTATTCCTAACTTTTCTGTGTCTTATCCAAAGTCAACGAGTTTAGAACCGTTGGAAAGATGAATAGATCTTCTTTTATAGTATGTAAACTATATTAAGAGTAGGTCATTATAATTGAGAAAAATAAGGAAGAAATCACTAAATCTTGCCTAAACGTTTTATTTATTACCTCCGGTCCCGATTTATTTAGGAAGGCCCTTTAGAATATTAAACACAAATATCAAATTGGGTTTGTCTTTGCAAGATACCTTTTTCAATTTGTAGCCTATATTTACCAGTATATTTAAATTATAAAAAATAAAACTTTTCTTACTTTAAACATGTTAAACTTCTTAATCAACCAGCCTCAAATTGTACATTCTATGAATGGCGCCCAAACACGATTTTCGCATACTAATAAGCAAACAAAATAAATTGAACTCAAATTTATTATTCTAGATTGTTTTAAAAATTGATAAAATCATCTTCAAAATTACATTGACAGGAAAGCAGAAAACTATTTTTAAAAATTTTCTAGGACCTATTGGCAAGAAAGATAGGACATTATACTAATAAATTTACTAATTTTCAGGGTCCGCTTACCGATTTATATTTTTCCATTAATTAAAGCTATCAATTGGGATAAAAAAATCAATGTCACGAGCGGGATTCGAACCCACGACTTTCGGCTAGATACGCCGGCATTCTACCACTTAAGCTGACTTCGATCCACTCAGCTAGCTCAAAAGTAGCCGAAAGTCGTGGGTTCGAATCCCGATCGTAACACCGTCTTTTTTAACTCAATTAAAATCTTTAATTAATTGAAAATCATTTTTTACTTTTCTTTCTACTTTGATCTAAAGAAAGGTTATTCAAATCGGTTATTCTACAGAAGTAGCCTCCCCTTGTAATCGTTTCTTTCTTTATCACTTAATGGAACAGGTTCGATCTTGATGTCTTGCTATAAAACGTTTTACGTCTATCTCAATATAAATCTATTTACAAATGGTTAGGAATTTTCTCTTTTAGCTTTTCCCTGGTAATTTCATCCTATTTGTATTCCTTTTATATATTTCAGGATTTGATCCACTGTTTTATAATAAAAACATATTATCGAATGAAACGTAAAACATCAGTGACACTTTATGTATTTGTCATAAAAGATGAAATGTCTCTCGTCAAACAGATTTGATGTATTCGTTTCGGAAAGTTTCAAAGTAAATATTTTGTACCATAAAAGGTTATTTTTATTTATTTATTTATTTATTTTTTTGTGTGAAGGTTAGTTATTGTTTCAGGTTATATATTTTTTATTTTACGCATAAAAAATTATCACAGTTGTTAATAAATAATAGGTTTCAATCAAATAATTATTCATCCTGTTACGGATATGTTGGGTTTCGAATTACAGTCAATGTCGCCTATATCAATTGATGATTTGCAGCTCTTGTGGCGGATCGCATAACCCAAAAGGGTCAATCTTGCCGCCTTGTGATGCTGACTAACAACAACCGATTCGTCTTATTACTCCTGTCGGATTTGCTTTGATGGTTAAATTGAAGATGAATACTCCTGGTAGCCTGTCATTTACGATTGAATTGGGATCATATAACCTGCGGTTTGGCTTTTAATGTACTGTAATCTGAATGTCTTATCATTGATATTACCCAAATGTGTTATTACATAAACTATTAATTTTAAAGAAAGTTCAAAAAGGAGAAATAATCAGTTTAATTAGTGTTTTAAGCAAGGCATCAGACACATCAAACCTAAAAAGCCCAATCAAATAAACGCATACTTATAACAAAGAGGGAAAGAGTTGAGAAGGCGTAAAATAACTTCTGAGTTTTTAAAAAATTAATGACAAGCTTAATGATGAGTTACTCACGTTCGTAGCAAAATAATTATCATCCCATTGAGATGTGAGATGGGGTGTGAGAACTGATAACTTTTCATTGCAATAGACAAGTTCGCCCTACCGAAACAACAACCTATTGAGTGTTAAAATATTTACTTTGCTTTTATAACCTATATTTTTAAATGGGTATTTTATCTTTTTTTGACATCAACTAAAGATTCAGCTCGTTTAGGTTTGGCTGTAACGTGTCACATATAAAAAAAATTCATTTTGTTCCGATGATCTTTATGATAAACAGATGAAAGACAATGAAATTATTTGTATTGTTTATAACAACGTATACAGTTTGAAATTGTAGACCGGGTGAAATGCTTTACATTTTGAAATTAATTTGGAATGCATTGCTGAAAATAATATCAACAGCTGGGTAAAATTTGATCTATTTAGAACAGAGGGGCAAAGTTATGGTGACGTTTGGCTCAACAGCTCTGCGACATCCTCAGACAAATCTAACGTGCTCGTGTTCTGCTGTTTCCATTTCCGTTCTATTTTCGCTCAGATGAGTCAACCGGGACCGAAATACAATCTTGAATGATCCCAATTGGAAAGTTTGAATTCTGTCCAAAATCAGGGGTTGAATGGTCTACTGACGTGAAAATTATTATATTTTCAATTTTTTTTTCTCTCGTTGCGTTTCTTAAGTCGGTCACCGTGGTTGCACGATTGTTATTTTCGTGGGGAGAGGACGTCGTCGAAACGTGTTCGGCTTTCGCATTGAGCCATTATTTACAATACAAATAAACCGAGTATGAATGTCGCTTAAAAATAGTATTGCCCACTGTTTCACAAGGTTCGTCATGCTCGAATACACAGCCGTATAATGCATTGCAAACTGTTAGCATAAATTGCGCGTCTTATGAAGTAAACATTACTTATAATTCAACAAACTACATGATTAACCGTAAATTATTACTTCAAACTTGCAATATATAGTAACTCTATAAAAGAATTAAAAGTCTTAACAGAATTAAAAGTTTTTCATTAACTCACTTATTATTTCATCGATTTGAGTTTTCTTACAGGTATGAATATGTATACTTGGTGAATCTATATTTAAAATCTCGTTTGACGTCAAAAAAAGACTAATGAGGGCAAATTTCAACATTAATCATCTGTGATATCTGTAGCCATATTTTTGTCGACGGGGGACTTTCAGTCGTCGTTAAAATCAGATTGATGTTTGTGAGTGGGCATGTCTCTTTCTGTCTGGGAGAGAGAAACATAAAAGTGTAGAACTCAATTAGCAAAATAATGCACAGAACAATCATTGATATTTTCCGTGTAAGCCTCTGAGATAAACCGTGTGATACGTACGAGAATAAGGGACCATTTTTCATTGTTCATTCCCACTCTCTTTTTCTTACTTTCACTCTTTCACTCTCTCCCTCGGGATTTCTCTCTCTCTCTCTCTCTCTCTCTCTCTCTCTCTCTCTCTCTCTCTCTCTTAATCTCTCTCCCTCGTTTTTCTCTCAGTATCTCACTCTATCGTCCTTTTTTGCTCTCTCTCCCTTTTGTTTATTTACCTATCCGCCAGTATATGTATCTATTCATACATTCGATGTATTTATTTATTGGCTCTCAGTTTCTATCTATCTCGCTATCTGTATTCCCTTTCTATGTATGTTTTTTCTATTTGTATATGTATTTTAATAGCAATTTGTCTGTTTATCTTACCACAACAAAAACCCATGAATACGTGGGAGAGTGCGTGGGCAAGTAGAAAGAAAAATAAAGGCATTCTCTACGTTTATTAGGCTTAAAAGTCAAAGGAAAGATAAAAACCTCGCGCAACTTGCAATTTCAAACTTAAAAAAAAAAAAAAAAAAAAAAAAAAACTATAATAAATTAATTATTCAAATATCGTGAGATGCGGTCTGGTGTGATGTAGGTATCAGAAAAACATTTTCTTTATCGTGCCAACGTTTCGATCTTTTATTGAGATCATCTTCAGGGCTCAAAGTGTTTGTCTGCCGTGTAATTGTGCCATGTCGTGTTGAGAGTGCCAGTGACACGACATGGCACAATTACACGGCAGACAAACACTTTGAGCCCTGAAGATGATCTCAATAAAAGATCGAAACGTTGGCACGATAAAGAAAATGATTTCTGATACCTACATCACACCAGACCGCATCTCACGATATTTGAATAATTATCCGTTAACGGTCACTAATCTCTACACACTATAATAAATATAAATTAAAGGAAAAATCCAAAAATTGTGAATATACTGTAAGGTTTAAAACATTGCAACGGCTAATGGACAAGAAAATCTTTATTATTATTTTATTAATTGCTATTTGGGTCTTCAGATATGAATTTATTTCCGCTAGGTATACTTTGTTGTCAAAATTATACGAAATGCCTAGAGAATCCAATGATAAATAACATCTTGCCATTAGGTAATCGCTGGTGACAATTTGGTTGTATCTACAATAACATACTAAATTCCAAAATTTTGGAACGATAAATAAAAACAAATATTTATACTAAATACACCACACAGACTTTACTTAATTTCATTTTAAATTAAACAATTAATCGATTACAGATATATTGTACTTATATGAAAGCTTTTTTATTGTCATTTTTTCTAACAAACTTTCTTCATTTAGCTGCAGTTTTTCATATATGATATTGTACATTGGAGTTTAGACTATCCTAGACTAAAATGGATCCAACAGTTCGGGTTGATTCTCTATTCTTATCGATAGAACAAGGGCGTGACTTGACACGTTTTGCCCCAAGTGGGAGAGCTACGTGAGTCGCATTTGTACTGTCCGCAAGCTCCAGGAATTTCTTTTAAGCCCAAATTCTCATTCGGTTTAAATACGAATCAAAAAATAGTATATTATTAGATTAGACATACGGTTTCATTTCAAATTTTATCGACGCATAATTGTTGTTTTCTTTAAACTGAAATTATTCAGCAATTTTATACAACTGTGTTGCTCCGTTATGGATTTCTGGTTGTTATTCTCATTTTTTACAACTGCATTACCTTAATTTGTCAAGAAATAGAACACAAATATGTTCATTAAATATATGACGGGTTATATGGATGCCTCCACTTATATATGTTTGAAATTTGTTTTTCTACAGAAATAACTTTTTTGTGTCTTACCCATAGACGGTCCAGTACGCAATGCCTGATCGTCACAACGAGTAATCAGGACAATGTACATTTTGATGTGGGTAGTTTTGGATTAATGACTGAACTATAAATTCCGACATTTAATGATATCACCAGGTAGAATTGGTAAGGCCAAGCCCAGATATTTAAAAAAATTCACTATTTTTCGTGGTCCACTTAACCGATTAATATCATTCATTTAATTACGGTTTTAAGTTGATATGAAAAAGTCAGTGCCACCTGCGAGATTCGAACGCACGACTTCGACTTGATACGCTGGTACTATACCACTTGAGCTATCATGATTTCGATCCCCTCTCCTTCCAACTTCCCATCTCAATCCCACCTTTTGTGGAAAGTGTCAACCCCACCCAGGAGGGAAAATTCAAAAGGTGGAAAGTTAGTGCCCGGTGGGATCGAAGTCATAATAGCTCAAGTGGTAGAGTAGCGACGTATCAAGCCGAAGGTCGTGGGTTCGAATCTCGCTGGTGACACTGACTTTTTTATCTCAACTTAAAACCTTAATTAATTTAACAAACATCAGGTTCCTTTACATATAAAGGGGTAAAAGTCTTAACTTTAAAATCTTATAAAATTTACGTTTTTTATTGAAATACTGTGTTAATGTTTTTTTCTTATTTTTAAATTCCTTTATAAGCTGAGATTTTGATATCATCTGGTTTTGAAACACGGAAGGATATACGCTTCTGACAAAGATAAACCAGCGAGAAAGTTCGGGCGTGATAAGTAACGAACAAATTCTACCAAACTAACCGTGAAATTTTAATTGGGATCGTCTCGTTCAATCTTAGATATGTAATAACGTTTTTTTTTTTCAATATAAAAATAAGTTTATATGGAAAAAATAATCACTTCATCAATCACCCGGTGACATTTTGACCCAAGAGATATTTATGTAATATCTGCATTCTCTATGCATTACAATCAAAACTATTTACCAAATTTTGTTTTTGCGTAATAAAAGAAAAAATCTGATTAATAATATTACGTAGAGATATCAAGATTATGAAATATTGGCAATTATCGCTACAATAAACCATTTGAAAAAGATCGTTGACTTGAATTGCCCGAACAATAATATTTTTATCTCCAGAATCAATAGTTAATCAATTCCAAGTTGTTTATTACTTCTGACAGATATTTGATGAATAGAAAATAAATAAATGATAAACCTGGGTCAATAATTCTTAAAGGTTTAATTTGTTTGTTAGACCAATCCGTTTTAACTGAATAATAGCAATTAAGCTCGGAAAAAAGACTAAATTTTTTTCTTGGCTCTATTATTTTTCTTTATTTTGCTCTATTTGTAAGGAATTTCTGTGCGGACATTCCAGTTTAAAATTTTTTTATTTAACAACCAGCACGTCTGTTGGTTTATGTTGTTGTTGTTCAATCTTCAAAGAGGTCATTAAACAGGTGAAAAAAGGGAAAAACTTGATTGTTCATCAAGCTTTCGGCAACTTATTGTATCATCATCAGGGCTTTCCCAAGAGTTCAGAAAATGATTATCATGGTAAAACTATTGTAAAAACGTCTTGGGTTTAAGTTTATGAAGCATACGGCCAGCGTATTACATTTAACATGGTGAAAATAGACATCTCGCTCATAAAAATCCATATGACTGTGGTTCAACAATTTTGTTCGGACTGGCAATTTCTTATAGGTAACATTTATGATCACAAAGTATTTTGACTATAATTATAGTTATTTATAAAGCTTATGTACACAAGATTAACATTAATGAAAGAGAGAGAGAGAGAGAGAGAGAGAGAGAGAGAGAGAGAGAGAGAGAGTGAGAGAGAGAGAGAGAGCGGCAAACACCGTCGCCTCAGGTTGAACTGTATGGTAAGTCCACAAGCATCACAGTTTTACCATGTCAATCGTTTTCTGCCCTCTTGGGAAAGCCCTGATGATAACACTAAAAGTTGCCGACAACTGAACCCAACAATTAGTTTTTCCCTTTCTTCACCTGTCTAATGACCTCCCTGAAGATTGAAACTCCACATAGATTATCTGCAGGTCGATCAACAAACATACGTTCTTTGGTTTGTTTACAGGCAACAGACAAACCGAGATTTTAAGGGTTTTTGAAACGTCTCTGTGTGGTCTGAGGGGTGATGAGCCTGTAATTTATTCGTCACCGATCCGCCTGGCATGCCCAACCTCACTGCCTGGTCTTTTAGATGGGGTTTTTCTTCTCGCAGGAACTAATACTGTACACGACTTGAACACGAAACGCAATTACGGCACTGACCAAGTTGTTCCGCGATGACAAAATTAGCTTGTATTTTTTGCGTTTACGGTTTATTTACTGAAAACAGCGGTTGATAATTTCTAATAGAAAATAAAATGAAGTAATTCATCTTTCATTACTGTATCTGATTTATGTGACATACGTAATCACTTTTCCAAATGGCCGTCTTCTTAAAGTATTATTCTTTTTTTTAATGATTATCATTGCCCATTATTGAATAATTTTGTAAACCTTTGCGGTCTCTTCTAGATATTCAGCCAATCAGCCTTTCAAGCGGGTTTCGCTTTTATATATATGACGTACATCCATTGTTTCCTACGCAGGGATTTTAAGGCATTGCATAACCTTCGGTCGTTCAATTCCACCACGTTGTTTTTATTACGATAGTTTTCTGTGAAAAATATAACGTCCGACCGCAGAAAAAAACAAAAACAAAGTGACGGTCTAGTAATGATCCGTAACGTTACAAATCATAGAATGAATGGACAGAGGTATTGAGATATTAGGAAAATTTCTGAGTATATAGTTCTCAAAACATTCATTCTGAATAACTTACTACATATAGTTTAAACCATAAACTTCGTAAAAATATATCTTGTTGTCTTAATATTTTGGAAAACCAAACAAAAGGCCGTTGTGCTTTCTATCATCATTGTAAATTTTACAGTTTAAGGCAAACGTTTACAAATAAGTTCATAAGTTTGATTAGAACTATATATATATTCAATCTTCAATTACGTTTCTAAATATAACTATCACAGATGTCATATATGTCCATGTAATGAATTTGTTGCAAAAATGCGTTTTAAGAAAACTTTTATTGGGTTTTAAAACAGATATTTTGAATGCAGACAACATGAAGTTCCTCTATGTTTTTACTTTTGTTCACGAAGGCGGTATTGAAAATCTCATGTTAATAAATTCAATTTTAAAATAGCATCGGGAGGGTAAAGAACTGACCCAAATGTACATCAAGCAAAGGCTTGATTTATTACTTATTTAGTCAGATATCGTGAGATGCGGTTCTATATGTATTTTCTAAATGTAAACTATGTTTGTAAATCCCAGGCCCTGAAGATGATCTCAATAAAAGATCGAAACATATTCATGGCCCAACATTATGCCAAGAAGAGATTTCTCTTTTGTACACAGGCGGTTTAAAATAAGGAAGTGCAGTCCTATGAATTCCGAATTCCAAACTAATTATAAACCTTGACAGACACGGTTTTGGGGACGAAAATTGCAGCGCGTGAACACTGGGCCAGAGAAATAAAAATCTTGGAATCCGCCCTAAGAAAATATCAAAACATTATGACAGACAGACAGAACGGTTTAACATCATGTGAGATGAAGGCATAATGTGTCTGGAGCTACATGGAGTCCTGGAAAGGAAACAGTGACAGTAATGTTCTGACCTACGTTTCGATCCCAGTCATTAAAATGCACCGAGGTAATGAACGGGGTCACAAACCTCCTACAATTACAGCTATTGTGAATATGTCTAGCCTAAACCTACTGTGGTATAGCTTTATGCAACAAAAAAATGGCACGTTATAAAATGATATATAATGATAGATATAATTAATTAGTTCAAATTCAGCGTTATCAATACCTACTTGACAAAATTAGTCAGGTGGATAAGTGAACTCGAATTTGTCTAAGCCTCTTGTCTGGATACTGCAGCCTAAGAAGGGTTTTGTACAAATTTTTCCAACACGAGGAGGAGATAGTCTATTTTAGATTCTCCTACAACGAAAAACTGCGAGCAATTTCGTAAGCCAAAGAACCTCTAGCCAGGCAATGGAAATTAATGAACATCCTAAACCTGAGTAATGACCTAAACCAAAGGAAGACGAGGACAATCGACCTATATGGTTCGAAGTGCGAGAGCCAGGTCTTAATTCCTAGTATAGATGAGGTAAGGTTGATCACAACATGATAATATGAGATGATTTTATAGAACAACAGAAAATACCATTTTCCTTATGCTTTGGATTAATTATCAAGATTTTTTCAAAAATAAGTACAAATACTTTTTTGTAAGCCATTGACCAGATTTTCATCCACATTCTGATGAATCTGCCCGCCCTCAGCGAATCTGTCGCACGCTGGTAATTATTTTCTGAAAAGATGCTTGATATTCATTTTCAGGAACGATACGTTCGAAGTGTTTGTGCTTTTCATTTCGAGGGGCCGGCTATCTATCTGGGACGTAACAAATAAACGAATTGTCACGGCGTGACCCCAAGGGGAAAGTTGTCGGCTTGTCATTTATAAAAAAAACGACATCTGAAAAGCTTGACGTCCGGTTCACCTGCTCATAAACTAAAATACCCACATTTAGAGCATTGCTATTGCATTATGACGCAAGGCGTATTTTTTTTATACTCAGGAAAGAAAGTGGATGATCCTAAAGGGTAAATAGGGAATAAAAAGTGTTATCAAATAAGGAGAAGATTGAAAGAAACATCAAATATATAGATAGAGAAATAGATAGATAGGTAGATAGATAGAGGAGAGAATGAGAGAGAGAGAGAGAGAGAAAGAGAAAGGGAGGAAGAAAGAGAAAATGAGGCGAGAAGTAAATGTATATAGGTATTGAAAAGGCAATTGTCAACAATATGAAAAGAAAAAGAGATGGTGAGAAAAATGCGATGAAAGTGAGACAGGAAATGCAAAGGCAGATAGGGAATAAAAGAATAAAAGTAAAACATAAAAAGAAAAAAGAGGAAAAGTGAGTATGTGTGTCAGTGAGACCGAAAAAGAAAGTGTAAGATAAGAAAAGGTAAATAAAAATAGATATAAAATAAGAGCAAGATTAAAAGGAACAGAGATAGATAGACATTAGATAGAAAGTGCGATAGGTAGTAAGAGAGAGAGAGAGAGAGAGGGTGAGAGAGAGAGGGAGAGAGAGAGAGAGAGAGAGAGAGAGAGAGAGAGAGAGAGAACGAGCACGAAAAGGAAAGTAATTGTGAAAAAAGCTAAATATGGAATGAAAAAGAAACAAAAACAAAGAAAGAAAGAGAGAGAGACTTTCAGACAGAGAGAACAAGGTAGAACAGGATTGTGGAAAATTTGAGCAGAGAAAACATGAAAAAGAGATATGTATAGATAGAAAAAAAGAGCTGTAAAATATATATAAAAAAAACGTTTGATTTTTGACGAAAAGAAAAAGCTAAATTTTTAAGCAATGGCTTTATTTTAACAGAAATGTTAGATGTTTAGCTATGGTTCGTAATCAACCTGGACCGCTAGTCTTGTTCCTTATGCGTGATTCGTCATTTCGCCATTTTCAATGGTTTGGTCTGGGTGTTATTTCTTTAGTCATGTCTTTGTACGCTTGTAAAAAATTAAGCGGGAAAAGATGTTTCGGCGGTGCCTTTCTTCTTTCTGGAAATAAGTCTGGTATTTTCTTCGTTTGTTCCGGTCGGTTGTTCTTTCGTCGATTGGTTTTCTTTTTAATGGAATGTGTCAATTGAAACTTGTAAACTCAGAATCCAACCGTACTGTTCTGATTGTGAAAATCCAACTTTTATCAAATCTAAGTTTGCTTTTGTCCCTTTTCGTGTATTAGAATTTACATTACCGGTATTCATTTTTATTTATATATATTTTTTTTTTTTTTTGCAGACGTTCACAGCTTGGTGCAACTCCCATCTTCGCAAGGCGGGCACGTCCATCGAGAACATAGAAGAGGACTTCAGGAACGGTCTAAAACTCATGCTTCTCCTCGAGGTGATTTCGGGTGAAACCCTCCCCAAGCCCGACAGGGGGAAAATGCGCGTCCACAATATCGCGAACGTCAACAAGGCGTTAAACTTCATCGCCAGCAAAGGAGTTAAGCTCGTCTCCATCGGTGCTGAAGGTGAGAGGCTGAAAATAAAAATAGCATATACACAATCTAGACGCACTGATCATCCAGTGATTCATGCAACTAACATCGACTAGAGAACAAAGCTCGGTCTAAGTTTCAAATATCTCGATTTTGTCATTTCCATTGGCATGTTGATCCACTGCAGAAATTGAATCTTTTGATGAAATTCTCCGTTTGCAGATCATCTGCATTTCCTGCTGTTGTTTTTTTCAGTGTTAGCTGCAAAGTTAAACGCTCATTTTTTGTTAGCTTCACAATCTTGCGTTCTTCATAATCTTACTTGTTCTTATATATTGACGCCTCAATCTTATTAATCTCTTATTATTCCACATTTTTGCATAACTATTGCATTTTATTCCTACCTCATCTGTGCCTTCAACCTTTCACATTCTCTCCCTTCTTTTTAGTTTTATTTCCATTATTTGTGTTGTAGAGTATTTTTACCTGTGTACCCTAACCATACCTATTTTTAGTACTGTTTTTAATAGACATTTGTACATTTAAATATTCTTATTAAACATAAATCTTGTTTAAAAAAAAAATTATTGCTAATTAAGGATGTTTCACGTCCAACAATGAAGTTTTTTTCTTTTCTTGCACTGAAAAATGCACACCAGCTATTTCAGGTTAAACTTTTGTATTTAAATTCTATTTAGCCGGATGCCGAGAAAGATCTAATTGAAATAAACATATAAGATCTATTTTATTGTATTGCAACAAATGAAAATGTCATGATAATGCGATATTATAATGCGACTCGTAGAAATATATATAACATATTAATATGCCTGCATCATTGATATGTAAGTACAGAAGCATTATGAAATTGAATATTTTTGTTATGCTTGACCTGAACCCTCCAGGTTTTACGGCTATGCGATTATATTATATTTCTTTATATTTATAAAAGTTTCTGGTACTATTATTTATTTTGATTGAAATGTAGATGAAGTTAGAGATAAAATTTGTGGTTACCAATTTTTTATAGTTAAAAAACGCAATTAGGGATGTTTAGGATCATACTTGTTTATATTTGATTTTTACAATTTGGTTTTTCCGTAGTTTTATAAACTGATTGAGGATATTTTGACCAAATTTTAAGAAGATTGATACGAGAAATCAATCTGAAGTAGTAAGAAACCAGAATCGCTAAGTCGCCACTTTAGAGTCAACCGAGGCTTAAATTTCGTTCGATCAAAAAAAAAAAAAAATTTTTCAAACGTGTTTTACAATGCTGGTATTTCCTTAATTTTGTAAACTAATTGTGGATATTTTGATCAAATTTTAAGATGATGTCAAAAATCAAATATAAAAAATAAAATGTAAAATATTACTTTTCTGTAAATTATTTTTGGTTAAAATGATACACTTATTGATAAAACTAAAAGTAGAAAAATAAATAATTTAAAAAATAAACACGTTCTAAATAAAAAATTCTAATCCCAACTAAACTTTAAAACAACGAAAAAATTTCTTGAGTGCGAGATTCCCCAGGGTTTTTTTTCTGGGCGATAAACCTGAAATATGGTCGTTATAATTTGAACTGCCTATCCTTCAACATATGGAAAATGGTTCAATGGAAATACAGGCACGCTCTTAAAAGACCAATACAGTGAGGATAGGCAGATTAATTCTGCTGATGTATGCATTTGCTAAAAGGTAACGCTTTCTTTGAACAAATACCACTAAAATCCCAACACCTGTCTAGCTTTACGCAGTAGGGATATTTTGCATGATTTTTGTTCCAATAAAATTGCGGCAGTTGTAAATAACGATTTAAAACTGCTTAAATCATTTTGTGATAGAAATTTATTTAAAGCTAATACATTTTTTCAAACCGTCAGTGGTCTTCGTTTGTCACTGATCATGCCGCAAATTAGATTTTTACTGCAACTATAAAGAACCGGAGATTCGTCAAAAATGCTACCCAATATTTATTTGATCGATTGGACGATCGCACATGTATTTCGGTTTTACGCCATCTTCAATGACGAACTAGAGAGAGAAGATGCCAGAAAATTTAGTACAATACAGTAATGTTGGCTTGAGTTTATTACGTCTTTAAAACAGGTTATTTCTGCATCTGACAGTCGTCAAAATCATCAACCTAATGCACCTTATACTATCGCCCGTTTGCGTGACACTCATATTGAATTGAAAAACTGAAGACTGGGGACAAACCATATTAAATGATAAGGTCAGGTCATCAGCAAATTCGAATATCAATTAACGCCCCAAACTTTACATTAAGGTTGCTCACTATATAAAACCTATACATTTGGAGTCTAGTTTAGCCATGCCCAATATTTTTTGAGGTAGTTTGTAATCCTTATTTGAATGCTTTAATTGTTTATTGTGTTATATTGTCGGTATGACGCTCTTAGTTCATTTTGAACTTCTCACTTACCTCAACCTCCCCTTTAAGTGAGAACTCATTTTATCTAACGTCTTGGTTGAGATGAACAATTTAGAGTCACGAGCGGCGGGATACGAACCTACGACCTTTGCTTGTCATGCCCAATATTGGTAAGTAGTTTGTACTCCTAATTGAATGCTCTAATTATTTCTTGTAGTATATTTTCGGTATGACGTTCTTAGTTAATTTCACTAATTTTCGTGGTCCGCTTGACCAATTAATATCTTTCAATTAATCAAGATGTTTAGTTGAGATCAAAACGTCAATATCACGAACGGGATTTGAACCCAGGATCTTTGGTTGGGTACGCCGCTGTTCTACCGTTGTAGCTGTTCTAAGCACTTAAGCTTTCGTGACTTCAATTATAAAAACAATACGAACTCCTCTTTAAGTCTGATCTAGGTGACTAATGCCAAGCTGCTATTTTCTACTCAGACGTTGTCATAATATTTGTTTTATCGAAGCGATTTCTTAGTTGCGTCTAATGATATTTTTCAAAATTGCTTTTTCAACTTATGGTTAGGTAGGTGTTCAAGCCGATAATAACAAGTATAATAATTTTCACTTCATCTTGATATGCCTTGACAACCTCTTTGTATATTATAATTCTTTCTTAGCATTTTAATTGGCGGTAGTCGACATTATCGTGAGGATCAATTTCCAAAACGAATTTTGAACTTTTCATATTCTTCCTATTTATCTTTTTCTATTTGGCTTACTTTTGTTCGTACTGTTCATTTTCAAGCATATTAGTATTATTTACAATCGCCCCCTCCATACGCCCAGCTTTACAATTCGAAACGATTGTTGTACACGATCAAATTGAAAACCGCCCTGCTGTTCGCCCCAGATAAGGCGAGCGAGTCCATTTAACCGAAATTTCTATCCAGGGCAATGCTAGAAAACGGGCGGTGTCACGAAACGGCTCCGTTTATGTTTTCTCTCTGTCGACCTGTCATTATTACACGTAATGTAGGATAAAGCGGGATTTAAGAGGCGTGAGAACAGCTCACGTCTCATTGCTTTTTTTCCCTACGGCTTGTAATGATGGACTGGATTTTGTTGAAACAAATAAATTATCTGGTCGATCCTGCCTCCATTAGTCCAATGAAACTCTTACACCATGTCTACATCATTTTAAAGGAAATGTTATCGGTGAAAACAACAATCAAACACTCAAACTGTGCACCTCTAACTAAGAAAACAGCCTTCCAAGTTGTATATCTACTTGGGCATATTTTGATCTGTAAACTCATCTAAAATCCATCGAATGCTAATTTTATTTTTAGTACAAAAAAAGCTAAATTATATTTTAAAACCGACGAATCAGTGCAATAAGCATTGTAGCTGAACTTGTTAGCTGGCGAAAGCAAAACATAGTAAAGAAATAAGGGAGATGGCGCAACGGTGGCCGCAAACGTTTAGACGTTGACACGGCGCTAAGGTAAAGGTCCCGGGTTCGAATCCAGCGGACCTGCATTCGATCCCGTCATACTTACAAATGGGCTTTTTATTCAAAAACACCAGTACTCTGAGGGTTTATATGACCTCTGCTGTTGCCAACCCTCGTAAAAAAAATAAAAAAGATATGCTCATAATAATTTAAAAAAATTGGTAAAAAATTATTTAAACGTCGTAAACTTCGTAAAATGATTTTAAACTGTTCATATATTAGACATTATTGACAAAAAAGTGACGTCGAAAGCAGCTACGATAATGAATAGAAAGCTTGATGTATGCGATTTTCAAAACGGATAATTATCGTAAACTCGTTATGATAATGCATGTAAGTGGGACTACAATTACTTTAAGTACAAAAAAAACGTTAAATGCTAATGCAAATGTTTGGTGTACTAAGTGGCCTTCCAGCTGTTAAAAATCCCCCATGTATTGCTTACCAAATACATTATCACTTAGTCAGTACGAACTGATAGATTAGCTATCACAATATCAAACATGTAAATAAATCAATTAACACAATATTAATCAACCAAATCTAGTGAAAGGCTTAATTTTTCAATATTTTACATATTAGATTTTATGCGAACCAACGATAAACTAGAATTTCAATATGAAATAGTCATAATAATATAATATTCAAAATATGAAAGCAGGTACATAAATAATAAATTACAATTAATTGAGATTTTAATTGAGTTAAAAAGTCAATGGCACGAGGAGGTTTCGAACCCATGATCTTTGGCTAGATACACAATCCCACCTTTTTGAATTTTTCCTCCTTTTTTCCATTTTTTGTAATCTGTTTGATTCTCGGCGACAAATAAACTGGCCACGGAGAGCTTTAGTGAAGGTATTCTTCATTTTAACCTATTAAATTCACTAGTTTTCGTTGTCCGCTTGTCCAATTAATATATTTCAATTAATTAAGGTTTTTAATTGAGATTAAAAAAGTCAATGGTACGAGCGGGATTCGAACCCACGATCTTCGGCTAGATACTACGCTGCTCCACCACTCTCGATCCACTGGGACATCAACTTCCGATCTAAACCCCACTTTGAATTTTCCCTCCTTTTTTTCAATCTTTGTCGCAACTAAAAACCTTAATTAATTGTAAGATATTAATTGGTCAAGCGGACCACGAAACTAGAAAATTTAAGTTTAAAAACGAAAAACACCGCACTCCGCGGGCATTTCATTTGTCACCGAGAACCAAATAAATTACACAACATTTGAAAAATGGAAAAATCTAGCCGAAGATCGTGGGTTCAAATCCCGCTCGTGCCATTGACTTTTTTTATCTCCACTAAAAGCCTAAATTAATGTATGATATTGATCAAGCGGACCACGAAACTAGTGAATTTAAGAAATAATAAAATTAAATCTTTGTCCTGCTTAAACCAGCTTTGGATAAAAATTCCTCTAGCTATATAGGCGTATTTGTTTTGTAATGAATTTGAAAACTAATAACACGTGCCTTCTTTTTTCACATCGTTAGCTGGAATACTGATAACATACTTTCGAAATAGTAGCGAAACATTTTTCTAACCTACACCAACCAGCGAGAAAAAAACGGACTCAATAAACCAATCATAACAGAAAACACATTTATATTAAAATCGCTTCATGAATCTTTGAGCCTTCGGTATTATCTAAATAAATTAAGATATAAAATATAGCGATCGAAAACAATTATCTTTATTAACCAACTGGTGACATTTGACCCCGATTTTTTGAAAATATTTTTTCACAGCAAACAATTTACTTATTTACGAATAAACAATTAAAAGCTTTTATTTATATAAATTTAATAGTTACAAAATAAATATTTCTCTCAAATATGAATTAAACGCAAAAGAACATACAAACGATTTCTTGTCTTTTTACAGTATAAACTTATATTTTAAAGCTTACCTAAAACGGTTTCTTTATAAGCTTTAAGAGTAATGGCACTGGTAAATGTATTTAATATGATACAATCAGTTTTTTATGTTATCGATTATAATTCATTAAATAAAATAAACTGTCTTCAAAAGCGATGAAATTATCCAAAATTAAGAATTTTAAAGATTTAAAGAAATTTAAATTCTAAAACTAGTGATTAGGAGTATTCTCTATATTTGAACAATGACAAAATAAATACTTGACTAATCTGGAGTTTGATCATCCTGGCGCACCATATACGGAAGTACATATTTCCTAAGTTCATCAAAACCATTCGTTCATTTAAATTTTATATATGAAATGGAGTTAGCTCTGATTTCTGTTCCGGATTGTAAAGAATCTGAAGTTCATTTAAACAATTGGTTGCCTCCTGTGAACTTGATCATTTAGATGTTTGGACAGATGTTGTACGCCCGAGGGTAAGACGTCTAACAAAAACCCTCCAAAAACGAGAAGCAGGTTTTCAATTGATTGTCGACACCCCTGTCCTGTTTACTGTCATCCTATCGGTTTGTTCAGCCGTTACAAAAATATCCTTATTAGTTTTATTCAATTTAATGCTCTTTCTATCATTAGAGCACTTAAGAACTAAATAGCGATCCGAACAGAAAGACGTGAACATCCAAATTTATTCAAGAACCGGTTCATGCGTATATTTTTCTGGTTTTATGTTGAAAATATACATTATGTAATGGAAGAGCAACCATGTTCAGTTTAGATATTTTTCTTCGCTTGAGGCCTGAAATCTATAATCATTTTGGTCATATCAACATTTTTAACAATTATTTTATATGACTATATTTGAAACATTTAAAATCAAGTAGAAGGACTGGAAAATATTTCACGTCAAAATGTTTCGAATTTAAGACTTATATTTGTCCAAATGCGTGTTACTTTACAGTTATTGGAATTGTGAGATTCCCGGTCGGGGTCTGATAGTTGATGGACTTAATATTTGTGACAGACAATGATCGGGAACGAACATGATACAATGAATCTTTGAGAAATTTTGTTATTTTGCTCTTGGTACTACTCAAAGCTTTTGTTGTATCTCGATCTTCACACTAAAGATTAAAAATTCTTTCAACAAAAAGAAACTTTCCAGAAGATGTAAACACATCTGAAGGAATTGTAACGGTTTGAGGGGTGCACAAAAGAGGAATGAGATTTCTGACCTGTGCACGGTTCATTACACTCGGCCCGTGTTCCGTAGGGGCTCTTAAAGTTAATTACCCAAAGTTTTTGTCGTCTCGCTGTCATATTGTCTTCTTGTGTTTCAGAAATTGTCGACGGTAACTTGAAAATGACCCTCGGCATGATCTGGACCATCATCCTGCGTTTCGCCATCCAGGACATATCCGTGGAGGAGATGACGGCCAAGGAAGGTTTGTTGCTCTGGTGCCAGAGGAAGACAGCACCTTACAAGAACGTCAACGTTCAGAACTTCCATCTAAGGTAATTTAAACCAGATAATTAGAATTAAGTACGCACCAAAAACTATATCTGAAATTTCTGTTGATTCACTTGTTGATGTGGAAGTGGGGGCTTGATATTTCCTAAGCTCTGATGCCGTCTGTTGTTTTGTGCTTTTCATACTTACTAAGCTCATTTTAATTGATGTGATCCTTCTTTAGAGAAGTGTAAGATAATTGAATGTTCCAAAGTTTATGTCCCCATGGATCTTTTGCTTCGAATTTAAAGATATAATGGTGGCAGATTCTTCCTCCCTAACCTAAAAATTTTGTCATTGTTGAATACACTCAATTCATGTAGACGTTTTCTTAGACACCAGAGCTCTAACAATCCCTAGAGTTTTTTCCTGCCTAACTGGCGCAATGTGTATGGCACTTTTGGCGAGGATTCTATACCTATTAGTTCATTACTCCTGGGACCTCGAGCGAACGTCGATTTCTTCTTTTGTTGTGTTTGAACCTATTGTGCAAGTTTGGCGACGTTCTTTTGATCTGTTTGTTCCAAGTATACATTTTAGGATTATTGTTAGTCTTGCTCGTCCTCGGGTTAGTTTGTATGATTCTTCTCTTTGTGCCCAGACATCCAATTTCAGGTTGGTATGTTTTTCCAGGCTTTGGATGCATTCATTGACTTTGGGGTATGACCTTTTTGCAGGCTAATGTTTTTAGGACTGTTTATATAATATGATGAGGATTCGTTAGCCAGTGGGTATGTAATTCAGTTTGGTGTACTTACCTAATAAGATATCATTAGGATTAGAAAAATTGTCGGCCTCTTTTAAGATTTGCCCACCGCAATCAGTATTGCTGCTATTGCGTACTACCATTGCTTTTTGTGCCTCCTCTTTTAACCAGATCACAAAGCTTTCTCAATGACTCTTGTGTGCATTCTTTAGATTTATTCATAAAAGCCCTTGTCCATTCTAAAGCAGAAGCTAAGAATGGAGCCGTTTTTAGAGAGAAAATTGTGGAATACGTAAGGGACAGAAAACCCCATTATTTCTGTTGAAGAAAGCAGTTTTGCTAAAGACAGCCCACATTATGGGTGGTCAAAGAAAGGTCATCCGTGAAGTACAAGACTGGCCGGCAAGAGGATGCATCAATTTGATCGAGACTTTATGAAACAACTCACTGTTCAATATGATCTTATTTAAAGGAGATGTTAAAAGTGATATTTTGAGAGTGTTCATAATTGTATGTCAGGGTTCAAGCTTTTTCTCTTGTACTAGCAATCTTAGCCTACATAAGACTTCGCGCCAACAGAGAGCATGTTCCGCTCTCTCTTCTTCCTAGCAATATCTTCATAGGCTTGTTTCTATCACTCCAATACTATGCATATGGCTTCAGAATATGCTGTGTCCAAGTATTATTCTAATTCTAACATGTCTTAGATTTCGCAGTTTTGACGTTTGTTTCTGCAATGGTAATTTATGAATGTTTTTCCATGTCTCTGTCCTACTTATTTTTAATCCAATGGATTCATGCTTTTGGCGATTGGTATGCCAAAGTCCAGGGACAATAGCGATGAACTTGGCTAATTTATCCGTCTTTTTGTTGCCACTTTACCCTTGGTATCTTTGTTTCGGTGCTATCTGTTTACTAAATAATTGTATTTAATTTTGCTGCTAATTTCCTCCTTCACTATGTTGACTGTAAACTTTATAGGATTTTCATGCATGTATATATCAAAATGATAACTAAAGATTATTATTATTATTATTAACTATACAAATTGTTTAAAATATAGTAAGTGAACAAAATGATCACGATTGATGTGTAAAGCTGAGTAGTAGAAAACTATGCTCTTAATTATAAATTGTTAAAAAAGAATCTTTACTATTGGCATTGGATCATTTATTCATTAAAATATCTCCGAACTTTCTGTATAAAATGTTCTCTACCAAAATCATTACAATATGAGCACTGTAAACACACACAAAACATGTCATCCAAACACTTCTTCACGTCGGTGGCATTAATAGTTGTTCAATAAAACTAGCAAGAATGATCACATAGGTAAAATTATAATTTAATGTTTTTCCTACAAAACGACGTACTTAATTACTAAACCTATTTGGTCGCCGGGTAGATTACATCATTCGTTACGTCGTTTCACTGGATGAATGAAGCAAACATTAATCCGAGAATACGGTTCTATGTACGGCCTTGTAATGAGGATTAAAGGCGTATTTTTTGCACGCATCCTCCATCCATATTACGTTTCAAGCAAGAAGAACTACATTGCCAAATTTTAAATTTTAAAGCGTTTGCATTCGCTACGTTCAAAAACGGAAATATTTCGAATTATCCTGTTTCGTTTTCATCGAACGAGGTAAATTCTGTCTGAACCTTTCAAAAATTAGTCTTTTATGATAATGTGAGTTAGATTACGATGAAATTCATAAGGTACTTCTGGAATCCCTTTTTTTTTTTTCAATCCAAATACTGGGATGGTGCAGTGGGTGCTCCTAGGGACTCCAGCAGACCCTTCCCAACCCTAGGTTGCAAGGTGGGTTTCCTAATGATGGTACAGCCTTGAGAAAGTGACGCATTCTCTAAAGCACAAGCTGCACGAGTTTTCTGGCACGCATGATTGCCTTAAACATCCTTTGTATGCATGTGGATGATATGACCAAGGACGCGTACATCATACGAGGAAGCCAAGACTACGCCTACCTAGTCTCCCCAGATGCGTTTAGAGAGTTGTCGGCTTGCGATCGGACCTCAGATAGCGGGGGGCTGCATCATAGGGGTTATGGTACTAGATCCTATCAAAATATATTTTTATATATACAACGGGGGAAAGTACATAATCATCTGAACTGCGGAGACCATTAGCGGGTACCTAGAGAAGAGGCTGTTTTTCATTCGTGGCCGTGAACCGCAGTACTTGCGTATGACCTCCGAATTACCTCCCGAACTCGCGGGAATCGTAAGGAACGGATCGCCGAGAGCGTATAGCCTTCGAGGAACGGCGTTCCCCGAATGCGTGAGTGGATGCTTGTCGGATGGTGTTCGTCTGAGGATGCCTTTACCGAAGGGGGTGGTTAGAGATACCACTAAAATCGAAACCGCGGCCGGAGCATATCTGGAAGTTTCGCCGCTACGGAGCCCCTACACCCAAAGCGATACAGTTGTCATTATCTAGGGAGCGGATGTGAGTCTTGGCCGATGCTCTTCCACAATTTTTGGGTATCCCTTTACGCGCGGAACTGGTTAAGTGCACATTGTTAACCCCCCTTGGAAGGGGCAAGCGGGAGAAGTTCGCATGTCAATCGGTTAGTTTGTGGATCTGCGGGATTCTACACTGAACCTCACGGAAGAAGCAGCGCGGAGGTGATTCGCTCCTAACTTGAGAATCTTAACGTGTAATATGGCCTGACAGCTAGGCGCTCACGCTAAAGGTTCTCAATGTTAAACGACATTGCGATTTCAGTGGGTACTCTCTGGAAATGAACCCTCACAATCAGGCACGGAACCAAATTTATTCAGAAATATCTGAAACGCAATATGGAAGTTGAAATTTTGAATATGCAGATCAAAATTTTTTTTCTCCTCCCGCACGTTTCCAAGGGGTATGGTCTTCCCTACCTTCAGCAGTTCGGTAGCAAAAGAGTTTCAACTTTTCAAACGAGAAGAACTTCATTCGAAGCATTTTGGCTTTCTTGTCTAAGGATAGTGTCTTATAAAACCAAAAAGAATTGTTAAATTTTAAGCATTTCTTTGTAATGCGATGCGTGCTAAAAAAAAATTGATGGTATAACATTTGATAAGTTGATCATTCACTCTGGTCCTATCTCTATTTATTGAGAAGCCCTAAGACATCTGCCAACGCCTTGCGTAACTTCACTCTTCTCGAAGAATTCCGATCGATACAGATCTATTTTTCACGAAGCAGTGTAATTCGTTAAAGAACATAGATTTTTCAATAAATATAAACAACTTTTTCATATAACACAAAAGCTTATAGGAATAAACATATGATGCAAAACGGTCTACCGTACTTTTGGTACTGCAAAAAGCTCAACATTTTACCAAACTTTTCACAGTCCAGTCATGATAATTCGAATCGAAAATTATCGTTCTATCAAGGAATTACAAATGTCTTCTTTAAAAGACAGAGAATCTGGGTGGAAACTTCGTCCTAAGTTTTCCCGGCGGGGTTCATTCATCAGTACCCATTGACTGCCATGGACTGCGTCGTAGTGTGGTCACCATGACGACGAGACGCTGGGAAGTTGTGCAGATCGATTGGCAAATGTCGTCGCACCCTAGGCCAAACACAGCAAGCACCACTGAGTTCAACGCTAAGCTTTTAATGCGTTTATGTCACAGTTTGCTTTCGAACAAAGTTAAACTTACATTAAATAGAGAACGATAAATCAAAACGTTCCTTGACCAACGTTATATAGTTTGCTTTTGTGATTAATTAAATTGTCAAATTTGTGAAATTTCACACAGAAGCAAGATGTCTAAAAGTCATTTAAAATTTATTTGAAACTAACTTATTTATCACAATAGCAAAACTTAACTTAATAATTTATTCAAACCACAAAAAAGGATAAATTTTGAAATTTCGTACTTCCAATTCTCGCGAAATCAGCCTTGTTATCAGAAAAATAAAGCATCACAAAATGTTTATCAATCATATTAAGTTGTACAAATGCAATGCTTTACAAGAGTTAGATAAACAGGAATATTTTCCAATTGAATTTAGAAAAATGATATGAAGAAAAAATGAACAATCAGCGGAAATTTTTTTAAATAAAAATGCTAGACAATAATGTATTCATAAAAATAAGTTTCACAATGATTCCTTGAAATTAATCTGTTATAGCAGTAATAATATAATTTTCTCAAGAGAATTTCTTCAAAATACAATATTCTATAGTATTAAAATAATTTTTTTAACTTCCATATTTCAGTCAAATATTAAGGGTTTTGGAACAACGGTTTTACAGACAGTTACTCATACATTTCTTCTGAAAACTATTTATTTGTTTTTTAAATTGGCAAAGGTATATAAAAGGAATGCTAGTGGTGTTAGTGTATTGTACACAACCCAGAGTCAAAATGAAAAAGAAGAAGTCTCAAGAAATGTTTGAGGTTTCATCATTATCTCTTTATTATCTACATGGGAAAAACCCGTCCCAAAAACAATAAATTTTGTTTGCATTTTTTCTGAATATATGATAAAGTTACGACTAATTAAATTTTTTTTTAGTAAGTACTTTAATTCGACAAGAATTTGAAATTTAAAAAAAATTGATAATTTTTTCTATCGTGAATTTTTTCCTTCCTCATACCTAAACGTTCTGTCAATGAATCTAACATTTTATAAAGAAAATCGGTACACAGCACAACAAGCGAAAATGTACGTGTATGTCACGTTTCTATGTATATTTTCGACACTTCGATTTACAGTTTAGATACTATGGATATATCGATTGTAACGCTAGACCATCGCTAAAAGATTTTCCAGATGATTTTTTCCATGCGTTTGCATGCAATAGCTACATTCAAGGACGGTAATAATTCCAATTGTTGTGTCCTCGGTTTTATCGAACGAACTAACTTCCGTCTGAACCTCTCAAAAATTGGTCTTTGTGCTAATAATTAAAAAACAAATAAATAAAATGAATGAGAAAATACCAAGTCGTCCAGCAGTATATCTTCCTCACAGTTAATGCATGCGCAGGTGATTCTAATTCTTATTTTATAAAATTCCGTAAGAAATTCAAATATAATTCAAAAAAGATATACGAAGAGAGAAGCGTATAAAAAATTAAACTGGTGATTCAATAATACCTTTTTATACGTGCATCTTTGAAAGATTTCTTCTTTTATACAACTTCAATAATTTAAAAATTATTTCAGACACTAAAAATATTTCATAATTTTTTATATTCAGTCTTAATCCGTAAAAGCCTGAACGATTGTTTAAGGAAATAAAATAAACAATTATACTTTTTATCCAAGGTCTTGGTTCAAAACTCCACGAGCGGGATTCGAACCCACGGCCTTCAACTAAGACCTTTGATATAAAGTACATTAAAGTATTAATTGAAATAATTAATACCTCAATTATAACTGCTAAACAAATAAAGATGATTAAAAACAATGTTTTAGCCTTATCTACCTATAAGTAAATTAAAGATACGTGGAAATTAATTAACAAATAAATTTCTTAAACATAAATATGTTAGACACGAACGTTTTCAGAGGATATTCTTTACCTTTCGCCATTGTTGTAACAAAATTAATATTTTCCATGAGAATTTAATTTAAAACTGTTTCTTCATGATACAAAATCTATTAACGTTAATGCAATTTTTTCTATTGAAAGTGCAATTTTTTACAAGGCGCTTTTTTAAAAATATGTAATATAAAACGGCGAACAGTTATAAAATGTAAACGAAACAACCGAATTTTTCTCGTCCTCTAGTGAGAGTATTTTGAAACGTTCGTTTTTTCACAGACTTCCTATTATTAATAGTGGAAAAAAAAACACGGAAAACATATACCATTTATTTCCGCAGATCGTATTTCCTATACGATTTATTGCTTCACAGCCGAGTGACCCCTGCGAGTTACTATTAACAGAACCAGCCAGCCGCGATCATGGGTGCCCGGTAATAAATAGGCATTTCGGCCTTACGGAGCCCACTTTTTCGAAATTGAAAGTAGTTCTGTTCGAGTCTTGCTCTATCAGAAAAACCTGTTTTGGTGTATTTTACTAAATTAAAGGGTTATCCTACACACTTTAATCGGTAATAGCAGAACCTAGGCTTAATTAGTCTGACATTGAAATTTTAAGTAACTGATTATTTTAACGCACAATTCGGGCAAATTAGGCACAAAAGATTTGCCTCATATAAAAAATTGTTTGATTGCATAACAGAAATTTATGTCCGTTTTCAGTTGCCATTGGTCATTCTTGTGCTTATTCTTATACACAATTAATTAAGGCTTGTAGTTGAGATAAAAAACGTCAGTGTCACGAACGGGATTCGAACCCACGATCTTCGGCTAGGTACGCCGCTGCTCTACCATTTGAGAATTTGATCCACTCGGACACTAACTTCCCATCTCAATTCCACTTTTCGAATTTTCCCTCCTTTTTCCAAGATAGACAAAATATTGTTAAGCGGACCACGAAACCTATTGAACCTATGCACAACGATCACCATTTGCGGTTCGCATGCTGCGATATAATTTTTTAGTCAAGTTAAATTAACTCTACCTGTACTTTTCTCTTCAGTGCAAAAAGAGATTGAATGAAATTAAGCGTGTTGTTCTAATGAATTCAAAAACTATCTCAGAACACATCTGAGAACGCCTTACAAACCTGTGTTTAATGTAATCCAAAACGCCGTAATAAATGTCGAAAGCGTCAAGATTAATAGTGGAAAATGATGTGTGAATTGAAAATTGGGATGTTCCGAACCTCTGAGAAGTGAAGGGTAAAAGTGGATGAAAGTTGATAATGACTGTAGACAAACTAGTAAACAAGAGTTTCAAAGAATATCTCACAAGTCATTGTGAAAGTTAAAGTAGATGAGATCGGGCTAATTTTTATATTAATGAGCAATATACGCAGCTGACATGGTGAACAAAAGAAACATTATATTTTCGAAAGTACGTTATGATTTCTTCGGATAAACAGATAGGATTAACGAAGTGAACCGTGCTGCTTACTACTAACAAAATTTGACTTTTCAAATAAATTTCTCATGTCCTACTTTCTAGAATAAACCATTTAAAATATTGTATCTATTTTCTTAATAATTCATTTAATAATTTAAAATAATTCAGCACCCGGACTAGTTTAATATTGTCCTATCCGATAAATGAAATTATTAAAATAATGTATTACGACTTAGATAAATCCATAGTTGATGAGGTTTTGCAGTAACAGAAAAATGTTTCAAAAACTTAACTGATAAATTAGTTAAATAAAAAATTCACTTCGTTTAATATATCATTGCAATGTGACTATAAATGATCTAGTTTAAAATAATGGTGTTAAATGGAGGAAAGCGCTTAATCTTAGCTAAGTGAACATTTATGTAATATACCTATATATATTTTTACGGTTAAATTATTATAATAAAAAGTTCAACCGTAGTGTACTTAATCTTTTGAAAAGATAGTTCTTTCACACAGTTATTACCTATTAATACTAGGTCTACTTACTTAAAATCAGCCAGGAAACACTAATTCATAAAACTTTATAATAAATGATTATCAGGAGATCATGGGATGCGGTGTGGTGTCCAACAAAGTATAGTTTTGTGCATAATTGTGTCATTCTGGCGTATCGTGTTGAGAGGGCAACACTTTGAGCCCTGAAGATGATCTCAATAGAGATCGAAACGTTGGCACGATAAAGAAAATGTTTTTCTGGAACCTACATCACAACAGACAGCATCTCACAATTTCTGAATAATCACGTATAAACGGTCACTAATCGCCACACATAAACTGTAAAGAGGAAAAATAAGTTTTTATCAATATCTTGTACGCATTATCTTATTATTACTTCTAGTAAAATAGGATTTGAATAAACTATCTTTTTTTAAAAAAAATTGAATAAAACAGTTACTCTTCCATTACCATTTAAATATAGTTTACTAGGATTTAGGTTTTTCAAAAAATATCAAATATCTTTATCATGCCAAAGTTTTGATCTTTATTGAGTTCATCTTCAGGGATTTACAAACTTTGATTACATTCAACAAATACATGTATAATTCGGAAACAAGTGAATTTATAAGATGCAAAAAATTAGTTTTTATATTTAAAGTATTTCTACTCATCAAAAGTGTTGTAACATCAAATATAGTTTTGCCGGCCACAGACCTGCTCAGCCACTGTAATTATATCCGTTATTTTGTCAATCCTGTTATTTTTGAAATCTTCTAAAACGTAAAGGATTACAATTCTTTTCTCATAACGTTACGTATTATTTGTAATAAAAGAAAATAGCTAGAAAACTGATAGGCGGGTTCCAAACTGTAGAATTTACAATCACACATCAAGAAGAAATCACGCACAATTCACTATCACGACAAATTAATCCGCAGCAGAACACGAATTTTTCCTATGGGCAAACACCACAGTTAACTGCCAAAAATGATTTTTCTGTTCTACTTTTAACAACACGTTTCGACATTTTTGTTTCAGCTTCAAAGACGGTCTCGCTTTCTGCGCCCTCATCCATCGCCACAGGCCGGACCTCATCGACTACAACAAGCTGTCGAAGGACAACCCTCTGCAGAACCTGAACACGGCTTTCGATGTGGCCGAGAAGTACCTTGACATCCCCCGCATGTTGGATCCGGAAGGTGAGCTCTCGATAAAATTACTTTTTTTAAAAAAAGAGAAAGCCGATTAAAAGGAAGAGATTAGGCCATAATTACACGACCTTGCCTCGTTCGCTGTGCACATAGGCATATCCATTTTTATTACTTGACATTTATCACCCACTCTTCGCGCCCAAAGTTTAAAAAATGTATTCGCGAAGTTCCACACATTGGGAATTTAGTAATGATAAAATTAACTACCGCCTTGAGAATTGGTGAACGGTTCGATCAATTTTTTTAAATGATTATATACCATAAAATCACATGTGATTTGACCTAAATATTGTAATATTAAACTTTATTCAACCAATTGCCTATCCGATTACAAATGCTTGCTGTAGTCATATTTTCTAAAACGTCATATAAACGATAATCCTACCGGGCCGTAAAAAATTCAAAATTAATAAAATTATTCTTTAATGTACGCTGAAGTGATTTGGACACTAACGGGCAGAAATTTTTCTAAAGCCCATAGTCATTTCGAATTTTGGACTACCCAACCGTTCATTTACCTTTACCTCAATAACCTCGTCAGTTAACGAATTATAACCAAAATTTAAATAAAATTAGTCAATCCCCTAAGTCAGTTGTTTGAACTGTTAAAAACTAATAATATTATTTTTACAGCACACTCTAATGAAAACAGAATGTAACATGTAATCATTTAACATTTTTTTTCAGACAAAACGTACAATTTCTTTAAACATGCATTTTAAAAATTATATTTGTCATTGGAATTGAGGCTTCAAAGCTGCCTGAAAACTCAGGAAATGATTTAGAAATATGCACATCTTAAAGGAATAACGATTGTTTCATGTTAAATAATTTAAGAACTAATTGATAAGCTCGGTTAAGCTTTATCAATTTTTTTTTAATTTGGAGCTTGGTTTTCAGCTTTTAAGGCCTGTTTGAATTCTTGTGGGTTGGTACGTTGTAAGTAATTTAGTATTATTAGGACATTTTTATTTTATTTAAGAACAGAAAAAATGCAATAATTAATTTACTACTATAATGGTTCAAACATAAAGTTCTATAGATTTCAAGCAAAGGCAGCATCGCTGTATTTTTTCATTCCCTCGGAGACAGAATGTAAAATAATTGATCACTTTTACCCTACAATTTTGTTAAATGTTTTATCAATGCTGTTTGATTGAGAGTATTGGTAATGGGGCAGTTTCATCGAAAACATTAATTTTTCAATTTTGAGAGTATAGGTTTTTGAAATTTAACGGTTTAAAATTATAAATTTTTTTCATCATAGGCATTTTTCTAAATATAAGCCTTTGCTAGCAGAGTTCCAAAATTTAATTGTCTTTATTTCCTGTTAGACTTGATCAACACGCCAAAGCCAGATGAACGCGCCATTATGACCTATGTGTCTTGCTATTACCACGCTTTCCAGGGTGCCCAGCAGGTAGAAAAGCGTGAAAATAAAAATTGTTTGTTATAATTTTTGTTTTCGATTTGATTCTAACAACCTGCTAACTGTATTGAATTTTTGTATGTTTAGTTTTTGTACCTAACATATTTTCTTCTCATACCTGTGACTAATTATTTGCGTTATCTTTTTTTTTTGCGTTGTGTTTGATTGCCAGACATGACAAATACTGCGATGCCTGACGAACGTGCTATTATGACATACGTCTCGTCATACTATCACTGCTTCTCTGGAGCGCAAAAGGTATCAAACTAAACTGAATACTATACATTTAAAATATGTTGCCTTCTTGCTTTTATCACTAGACAATCTAATAAAATATAATTAAAAATTGCAAGTTTATATTCATGATATTTGCATGTTACGTTTTTTAACAGATAAGAAGATCTCAATTTATTTTAAATAAATAAACCTATTTGCAAAATATTATGACTGAACAATAATACTATTTGTGAAACAGTACAAAAAACGTATTATTAAAATTATAAAATAACTAATTATCTCGCATATAAATAATTTGTGTTTTGCTTAAGTAATTATTTAAGATCTTCTAATTTACTAAGACTGAATATAACATTACATTTTACAATACTTTTAACAAATAGTTTTAAAAAAATTAAAAATTTATTTAGGCTGAAACTGCTGCTAATAGAATCTGTAAGGTTCTCAAAGTTAACCAGGAGAATGAACGTCTTATGGAGGAATACGAACGCCTCGCCAGTGATGTAAGATTGAATGATAAATTTAATTGCAAAATTGGATCTAATTTAATTCATCTCAGCTCTTGGAGTGGATCAGGCGTACCATGCCATGGTTGGAGAGCCGTGTCACCGATAACTCCCTTGCCGGGGTTCAGAAGAAACTGGAAGAATACAGGACTTACAGGCGCAAATTGAAGCCTCCACGTGTTGAGCAGAAGGCCAAGCTCGAAACCAATTTCAACACACTCCAGACCAAATTGCGTCTGTCCAACAGACCTGCTTACATGCCAACTGAAGGAAAGATGGTTTCGGTAAGTCTCGCTGATTAATATAACAAGACTCAAACAGCTGACATGCTGAAAGATCACTTTTCTCCACAGGATATTGCAAATGCATGGAAAGGACTTGAAACAGCTGAAAAGTCATTTGAAGAATGGCTCCTTTCTGAAATGATGAGGTTTGTTTATAAATACGTTACAATACGATTTCATTACTAAACACCAAATTATGTCATTTCAGATTAGAAAGGTTGGAACATCTAGCCCAGAAATTCAAGCATAAAGCTGATATACATGAAGAATGGACCAGAGGCAAGGAGGAAATGTTACAAAGCTCTGACTTTAGGCAGTGTCGTCTTAATGAAGTCAAGGCACTGAAGAAGAAGCATGAAGCCTTCGAGAGCGACCTTGCTGCCCACCAAGACCGTGTCGAGCAGATCGCTGCTATTGCAGGAGAACTCAAGTAAGTTTACTATTGAAATGATCAGCAACTCTCAACTAAGTTAAGAATTCCTTTATAAATATATTTTATTAGCATGTATATTTCTCATGCTTACTTTACACGGAATCGTGTTTTGTGGTTTACAAAAGACGAGCATGCTCTTCCGACGATGAGTAAGTACATAGCGGAAGAAAAAAAAAGTAGTTAGTAATATTTAGCGATAATCAATGATTATTATAGTATAGAATATTATAACATTTTGGTAAAATTTGTTTCAGTGCTTTGAGGTATCACGATTGCGATACTGTTAATGCTCGCTGCAAACGCATCTGTGACCAGTGGGACAGGCTTGGCAATCTCACCGGACACCGCAGACAGAACCTCGATGATGCTGAAAAGATCCTTGAGAAGATCGATGTTCTCCATCTTGAGTTCGCCAAGAGGGCTGCTGTAAGTAAATATAAAAATAAAAATAATACCGAGAAGTTTTATGAATTTATTGTTTCTTGATCAGCCATTCAACAACTGGTTGGACGGAACCAGGGAAGATCTTGTAGACATGTTCATCGTCCACACAATGGACGAGATCCAAGGCTTGTTGGAAGCTCACTCTCAATTCAAAGCCACCCTTGGAGAAGCTGATAAAGAATACACAAGCATTGTATCTCTAGTCAAGGAAGTCGAATCAACCGTTCACAAGTATCAGATCCCTGGAGGCCTCGAAAATCCGTACACTACTCTTACTGCCAGTGTAAGTGCCTGAAAGAAAATATATTTTAATTTAACTTTTATTTCTTATTTGGTGTATTTTTATTTATTAGGATTTGACTTTGAAATGGAATGACGTTAGACAACTTGTTCCTCAAAGGGACTCAACTCTACAAGCTGAACTAAGGAAACAACAGAGTATCCTTTTTCATATTCAAAATTGCTATTTCAAAAATTTTCAACTACTATACATACTTTGAGTCACAATTTTTAGTCATTTAGAGCAGCAAACATTTTTTTAAACAACGTTATGAACTGCTTAAATAAAATAAATCAATTGATAAAACACAATTTAAAAAAAATACTTTCTTTGTCTTAGAATTTAGAACATTTGTAAAACAAAAAAGGTTTCTTTCAGCTGTTCCTTTAAAACGCTGGAACTTATTTTTAATTTTATTTTGGACCATCTGTAAAACGTCATAAAAATAGGGCATTTGATTAAAAAAAAATTTTTTATTTTATTTTATTTTTTAACAGAAACTAAAACTTAATTTATATATAAATCAATTTATTATAGTTGTACCAGCATAAAAACAAATTGTTTCTCATGGAAACATTTGAAGGATTTTCTCCTTAGAAAAGTTCTATAATATAAACTTAGATTAACTGAATATAAATAAAAAATAAAATTATATTTCAAATCGGATGTAAAATATTGGTGCATATAATTTCCTCAACCAGTTTCTTAGACAATGAGACATTGCGAAGACAATTTGCCGAAAAGGCCAATCAAGTTGGACCATGGATCGAACGTCAAATGGATGCTGTTACTGCTATTGGAATGGGTCTTCAGGTAGTTTTTACTTCAAAGAAAAAAAATCACATTTTTTATTCTTTTTTTTTTTTTAATATAAAAAGGGATCCTTGGAAGATCAACTTCACAGACTCAAAGAGTATGAACAAGGTGTCTATGCTTACAAACCACACATTGAAGATCTTGAAAAGATCCACCAGGCTGTACAAGAAGGCATGATCTTTGAAAACAGGTAAAATTTAATTATGGAAATGTAGCTTCATCTTTACTTATTTGCACATTTTCTTTGAATAATCAGGTACACGCAATACACTATGGAGACCTTGCGAGTCGGTTGGGAACAGCTGCTCACTTCTATCAACAGGAACATCAACGAGGTCGAGAACCAGATTTTGACTAGAGATTCTAAGGGTATTACACAGGAACAGTTGAACGAATTTAGAGCTTCTTTCAACCACTTCGACAAGAACAGAACAGGCAGGCTCGCACCAGAAGAATTCAAATCTTGCCTCGTCTCACTAGGCTACAGCATTGGAAAGGATAGACAAGTAATAATCAAAACATACCTTACTTAAAAATGAATAAACTTTAATTTTTATTTAGAATAAAATCTCTTAAAGAGACCACTTCATAATAGTGATGGGCTGACTGGCTGCTTTTCTCTGTGTTAGTGACATTTCATACTTTCAAACGAAATGTTAGCTGAGAAGGTTTCGCAGGCGGTTCTCCTGCACATGGGTCTGCTTGTAGACCTTACATTCCTTGGTGGGGCGAAGACTGCGCTTATGCATACATAGAGTAAAAGCGAGCTTTTCAGTGCTTCAGAAGATACCCAACAGAGGATTATGTATAAAGTGAAAAAATCCAGGGAGAGGTGTACACTGTCCAACTCCAAAATGGAATCTCTAGGAAAGTGCATGGAAGGCATCAACTCTCGTACTTCAAGCCTCTCTCTCTCTCTCTCTATCAGTGCGGAAACATAGGAATGTAATCAAGGCTGCAGTTGTTCCTGTGGAATTAACACAATTGAAGCCATGTCATGTTCCGATGCTGCTAGAACAAAAACTGAAACAGAATGAATCCAGATTGACTTTGAGACAGTCTGCTGACTGTTGGAGAATTGGTGGTCACATTGGGGCATGCCTAGAATTCAACCTTTGCATTGGATGTACTGGTATCCCATATGAAATACTGAGAACCTTTCCCACAGTTCAAAGCAAAGGTTATTGGAATTCTCCAACAATAACCCGACCATTGGTGTGAGGCGCTGGCTGGTCATTCCCACCGAGCAGTACCCAAATCTGGTCACAAGTTACAGGCCACACTCCCTGACAGCCATCCTTTGTAAACTCCATGGTAAACAGTTTTTTAACCTGGTATCTTGTGACAAAAGAGTTTTACAAGCAGCATCAGGCAGGATTCTGCAGTCAATCAAGATTGCTGTGGCAATATGGGATACTTTGGAAATGTATGGGTATCAGGGGCTCATTGAGGTTCATGTGTTTAAACAATAATACTATATAAATATGCTTCAAACCATAAAATTGCATTGTTGACAAATCCTTTGGATTATCATGTTAAGGTGTTCCCTAATTTAACCTTAACCAAATATCATTGTTTTTAGGGAGAAATAGATTTCCATAGAATACTTGCAGTGGTTGATCCCAACAATACTGGTTATGTCCATTTTGATGCCTTCCTAGATTTCATGACAAGGGAATCGACCGATACTGACACAGCTGAACAAGTCATCGACTCTTTCCGTATTCTCGCTGCAGACAAGGTATGCGCATAAAACATATTTCTTACGATAAATATTGATTTTTTTCATTTTTATACAGCCATACATCCTTCCTGATGAGCTAAGGAGGGAGCTTCCTCCAGATCAGGCAGAGTACTGCATCAAGAGGATGCCTCCGTTCAAGGGACCCAACGCCGTGCCCGGAGCCCTTGACTATATGTCATTCTCAACAGCGCTTTATGGAGAATCAGACCTCTAGAGCCCACTAGTCAAATCCCTCTTAACTATCTCTCCTTTGACCCTTCACTCTCTTTATATTTCTCCCTGATGTCATTAACCCATAAAATGTACATAACACAGTTGTATATACCTGCGGGCTCACATCAATTATTTTATTTTTATTTTTTGTCTCTGAAAAAAAAAAAGATAAAACTAATCTTCTTTTGTTTTTAGTATTTAAATATATTTATTTAGATGTTAGTTGTATTATTTGTTAAAGTTTTGATTATATTTTATCTTTCATTCTTTACAATACTTGATTACTCATTTTTTTGTTTTGTTTTCTTCTTTTCTTTTTTGACTGACACTTATCTATAATAATATTATTATATTTCTTTGTTATTTAAATTTCAATTGGAATTTTTAAATACTTAATCCTGAAGAAAGAAAAAAAAAATAACAGTAAATTTCGACTAAAGGCACAAATAGGATGCTAAGAGGGTGATTCTTTAGGGCAAACAGCCTTTTTTTTTTTGTCTGTCGACAACAACATACACTCGAGAAAATTAAACGAAACGATCTGACAGGCCACAAAAGAGGGGGGTATTCGAACAGTTAGAACATAGCCACTCCGCCCCCTCTTGTACAAAAATAATATCTTTTCTACAGGTATCAGGATTTAAAATTGTATTTGTAAAAATATATTATTAAGATATATATTACTATATTTTAATTAATTGTAATAGATTCTGATATAAAAATATATATTTGAATTTTCCTGTCAGAAATGTTGTATTTATTAGTTCTCCTTCTCCTATTGGATATATCAATCATATTACTCTATTAAATGAATCAGCTACTTATAAATTATTTTATAACCCTTTTGTTACATTATTTATTTTTATGCCATATGTTGTATGAGTATCATGGAGGACGCTGACAAAGAAAATCTTAAAAATTGTCAAGCTTCAACTGCTATCCACAAGAATGCTACAAAATTCTTTTAATGTTCTTTTCTTCAATATATTTAGGTTTGTAAATTAAGTATGGTATTTTTATAATGTGTATGAATTTTATATAAAATTGTTTCTAACATAGTACTGATGAAGGCATTGATAGTAAATCCTTCCAAAATCTTAATGAAAGATTAAAAAAATAATTAAAAAATTAAAAAAGGTTTTATTTGCTAGATAAGAATAATTAGATCAAGCTTATTGGAAAGGTAAATAAGCAAGAATTAAATTTGTTCAAAACCCTGAAAGAAATACATACATTTCCAATCATCATTTGGCAAGTAAATTTCAGGCAGATTATCATTTCTCTAGGTATAAATAGAAAGTATGTTTTTATCTATCTATTAAACTTATCTTTCTGTGAATGAGCTATCTTTTGCCCTATCTACAGACCACTGGCTGAACCTTATCTAAATTTAGATCTGACTTTCAGTTCACTTCTTGGCTAGTCCTTAGAGTTTTACTCTGGCAAAACATTCTCAGCATTTGTGGCTGTTCGACTGCTCAGAAGATTGTAAGTAATTTTTATTTAAAGGTAACAACAATTGCTTTAATACACAATGTTAAAGGCTAATATCGTTTTTCAGAGATCAATTTTATACATCACATAGTTTTTACATATTTTACTACCATGGATATAATTGGAAATTTGCCAATCGAAATAGCACATAAGATATTCGAGTACATGGACGCCACCGATCTATGTAACTGTTGTCGTGTCAGCCGTAAATGGAGGATGTATGCCAACTCGAACCATCTCTGGAAGTCAATCTGCATCGCGAAAGAGATAGTGTGCGAACCAGAGTATGAACATCGAGGTAAATAAATTAAAAACGATTTAAAGTATTTATTAATTTTGTGTAATTAATTTAAAAAATAATAATAGTATGGAAATGGAGAATCAACCTTCTTAGATCAAAGAGGTATGGTCAACAGTTGTTTTCTGTTTACTATTTACTGTTAAAAAACGAATCCATTAGATAATGTCTGTAATTCCAAATTAGTGGGTTTTTCACTTTCAGCCTGAGTTTTTTTCTATCATGTTTTAAATTAAACTTGAATGAGCACTGGGTCACTTACTGCATCCATCTACAGTTGGTATGGTGTGCTTGTTAGACTTCTGTTTATCAACTTTCAGTATTGTATTGCCAGCTTGTATTTAATATTTACACACACACTCCCCCCCTTCTCTCTCTCTCTCTCTCTCTCTCTCTCTCTCTCTCTCTCTCTCTCTCTCTCGATCTCGATCTCGATCTCTCTCCTCTCTCCTCACTCTCTCTCATTTTCTCTCATTCTTTCTCATTCTTGCTCTATATTTCTCTTTTGCTGTCTCCATTTTCTTTATTTACCTACTTATCAGTCTATGTATCTATTCATATATTGAATGTATCTGTTTATTGGCTCTCAGTTTTTACCAATCGTGTTATCTGTATTCTCTTTCTATCTAATTTTTTTTCTATGTGTCTGTGTATTTTAATAACTATTTACCTCAACAAAAATACACAAGGGTGTGGGCAAGTAGAAAGGAAAATAAAAGTATTTCCTATGTTTTTTAGTATTAAAAGTCAAAGAAAAGATAAAAATATATATGTCTCTCTCTCTCACTCTCTCTCTCTCTCTCTCTCTCTCTCTCTCTCTCTCTCTCTCTCTC
>CM077105.1:19246627-19257930 GCA_039619505.1 Cimex hemipterus | reverse complement strand
CTCTCTCTCTCTCTCTCTCTCTCTCTCTCTCTCTCTCTCTCTTTCGCTCTCTTCTAATTATCATTTCATAAATTATTACACAGTTAGATTAGTTCAAATTTTGACCTACTTGAATTCAATTTGAATGAAAATTTTAGCACATATTTTTATGATAGTTTATCTCTGTTTGGTACTTTATATATAATTAGATATATGCGTTTAGCTAAATTATAAAATTAGGTGCTATTACCTTGCAAAGTACTATTATTTTGTCAGGAATTTGGAATGAATATTCAAGTATTGGACAAATAAATAAATCCAATACTGGCAAAACGTAATTTTTAACTGCTTCATTGTTTGCGAAATGAAGGAAATTCTCACTGGTTCATGAATCTTTTGTTTGAACATAGAACAGGAAGTTTATTAAAATGTGTTCAGTGATACAAGTTATAAACATATTTAAGATATATCTCAGTTCACTATTTACAAACGGGCTTTAGGAGTTGATATTAAAATATTTCTAACTAATCCTTAATGGTATGTTCTTCTCTTTGTTGTGCACATATTCCAAGTTTTATTAGTTATTATAAAAACCTGATTTGTTTTCCCTATGAAAACAAAATAATAAGCAGCATGAAATATCTAAAACGTTAAAAAAACCAAAATAAGCTTCCAGTAAAGTTGCTTGAAAAACTTTTTCCTATCCGGTTTACTTTTATGCGTTCTTTATTACACGTAAATAGGCATTTGCAAGGTGGAAATTTTTGAGGAAAAAAATATTTTTCGGTTTCTCCCAGAATATGTAGTATTTTTTGGTATTAAAAAATACAATTAAAATAATAACTTTATTTTTGGCCAGAAAAATATTTTAACCTACTTTGAATTTTTTTTTACAAGAAAATGCAAACTTGATTTTTTAAAATTATTTTTTGCTCAAAAATGCCTCAGGAAAAACATCAGAACCGGAGAAATAAAATAAAACGTTCGAGCAGGTTTCGTTTTAAATTTGAAGATTTTTTTAAGCAATAAATTTGAAATAAGTGGAATGTAACTGTTGTTGACATGACGGAAAGAAAAAAATTTCTTGCTTTCCGTCAGTAGAATAAACTTCCAATTTTGATCCAAATCAGAAGATTTATGAATTTTTAAGTGAAACCTTGGACATTAGCAAAAAAAAAATTCTTCCCGGCAAATCCCAAAAATTTATTATTTTGTTTTTATTTTTCACAAACAATTTTTTACGTCTACTTTAATGGAGGTGTATTTTGGTTTTTGCAACTTTTCGTTTATTTCAACTTATTCAATCATTTCAACAATCCTACTTATTGTTTTCTTAACCTAGATCCGTTTATATGCATTTACAATCGCTTAAAATATTTTTCTCGTCGCCTAGAATACATTGGCAAGAATTTTTGGACTAGTGTCTGTATTTTTCGAACTTGCGTCACCCAAACAAAGTAAAAATAAAATCGGTGGTCCCAAATCAGTAGCTCGCCCTTTATATATTATACAAATCTCACAGTTAAAAAAAAATATATTTAAAAAAAGTTTTTTTATTGATCTGTTGTTTAATAACTTGTTGAAGTCGTGAAGAGCGGTCAAAAATGGATAAAGAAAATAAATGAAAAAGGTTTTTCTAAACTACTTCTTTTTGACCGCTCCTCACGACTTCAAAAAATTGTTTTACGACCGGTCCCTAAGAAATCCACATTTCTAGCTGTGAGGAATAACATAACAACATCGGCTTTTGCAAACAAATCACCTTCAAACATGGTTATCAAGCCACTATCACACTCAAAATCATAGCAAGAAACCAGAAGAAACTAGTAACAACAAATCCCTGATGACCCGAAGAAAGGTCGAAACGTCGGCAAAACAATGAAACGTTTTTCTAAACTATCTCATTCTTGACCGCTCCTTACAATTCAAAAAAATATATAAATTATTTGAAAATCATGAGTTGCGGTTTGAGAAAAAAAATATTTTCTTTATCGTGCCAACGTTTCAATCATTTCAATCATGAGATCATCTTCAGGCGTCGAAATGTTTGACACACAATAATGACACATCTACACAGAAAACAAACACTTTGTGCCCTGAAGATGAGCTCAAAACGATCGAAACGTTAAAATTTAATTATTAAAATAAAGATAATGTTTTTTTTTAAACTTACGCACCCATCTCACGATTTTCAAATAATCATTAACTAATGGTCATTAAACACCACAAAAAATATATAGTTTTGAAAATATACTGAAAAACAAAAATCAACATTTTTATGTTGTAAATGCAAGTAGGTTATTTAGCGTAACCTAAAGCCATATCAAAATTTTATTCAACTGGAAGGATTTTTAATGTAAATTAAAGCTTGCGTCAGAATTCGGTAGATAAGAGCGTTTTATTGATACAATAGATTTTTGAATGGACACTTCTATATTTATTGAAGATATCTTAACAATGATCATTTTTCTCCGCGTGTAGTCTTCGTAATAGTTTTCATGTTTAATTTTTAAATTAAAATTAATAATTTGAACAGGAAAATTATAAGATGGCTGAATACATGTTTATTGCAATTGTTTACAACTGTTATATTTTGATTAAATAAAATCCTTAGTTTTAGGATATTATTGCAGTCAGAACGAGCCTTTTGTACTGTTGATATGTAAATTATAAATCGAACAAATTTTCTTAATTATATTTCTTCTTTTACAAAGTCAATTTACGTTTTCCACACTTCAATTAACAGTTGTGTAAAAAATTGTTGTTTTTTGTCTCCGTCTAAAAGTCAGATGTTTTTCAGTTGGGCCGCTGGAACCGATGGTGGAATGGGGCAATGCGTACTTGAAGTATGCGAAACGAAGGATCATCAACTGGAGGAACGGCACGAAGAAACAAATTTTATTAAGTTCATGCTGCAAATCTACCATTTGCAGCGACGGCATCAGCCTCGTCTTCACGAACGTCTCGGGTTTGGTATTCGTGTTCGATATATCTGGGATGAGCCCTGACTATGTGCAGACGATAGAGCTAACGTCACGGAATAACCTGACCTCCCTGCACTTAGCCAAAGGCGTATTAGTTATAAGACAAGGAGACATTTTTACAATTTACATTAGGCAAGGCATATTATTCCAGTTCAAAGGCTACATGCTGAGACATGAAAACAGATATATATTCGCCCAGAAATTTTACGAACCGTACGGCCATCCAATCGCATTACAATGCTGCGTTATTGACGGCCTAATAGTCATTCTCGCTCGTCATTCTCTATTCACGTGCATGATTAAAGATGACGTTGAAGTTACTGAAATTTGTCTCTACAATAGATATTTCTTTTATAATGACCACCATCGCATGTACATGATGATCAGCGACACGCAAATCGCTGGTTTCAACGCCGACTTACATCTCGAACATTTCGACCTGCCAGCCGAATCGTTAATAGGGATCAAGTCCAACAAAGACTTAGTGGTTGCATTGATTTGCGTAGAACGTCAATACAGTTTCCTTGCCTGGGACAACAAAACTGGCAAGAAGAAATCCTATAACACTCGCAGGCCTTATGGTTTCAAAGTGCACGGAAGAGAAAACAAATTCGCTTATGTGTCCCAAGAAAAAGCGAACTCGGTGATAAAAGTATATTTACAAGATGTCAAGAATAATACCCTTCAAAGATTAGACCTCAACATCAAGTCCATCGCCCAGGCCAAGCTTTATTTCATAGGAAGGGAACATCTTTACGTCGCTGTACGACTTGACTGGGAAATGTATTGTGGATATTACGTTATTGATCTTAAATCCATGCATGTACTTTATAAAGAAAGTTCGAAACCAAGCACAATTATTCATATAGATACGAACCATGCAATTTATTCTAAGGAGGGAACCATTTTGATCGATACATTCAGGGAATGGTAAAGAATCTGAAAACACATTATACGCCTTTTAAAAATTGTTAAAACAAAAAATCAATTATTAAAGTTTACACTGGCGTAGAATCGTTCTAACATGTAAAATTTACGAGCTAAAGTTGCAAAATTTAGACTAACTTATCTAAAAATAATACGAGCAGCTGAGACCTTAATGTTTACAAATAGGCCTGCGTTGTTTTTCTTTCACAACACTCCATAAGGAAAACTTTGGCAACGAACAAACAAAATTGGCTGTTGTAAGCTAAATTGTACATAACATATTAAAATGCCAAAATTCTAGATTGGAGTAAAAACTGACTGTTCATCTGTTTTCTTAAAAGATCATTCTTTAATATTATTGTACATTTTATACGTTTAAATGTAAATGAATCTGTAAATTATATTAATTTTTAAATTTTCACTAATTTATTGCTATTACCACCTTCTTTATCATAAAATAATATATTCACTAGGTTTTGTGGTCCGCTTGGGCAATAAAAAAGTCAGTGTCACAAGCGGGATTCGAACCCACGACCTTCGGATAACGCCGCTACTCTTGAGCTATCGTGACTTGGAACCACTCGGACACTAACTGCTCATCTCAATCCGACCTTTTGAATTTTATCTCCTTTTTGACATTTTTCACATGTCATGTAATCTATTTGATTCTCGGCGACAAATGAAATGGCCTCGGAGAGCTTTAAGTGAAGATATTCATTCATTTTACTGAAGGTCGTTGGTTCGAATCCCGCTCGTGACACTGACTTTTTTTCACAATTAAAAATCTTAATTAATTGAAAGGTAAAATATCATGTTGAAGATGACACTTTTGTAAGTTATAATAATAATATTTATTCATCATAAAAAAATGTTAAAAACACCAACAAGTACACGAACATTATACCACATGGTAAGAAACCGACTGGAAATCATATATACAAAAAAAAAAAAAACAAATGAAAATAATGAAACGAGTAAAAGTAAAACTAACAGGCAGAAAACCTTTAAGATTTCATTAAACGAAATCTAACAAAAATAAATAATTGCGCACAAGCGTAAAAAAAATAAATCATATAAAATATATTGTGATGGTAAGTATTATTACCAAAACGAATTAATCTAATTAAATGTCTTTATTACATCAAGGCAATTTAAGAGTTTCATTCGAAGTAATTAACACCAGTACAAGTTTAAAGAGGTAATTTCTGATTCCTTCTCTATCATTTCTGTAGTAAAAAAGGGGTCAATTTTAATTTTTTTCCTTTTTTCGGGTTTTTAGTAATCGATCATCATCATCAGTCCATGTCGCTAGAGCTCGGATCGGCAACAATAAAGTTAAAACATTTTTATATGCAGATGATATTTGGTTTCTATCCGACGATCGTTTAAATTTACAGAGAAATATAAAACTGTTGGATTATTGATTAAAAAGGAATCTGTCAACCTTGTCAAACGGACCTTGGAATTTTTTTGAAAGAGTGAACAAATATCTTGGATGGGATACATTCACGATAACTTCCAAAGCAAAAATTCCAAAAAGTTGGTGAAAAGAGAAAAACTATGAAATTTTGAAATAAGTTGGAAGATGAATTGTTAAAAAAAAGTCGAGGACAAAATTGAAAGCATATAAAACAAAATTTAAAAAAATTCCATACGCTCATGCGTTAAATAACCCTAAATAAATTATATTTATCGCTTCTGTAAGCATGAAATTCAATACAAATTATTTTTTTATCTGAAACCTGAAATAAATTGCAAATTAAAAAAAAATTCGTAAGTCAAAAAACCTTTCAGAATTGAAGTTTTCAAGTTTAAACTTTGGGTAGTAATTCAATTTTTGAAGTAGTTATTTTATTGTGCTCTCATTTCATCAATTCAGCGTAATAAATATGTAAGATTTTAATTTATTTAATTAAATTATATAATAATATAAATATTATTTAATTATATCTTGACTTTGTGGTAGTTGTCACATTATGCACAGATACTTATATCGTTTTTTACAAACTAATTAATTTATTTATGAAGTTATTGACGCATATTTTTGCTTTGATATGAGGGTAAATTGTTAGCAAAGAACAAATACTAATAAAATAAGGAAAACAAACATATCTCTTTGTCGCACCTATATAAAGATTTATAAAAAATTTACACTTATTTTATTTCAGTGTGTGAATTATTTGAGTTTATAAATAGCCAAGTTGTAATAATTTTTCATTATGCAAAAATCCAAAAGAACGTTACACTTGAAAGGAAATGATTTTCTCCACTTCCCTTTCTGCCAAAATTTAGAGGAGGCAGTCTAATTACAAAATAAACAAAGTCTCGACAAAAAATATATAATTACGAATTGCAATATCCCCAAAATTCATTCGTACATTCGCTTTTAAAGACTAATATGGGTCACAATTCATTCAGCCTGAATTTCTTTATAAAATCCCGACCATTTTTCAACGTACGGCGGTCTTACAAGTTTAGCCGAACCTACGCCTAGACTAAACGAAATTACTTTCTATATGGGTTGTGTATGGATGGATATAGGGTAAAATAATCGTAAATTAATAACGATACAAAACATTTTTCAATGTTCGAATAATTGCTTTTGAACAAACAATAATTCGTTCAGAATTATTCCTTACATATTTGATTCTTGATCAAAAAATTAATCACTCCAATAAATCCCAAATTTTCAAAATATAGAGTTCAATTGTTAATAAAAGAGTTGCAAATATATTTTTGTAAAGGTTAACATTGATTTGTTTTGCAATTAAAGAATTTTGTCTGAAATTTAACCATAGGAAACACATAGAAACGATATTTTTACTTTTGATTAAATTATTGGAAAACATTCAGGAGTCAAAATATTTATTAAACAAATTCTTAAACTTTTAACATTAACTTAAAAAAAGAATGGCAATCCAAACTATTAAAATATTTATTAGATTAACCCTTGTTAAAAGTAAAAATGGATTATTGTTGGGGTGACAAGGAAATGGGGATTTTCGGTCCCCAGATTTTTTTTTTTTTTAATAAACCTTAGGATAGGATTCCTATTTAACTGACCACTGTTCAAGAGCAGCTGTACAGCAAAGAGTATACAGTTGACCACTGCAGGCCGACATCCCACAAGGTAGGGTTCTTGGCCCCTTACTTTGTACCATATATACCACTATCATTCTTATACATCCTAACATCAAATTACCAACTTTGCGGTTGAAAAATTGTCGTCTAACTTGAATTCTATCCAAGTGTCCTTCAAAATCCGAAGACGGTGCAAAAATTGGAGGACAAGACCAAATGATAAAAATAGTTCCCAGAGTTCATTTATGTTGAATTTTTTTTTTACACTACATAACAACTGACCCAAGTTACTACCTATTACTTAGGTCTGCTAAAGGAGAATCTTCATACAAGACTTAGAGACGCCAACATAACAGAAGATTTGGAACACCAAGAAAGCTTTTAAGACCGAAATTAGTTTTGTCCGTATAAGCACAATTAACTTTATGTAATTCATGACAGTTGAACATACAGAGTGAAACTGTGGGTTATCACAAGTCATCGGATTTACGTGAATCTAATACTTACAACAAAAATTCTTCACGTAAATGTCAAACTTCCTCGCTACGTCACTAACAACATTCCACAACTACCTCAACATCCTTTTAGCCAATGAACTGATCCGATCCCTCGATCAAAAGGTCCATCCCAAGCTAACATTAGACTTTCCCATCCTGGGTATCCTCTCTGTTGCCCTAAACGACTCTTAATCTCTAAAAATGAATTTTTTACCAAAATTTTTTTTTAACCTTTGTCTTTCAGGTAAAGTACCTAAGCCAGTGTCAGTATTGTGATAGGCATATATTAGCACATATTGGAGTGATATTTGCATTTGACAATTGGCCAAGTCAATGAGAAAATCAAAACATTTTCTTGCGAGTGCTATTTTGAAGAAAAATCCAATTCCACGCCTAAATATAGTGAATCTTCGTAATAATAAAAACCCAATTTATTATCAGCTTGTGGGGAAGTTTATCTGCCAAAAGTAACAAACGTATAAAGCTATAATTTTAAAATACCACTCTTATCACTAGGTTAGCACATATATATATTTTTAGATTCTTCTATGTAGGCGGTCATTGTAGAGAGTTGTAATACTTTTAAGGCTTCGGAAGGCCATTAATCACTTGGTGAAACAATATTTTCCAGGAGATTTTTTTTTCTATTAAATGAAAATATCGTATTGTTAAAAGTTTGGACCGTCTAGAAAAGCTGGATACTTCCACGAATTGTGACCAAAGTTCTTAAAATATCGAGATGGGCCCAGATTCTTGTAAATGCGTCCATCGGGCCCCTCGAGCGACGGAATCGGGTTTCGTTTTCCTCCGGGCCCGTTACAGTCGAGAAATTCCGAAACGGCGCGGCGCACGGCCGCTGGTAATGGTGAAAAGTAAAAATGGCGAAAAACAACTCCAAAAGGGGGCAACGCACTTATTAGAGCTCCCTAGATGTGTTACAGTCCAGCTTAAGAGAAAGAAAACTCGTCGGGTCGTTCACCTACTCTCAGTGGAGCAAGGCTCATCCACTTTCAGCTGAGGAGGCTATTTGGATTTTTACTTCCACCAGTCTAGTCTTGTTTCCTTGAATATATTTTTCGCGTTTATTTACATGCATTAATTCATTTATAAAATTAGTAATACACAAAACAATATTTAAGATCGTTAAATATTTCAGAACCTCAGGCGCCTCAAGTTATGGGTCAACAATTTTGGTCGTAGCAAACAATCTCACCACAGTTCTTCGAGGTGAAAAGTTAATGCATTTAAATTTAACAGCCTAAAGATTCTTTAATATATCTAGAGTAAACTCTCAATTTATATCAACTGTATTTGAATTAGTTTACATAAATACCTTGCGACTGTCGACTTACTGTGGTTTTGAAGAAAAACGAGATTTGATTATCTGTGTAAATCGAAAGGCGAAAAAGTGATTTGTAAGTCAGGAGTATGTTTTCTAATTTACATTTGTTTTGAAGTGAATTTTTGAGTAATTCGTACTGCCCTTCAGTTCTGTTTTTTAAAATTTTTTTATTTATTTTTTTTATTATTATTATTATTTTTTTAAATAGAATGTGGAGTTTACAAATAAATATTTTTCGATATGAAATACTAAATAGCGAACGACATTAGTAGCTGAAGACGCAACAGAGTTGTAATAGATTGGAGAGTGAGTGAAGATTTGTTGCAATTTGGTTTCCTTCGTTTTATCCTCTATTTTTTTTACCAAGTCATCCAAACAGATGGTTATGGAAATTTCCCCAGGCCAGTGCAACGCATGGGGCTGCTGAAAATCTGGCGCACGAATTTGAGAAGTATATACTTAATAGGGAATAGGACTAACGATGTCGCCTTGCGGAACACCCGCTTTGTAATAAATCCTGTTCCCATATACGACCTTTCTGAAGGATAAAATTTTAAATTGAAAAAAATCGAACTGAAGGAACCTTTATCAAAGTTTAATACACTTAGGAAACTATTTTCAAGCAGTCTGAGGAACACCCAATTTGATGTGACAATTATAAGTAAAAATCCAACTTTTTTACGAATGTATTTCAACTACAAGATGATATGAAGCTACCGGTGTTTTTGGAAAAACCTCATTTGTAAGTATGTCGGTTACGGAGGCAAGGACAATGGATTCGAACCCAGGACGTTTACCATACAGTGATGAACCACCGATGCCACTTTAAAGCAATTAAATTTTTATGCAAGTGTTACTTATATATTAAAAACTTGTAATCATTTATTTTATTATTAAAAACCCGCAAATCAAGTTTTATTTACGTTTAGTTTGTCAAACATAAATTTCTTGAAGTTTGTATTTGTGGAAGGAAATGTAGTACAAAGCAACAATTTGTACTCAGCGTCTTGTCAATTTATACATTTTTAAAACTAAGTTGTAAAGAAAATAAAAATAAAATACTTCAATCCAAAAGAAAATATTATCATAACAAATCATGTGCACAAAATTTTGGCATAAACGGTACCTGCCTAACGTCATCGTTGCCGTTCCATTTGCAAGTCATAATGTAATTGAGGCAATATAAAGCCAAAGCAATATTAAAAGTACAACTTTAGGGTAGATTAGACTTTTATGTTTTAAGCATATTTCATTTAGAAGGAAGTATGTAGTGGTAAAATAAATGCTAATTGTACAATTGTACGTTAAACTTTTCTTAAAAAGTGTCATGGTTTCATTTTCTGTAACAAATCTAATGCCATCATACCTGCCTTACATATTCCCTTATACAATAGGTACAGACACGATATATTCTATTTGAAGCGTTATGTTTCGCACAATGAGTAATTGGGCTTAAATTACCAATGGTTTATAGATTCATCAGAAAATATAACGAAAAGTAAAAGTATTCCTTGAGACTTTTAAATGGTCGGTATTTGCCAATAGGAATTAAAATTATATAACGTTTATGAGTCAGTGTGTTTTTTAGAAATTCATAGCAGTTCAGATTTAGATTCAGCGGTTCAGAATTAATTCCTCATAGGGGAAAAATAATCACCGAATTCATTTGCCCATATTTCTAAGGTGACGAATCCCTCAGATCCAGGAAGGGAAGTTAGTCAGAGGAGGCCAGACTCGGGTTTAGCACACATTTTCGGTCGATGACCCCGCGAGAGAAAAGGCGAGAAAAGTATTGCCTTGAGAAATTCTGATTCGGCGGAGAATAGGATAATATTTTTATATACGCAAAGACTTAGTTCAAAATTTATTTGATTAAAAATCAACCAAAATCTTTCGACTTTCAAAAATTTTCTTTAAAAAATTTTTCGAAATCTAAACTTGATATTAAGAATTTTTTAAAAATTCAAAAAAATTATTAACATAAAATCGGGAAAAATACACAAACATTGTGCTCGAGCGCACGGCTCGAATATTTGTTCTCAGTTCCTCATAAATAAATACTGTATTTACGTGTATGTGTATAAGCGTTATGTGTATATTTATTTGAAATTTATCAGAATATCTATATATCTTACATTACATTTACAAATAAAACAACATTGTTTATGAAATTACATTTTAAAAAATAAATTACATATAAATTAATAACACACAAATAAAGCCCAATTATGCATATATTGTATGACGGTGTACGTTTGAAAGATAGGTATTATAGAAAGTAGAAAGATAATTTGTGATCACCAAAAAAGAGATAGATGGATAGATAGAAATATAGAGTTAGACAGGTAGATAGATTAGATAAATATACAGATAGATAGGTAGAAGGAGAAAAAAAGAAAGAGAGAGAGAGGGAGAGAGTAAAAAAGAAAGGGAAAGAGAATGACAGGAGAGAGAGAGAGAGAGAGAGAGAGAGAGAGAGAGAGAGAGAGAGAG
>CM077105.1:19234043-19246617 GCA_039619505.1 Cimex hemipterus | reverse complement strand
AGAGAGAGAGAGAGAGAGAGAGAGAGAGAGAGAGAGAGAGAGAGAGACAGAGACAGAGAGACAGAGAAAAGGAAAATATAAAAACATAGAGAAAGAGGTAAAAAGAAAAGAAGAAAGAAAGAAAAAAGAGAGCGTGAGTGAGGGGAGAGAGAGAGAGAGAGCGATATCATACCCGATAAGTACATAAATAAATGTAAAAAGAGATAGCGTGCGGTCCACAGCATGGGAATGCTAAATTGGGAAATAAATGGAAAATTTTAAGAAACATAACATCTCTAAATATATACCGCAAGTAATTCAAAAGTACAGTGGTTAGGACAATATACTAATAATTTATTTAAATAATTAAACCACTAACGGTATCCAGCTTAAGTAATTATGTAAATATGTGTCTGTTTAAGTCTGAAGATCATGAGTCAAATGTGTAACCTCAGCAGTTGTTTCTCTTTTATTCATTTATCTACTTTTATTTATGTTTATATTTACAGTTCATTGGTATTTTATATTTATCAGACTAAATATTTTGTTTTATGAATGGAGTAATTAATTTTAAACTTTTTTAGTGTTTTTGTCAATTGTCCGAAGAACTGGTTTGCCTCTTCCGGCCCAAAACTGTCTCCTTGTACGAGCAACGCCCTTCATAACAAAAAAGAACGGTCTTTTGGGGCGAAACTTGTAATTTTCCATGTAAGAGCGGAGTGGGTGGAGTACCGTAACACATACACATATACCCGCTAACCTGGAGATGCTTGGGTCGTCGACCCCTCTGGGATACGGTGAAAAGAAAAGCGGAGCCGCCTCGGAAACAGTTACTTCCAGGTCACGGAGTACAACGTCGAATTGGGCTGGCCACAAAATTCAAAGAGCATCTTTTAAAAAAATATTTAAAACCAATGCTGTTAAAATTAAAAATCGCCACAAAGCTTACCATGATTTGCCAACAATTCAAAAACTAATTCTATATATATATATATATTGAGACTTTCGGATTTTTTATCGTTGAAATTGAACATTCTCCCCAAACCAGTGCCTGAGTTTCTGAATAAGAGATAACATTAATGTTTTTTTTTTTTTTTTTTTTTTTTTTTTTTTTTTTTTTTTTTTTTTTTAAGATGAGGGTTGCTTTTATTTTCCATCTTGATCATACTTCTCTTTACAAGACCTTTATTTACATTCACGATAAATACATTGAAGATAAAACGACTATCATGTTCAGAAACATGTTGCAAAATGGGAAAAGAGGAGGGAAAATCGGAAAGGTTGGATTAAGATGGGAAGTTAGTGGCCGGGTGGATCTAAGTCACGTTAGTTCAAAAGGTTAGAGTAGTGACACAACCGAAGGTCGTGGGTTCGAATCCCGCTCGTGACATTGACTTTTTCATCTCAACTAAAAACCTTAATTCATTGAAAGATGTTCAGAAATGATCAACTGATAATAGATCTCAAATTTAGAAAAATTCATACAACAATTATAAAACTAATAATGTACAAAAATTGTTCGAGTCAATTCCTACCAACGCAATTTATGTGTATATAATTCAAATTGATTTAACAATTGATTTAAAAATAATGATAAAGGTTTTCTTTTCGCTATTAGCATGAAGAAATTTTACAAAATATGAAATATAGCTGATTTTTAATAGATGGGTTTCATCAAAATATTATCGCACACATAGAGTCGCCAGGCAGACAGACAAACAGGGACACACAACTGCATTTAAAAAATCAATCTTTAGAAATCAAGTACTCACAAGTACCGTACGATCAAATTGAATATTAAAATTTTAATGTAATTCAGTGTAAATGTTTTATAGTTTTACCTATACGAACAGGTAATCATACCTATTATTACAAAATGATTCCATTGGACTATAATTGAGTCAGAATATCTAATATTTACCATCATATACCATATTTAGTATACTGGTTAGAAAATTAACATTCAAAAATATGAAATTAACCAAAGAAATTATTTATTGTTTTTTTAAGGGGTTAGAATTAGTTAGTTGCGTTTGCAATATAAGATTTTTTATTGTGATCCTTCTGTCTTTTCTAAGTATTTATTTTAACAAAGAATATGGAATATAAATGGAGAAAGTTTGATTGATGAGTTTGTTTAGTCTCGACCGTTTTGTAGAATATAAAACTTAATTTTTTCATTTCAACCAAAACTTTATATAATAAGAGTAATTAATCAAAAGAAGTAATTTGGTCAATAGACACTAAATATAATTCTTAAATTTATTAGGAGAATGTATGACCATCTACCAGGCTGCTCACAGGTTATACATACAAAAATATTTGTTTTCCATCGTGGATTATGTAGTTTGATGGGTTTTTGTTCGAAAATCCTTAATATCCAGTTTATTCCTAGGTTCGAAAGAAATTCCAAGGGTAAAGCTGCCAATCAGACAATGCGTGATTCACTTGTCAGCTCTGTTGTTTTTAAGAAATAATATTTATATTTCTTAAGGTTGAATTCTGTCGGAGGAACTGGCTCAGATGACAAGTTCCCGTTATTGCTAGGATTTCGTCACAATTTTTGGGGCCAAGGGGAGGTGCCGGGTGGAAGGAGTGACGTAGCCGTTTGCGATGACGTCCTGGGCCCTGACCGTGGTACCGTTACGAGTCCGGAGGTACTTTCCTTGCTCCTGGAACTAGCACGATCGTTCATCGCCGGCCGTTCACCTCCGCTCATCTAAAATACTTTTCCCCGGCTTTTCTCACCTTGGCAGCAACGGTTCCGTCGATCGTTTTCACGGGTAAACGAACTCGCACCGTTAGCCTTCGAGGAAAAACGAAAACGATTCCATTTCCAAACAAACCGCATGTTTCGACTTACCTTTCCACGTGGGTTTAATGTTATTTATTTATTTTATTTTATTTTTTTTTTGTAAACGGATTTTTGTGTAGTTATGGGAAAAGGCACGTTACGTTTATAACTTATAAACAAACAAGAAAGTGGTTATTTTTTTTAATTTTATATTTTTAAATAGTTCTTTTCTGTTTGTGACTATTTGACTACATTCTACATTTTTAAATACGTCCAAGAAGATATTATATTGTTACTTTCTTCTAATTAACGGATGGAAAACATAAATTTTTGGTGACAAACAATGAATTTCAGTACTACATCGCGATTTTTTTTAAATGTAAGTTATTAACAATTTTTTTTGGGACATATATATATATATATATATATATATAAAATATGTAACGTTTCATTTTTAATAATTTTCACTTATTATGTATTCTTAACATAAAATTATTCTTGAAACTTGAGATTGTAAGGCCCTTTTTTATTGTTACCGCTATGGGGTTGAAGACCGCCCATCTATTTGAGTTAAATTAGTAAATTTAGAAAACATATTATTTTATTACATGTACTAACATTTTATTGCTTGTGGTGAACGCATTACCATCATTTTAAATGTGTATGAAAGCTACGCTTTTGCACTTGTGTCGTAATCATTACTAAAAAAATTCGTGTACACGATTTTTTTTCAATTAATTTTGCTGAAATGCCAAAAACCCACACGAGATAAGTGGACAGTGTTTATTTTATGTAATGAACAAGCAGCAAAATAAATGTTCTAAGAGAAAACCAAAATACAAAGTAAAAATTAATTTCTTTAACAGGTATTTTATTATTATTACAATTATAAATTCTCTTAAAAATAACCAACCAAACCTAACAAATAAAAGTTAAAAATTCATTTGAAAATTTAACATTTTTTAAGAGTTGAATAGCTAAACTTAAAAAACAAGTTGCAAAAAAGGTGGTACGTTCCAAAGTATTTTGAAAAATTACGCATGTTTGAGATCAAGTGCGAAAGAGCTGTGGATGATCAGTATGAACGAAAGTGCTTCCTTTAGTTCATCGACCGGCAGGCCTTCAACGTTATTGGTTAAACCTTTCCCTTGAACTTTTATCCGAATTGATTTTTGTAAAATATTATGTCAATTGGATATTAGATCAATAAGTAAGTATGGAGTAATCCTTTCAAATCCAACATCGAATTATGCCAGATTACAGATGATGATCAATTTGGACAATTGTGCTTGCTGTGGTTCATCAGCCGGCAGACCTTCAAGGCTATTAGTTTTTCCTTTTTTTCAAATTTTTATCCAAATTGATACATTTTATATAATGCTCTTTGTTTTGGAGTTAAGATAAATCTCCTCCAAGCCTAGCGAGAAATAGACCATCAGAGTTGATCAAGGTAGACGAAAATGGTTTTGTTAGTAGTTCATCAACTGGCACGTCTCAGGATAATTTGACAAATAAAATAATTATGAATTAACAAAACCAACTTAAATAAATTTTAAAATTCTGCCAGATCCGTTTTTTAATGGCTCATACGTTTAGGTGCCTTTAGTTTCAATTCTTTTCAAAGGTTAGATACGTTCTACCTTGAAAATTATGACGAGAAAATACTTCTTCATTTTACTACTGAAATTACACAATTACTTAATTTTGACATTTATAATTTAATTTAAATATTTAATTATACAATAAGGAATAATCAGAAAACCCGAATGTATTAAATATTTCCGCAATAATGCTAATCATAATAAAAATCAAACTGTAATAAAACACAAAATCGATTTAGAAACATTTTACCGCTTTAAAGTTTTATTTTGGCATTCTGGTTTGATATTCTCATTTTAATTTGTGGTCAAACTCATTAAAAATTGGTAGGGAAGGTTTACCTTTCTACTAAAAATAGTGGTTAAAATTTTATTGATTTAAACAAATAAATTAAAATTAAAATTGAGCTCAATTTTGGTATAAAGAAGATATTTAGAAAATATTATATCTTACGAAAACAAATATATATTAATTTTAAAACGAAAAGTATTTGCAAATTAAAAGAATTAATATCGATTTGTTCTTTTTTAAATGGATTTTATTGAATACAATAAGCGTTTTGTTTTAGGAAACACTCTTTTCTGGGAGAAACAAGTCTCCTTGGTGATTTTAACGAACTGCTAGATTATGCTAGAATATGACCGAAACTTTTCCAAGTTGATTTTTACCAGAGCTTCTGCTTGACAGCCTTTTTACTTATGGCGGAAATGAATAGGCCAAAATTTTCCATTAAACCCGTTGTTCTCCCACGAAAATCAATGGAAATGATGGTGATTTCAACGTTGGTGTATGATAGAATGAGTTTACGTGGGCGAGAACTTTTGGGAGGAAAATCGTTAAAGGCAGTTCCTACTTATCCAATCATGCCATAAATCAATAATGAATCGTTCTTATAAATACTATTTTGTCTTTAAACGAAGGTAAATAATTTTTTTATGCCCGTCATAGAGACGAAAATGTTTATTTACTTTGTCAATGTTTTCTAAAATAATTTCTCCTATTTTTCGATATCATTGCTGCAAAATATATCCACCACTTTGCAAAATATAGTAAAATGAAATTACTAATCGGTAAAAAATGAAATAATTGTTTAATTTATATGACTATGCAAATATCTCATATATGAAACGTTGCTGTTCAGAAACTTTGTGCAGGAGCAGAGATATTTTTGTTATATTTTTCTTTTGGCTCAGCTATTTTTGCCATTTGATACATTTTGAATTTTGATACAATGATAAAATTACTAGGATGGCTTAACTGTAGGAGGAACTTTGTAGTTGTATTATACGGTAAGTATTGAGCGATTGTAAGTTCTGTTGATTTCCTAACTTCGGTTTCGACACTTAAATTGTTTTAAATGATAACTTTAAATTTTGTAAATTTGGAGTGGTAACGATAATGGTACTTGTTTAATTTTTTTTTCATTGAGTCAGAAGTATAGAAAAAGGACATTTCATTAAACTTAAGTTTAAATTATTTTCTACCTTCTAGTTATTTTGTTTAATGACTTTACACGTTTAAATAAATTCATAATAATATCGAAAGAATTAATCATTTACCTTTTGTACTCCTTTCAAATGTTTGAAGAAAAAGGGTAGTTTGAATTATTTTTTAGTTTTTCAAAATTTATTCCAATTTTAAAAAAGTAAAATAGCAAATTTATGATAATTTGTAATAATATTTTCCCATTGTTTATCAGGGCTTATTATGTAGTGTATCAAAATTTCCCTTTTTCAGAATGCTCGATAACGATATAAAAATTGTTTAGGGCGAAGAAATGAGTCAATCATTTTTCCAAGGATACATAGCCGGTGAAGAGGGGAAAGGATAAATAAAACGAAAGTCGTTAAGTAAGAAAAGATAAAGAAATAAAGCAGACGCTTAATATGAGAAAAGGAGAGGCGTTGAACTTACTTTCCCCCCTCCCTGTTCGGGAGGAAATTTTTTAAAACTAATTACACCAAGGTGAAGAACAATTACGGAACTGGTGGGGCAAAGTTGGCCGTGACCGCCATTCCTCGTTTATGTAACAGAGAGTGGAAGAGGTCGATGGCCTCCAGGATGGAAAAGGGTTCGTGTTCCATCCTGAAGCGCTGACTGGCGTACGTATCCCCAACCTGGGACAGTCGCATTCCGATCGGCTTTGTTCCTAAATGGTCGTTCATCTAGGTCAAACAGAATGGTAACGAGAGGAGAGAATAGACAAACAAATTCTCCAGGAAAAGTATTACATATATCAGACCATCTTCTAAATATCAAACGATCAAATTTTCATGCTTTATTTCTTCATCCGCCAAAAAAGTTACAGATCATGGCTTAAATTTCACAAATTAACACTATATATGTATATATACATTTATCAGAACTATAATGGATGATACGACTAAAAAATAATTCAATATTGTATTCCCGTATTATTTCTCTTTTTATCAACTTAACAACATATAACCGTGCGTGCATAATTCACTCGTCTTTTGGAAAGGTGGGCCTTTCGAAGAACAAATCATGAATTTATCTTAGATCCGCGAGCAAATCAGGCCATCAAAGACGGGGGGCCTGGCATGAACAGCAATGGAAGTACAGTCAGTTTCCTGGACGACACATGTCATATATATGTATTATATGTTATCTTCCATTTCTGTCTATGTAACTACAGTTTTCCCAATCTAACAAACTGAAGATTACCACTATAAAATTTATAAAGGACAAAGAAATAAATTGTATCAAATTATGTCGCATTCTCTGCGTGCATATACAAAGGTTTTAATGCTCTTCAGGATTTAATATGGTGAATAAATATTAATTATGTTTTATTCTGACTTTTTCAGTTTGTAATGTTAAGATCATCATTGTTATCATCATCTTCTTAACATACATATAATATGAAATTGACTTTCAATATCCGACAATGATTAATAAACAAAATAATTCTTTGTCATGTCGTTTCTGTAGCTTTGCATTAAATCCTGAAAATACAAATAAAAAGAGAAAATAACTGATCATATGCTGGTTGTATTGGGGTATTTTCGTACAAGAAGATAGGCCGCATAGATGTTTTGCCAATATATTGAAATGTTTCGTTATTATTGTTGTAACATATTTATAACAGAAATAATTGACTTTACTATACTGAGTTAATTCGCAATGTTAGTCTGGTGTATTAATAACAATAAGAGTTTTTAAGTTCAAATGAAGGGGATATATTAGAAAGTTGAATAAATTTCTTTTCTTTAAATTGGCGTTTGCTATGAATTTTGGTATAAAATGATACTTATTGGCTTTATAAATGTGACGCATTTGTCATTTGGGCTATCTCCCCTTTGTTCTATTTAATTTGTTGAAAAGTTTCGGTTTCCTTTCAATTTTCAGTACTGGTGTTAAGAGAATTTTGTTGTAAAGCCACAGATAGACAAAGGGAAATGTCTGACATCAAAATATCGTGAACAGGCAGACCAACTTTGAAAATAATATAAGTTTGCGTGTTTTCATACTTCTTACACTTATTTCTTTTGAAATAGATTTTAAATTGAAAGTACATTCCTTGAAATCAAAATTTGCAAGTTAAACTGTGATGCAATGCATGAAGTTGATGAACTGTCATTCAATGAGTTGCGCGCGCGTCTGATTCATGTCTAACCTGGAGGGAATACCTCCCCTATAAGGTCTGGATTAATTTTTTCTTTCATGTCAGATTTGGTATTTTGATTATTTTTTTATTCAAATTTTAATTTAGTATAGACCGGTTCAGTAGAAAGATTAGTATAGGTTTAGTTGAACAAAACAGGTTTTCCAATAAAAGAAGTGTCAAGGAATATCGATTTTATACAATTACAAAAGGAGGACTTAACAAACCGTTGGAGACGGGTTACGGTTCGGGAGGAGGAAGAAAGAAAGGAAAGAGAAAAAATCTATGACCTTAGAAGGCGTACAGTTAGTACTTTCATCTGAAAACAGTAACGGAGGGTTCGTCGAACTCGGCTCTCACCAAAACATAACCGTACAGCACTCGTTCATCTTCACTATCGGCTTAGCGGTACCCTGCACAGGCAGCATTCAGTCGTTGCCCTGACTCCAATGACAAACTGCCTTAAACGTGTGTCACATACCCCTTTTTTATTCATCCGGTAACGCCGGAGGTATTACAAAATCTGACTTTAAAATCCTAATACGATGCGGATTTGTGTATGCGAAGGTGCTAACAGTGTAATACAGAAAGACGTTTCTTTTTAGAAAAGTTAAACAAGCCTGTAGCCTCATAATAAATGACCGCGGTTGTGGACAAAATATTCAAGATCATGAATCAGATAGTAAAAGGGAATGATACAGTTGGAATTTTCGAGTTACTGACTGTCATCATCTACCTCGACTCGTTAACCGTCATACATATTCCTAGAATAAACCGGTAGAAAAATGTTATCTAATAAATATTATCCAATCATTCGATTTTACAATAAACTAAAAATCAAACAGTATACATTCTAGATTATATCTATTATATTTCGTGATCCGATTGAAAAAATTCAATTAATTAATCTTTATGTATTGTATTGGTAGAAATAAAAAGCCGATGTCACGAACGGAAATCGAACCCACCTGCTGCAAAATACGCTCTACCACTTGAGTTATCTTGAATTCGTGTGTGCCATCTATCGGTATACATGTCGGTTGTTTTCTGAAATCCAGAACATTAGGGAAAACGACCATATCGTAACTTTGATCCATTTGGACACCAATTTCCCACCTCAACCTACGTTTAGAATTTCCCCTCCTTTTTGCAATTTTTCAAATGTCGTACAATCAGGATTCGATTTTTGCCGACAAATGAACCAATAACTTACCGAAAGATTAATTAATTGAAAAAACTTATTTGGTCAATTGGACCACGAAATATAATGGATGTAATAAGTAAAACGATATAAATAAGTAAAGGATCGAATTAATAAATAATAATTAACCTTCAATAAAACTCACTGTGGCCATTACATTTGTCGCCGAGAATTTCTAGATTACTTCGAATTTCATAACTTAATCGATCTTCCTTAAATCGTAAATATTAAAATCAATTTATAACGTCCTATCTGAATAACCCAATATTTGAATTGAAAATGTTTAAAAAATTAAAGCACAGGCAAAACCCATCAGATTTTAATAAAATAAAAAACCATGAAATATCTCCCTATAAACCTTGCATTATTTGAGAAGTAGCAGCAAAGGTTATTTTCCATTTTACTGGTCTTAAGATGGGAAGAACTGTAAAATTTTAGAATTTTTTGCAAGTCGTTACAATTTACAAAAAAAAATTTCTAAGTTCGGTCATCAATTTGACATCTGAGGAGACAATATGACAATTTCAAAATTATTTTAATAACAGACTAATGCCAATAGAATATCAAATTAATATTTCGATAGCAAAACAATTTTTTTTATAATTCTGTAGTCTATGAGTATACAATTCAACAGCTATCTGATTGATATTAAAGTTTTGATAATTAATTTACTATACAACCATAATTAAAAATCAAGCAATACTGATCAGATAAATCATTAAATGTATGGAACAGAGGTTGATCCATTTTTACAATTAACAACTGTTGTAATCCGCCAAGCTTTATTTATGTTTATTCAATCATCGATAGTGTTCGACAATAATTTCTGATTAAAAAAAGAATTACTCCTTAAAATAAAAAGAACAAATTTTAAAACAATGATCCACCATGTGTACAAATAAGCAGATTACGTAATGAGATACAATATTTATCATTTGCAAATATCCTGAGGGGAGCTAACAACTATTGTTGGTCTCACAGCTTTCTGAATAGATATTCATGAGCTATTCATAAGGAGGTCCCAGGGCCATCATCGCCTCAATCTGGGCTGGGATGGGAAATGTTGGATCAATAAAAGCATAGATTTTCATGGAATGTGGAAAATTTAGCGGAATCTGTTTATTTACAAAGGGGATTTTGACCTAGTCGTGGAGGGTGGTACTGGAGACATAGTAGGGAGCGTTGACTATAATTCTAATGATTTTGGATTGGACGGACCGAATCCTTGGATAATGATAGGTTCAGCGGTGTCTCGGCCCCTGCGTCCAAATCAGTTTCGGTAAGTGTTGTTGAATGTCAGTTTGTTTTATTCTTGGCATGTTAGATTTCCGTCCGAATAGTTTATAGGGAAGTACGAAGCGACTGTACAGTTCCAGTCTTTCCGGCTCCATGTTAAGGGGGTTAATTCGCGGTAGCGCCCTCAGATCAGTTTTAGGTATTGAAATGTTTAGGATTATATTATGAAGAGTTTTGATTAACAATTAAATTTCAACTGAAATTTTATTAATTTAGACAAACGTTCGGCTACTGAAGCATGTGAACACAATCTTCTTGAAACTGCTTAACAACGAAGTGTACAGATGTAAAAGGAAGAGTTTAAAAAATTCTGCAATGGATTTAAACACCCAAAAAATAAAGGAAGGAGGAATAATTATTTTTAATATAATTATCGGAAAATCGTGAGATGTGGTTTAGTGAGATGTAGGTTTCAGAAAAAAATTTTCTTTACCGTGCCAACGTTTCGATCATTATTGAGCTCATGTTCAGGGCCTGGGATTGGAGCTGACGGATGTGGAAAAAGTGAATTTATACAATGCAAAAAAATTTTTTTTTTAATATTCAGTCAGGTTTTTTCCCTTCGTCGGCTCTTTTCACCTCAAAGAAGCCTTATACAAAAATAACTTTCTATACAGACTTCCTTCCCACGCCTTCAAAATCGAACATATATAAACATAAAACACCAATATCTCACTGGCGCTCTCAACACAACACGCTAGATTGGCACAGTTATACAGAAAGCAAACACTTTGAGTGAGTAGAAATACATTTCATTGATGAATATAAAAAAAAAATTTTTTTACATCGTATAAATTCACTTTTTGTTTACATCCTACATGTATTTGTTAAATGTAAACAATGTTTGTAAATCCCAGGCATTGAAGATGTTCTCAACAAAGATCGAAACGTCGGGACGATAAAGAAAATCACACCTCATCTCACGATTTCCCAATAATCATCGACTAACGGTCACTAATCACCACCCGTTTATTAATTTAAAAAACGTTTGGGTATTGAAACATGTTAACACTGTCTTCGGGAAACTGCCTATCAAAAACGTATACAGGTGTAAAAAATGAGTAAAAACAATTTTCAATGTTTTTAAACACAAAACAAATAAACAACAATAAAAAATTGTAGAACGTAGTTATATTTCTAATAAATTATGATGTAGTCTAATTTAATTTGATACAAATTTAAAAAATTGATATGCTCATACAAAATACGTATTTTAAACTTGGACACTCATATTGATTTGAGTTGATATTTATTTTAAATTATATATTTTTGTCGTTATATTAATATAACATTACTAATTTAATGTAAAACAAATTAAACGAGATCAAAAATTCCTGAGTTTTAATAAAAATTATTTATTTATGATGGCTTGAAAAAAAATCACCAAATCATTTAGTGATAGAATAAATATAACTAACAATTTATTACCTGGTTCGACAACAAATTCGTCCAACGTCCTCAATTTTTTATTCTTTGAGACCAATTAAATCATTATCATCTGTTTCTTTCACATCGGCCACAAAAAAGTAAAAGCAGCATTAAATACATCAGTATTGGAATACAAAACAATAAAAAAAGTTTATTGAGTCGAAAAAAAAGCGATACGACCGTGACAGGACTCGAACCTGCAATCTTCGGATCCGAAGTCCGACGCCTTATCCATTAGGCCACACGGTCTCGTGGTAGAAAACCCCTTTTAAACGCAATTCCAAGTAAAATTGACAATTCCAGCAATTTTAATTTATAAGTTGGCAATTATTATAATAACGATTTATATACAATCACTTGTATGCACAATGACATGAAAATAACAAGACGATGAAAAGCTAAGTTTACAAGGAAATAATACCATTTGGATATGCAAGGTGTTTGTTCTTTTTAGATGGACCGGATGAATTTCTCTTGAAACATTTTTTACCTAAATCGATCTTCAATCTTTTTAAATTTGAGGAAAATTTCGTCATTCAGTTTCATAAAGAGGGAATATAAATTGTTTGTAAAAATACGTTGAAAATAATTTTTTATGGATGTTGGAAATTTTGGACTTGTTTGACGCGAAAGTAACTAGTTAGACAATTTG
>CM077105.1:19223226-19234033 GCA_039619505.1 Cimex hemipterus | reverse complement strand
ACGCGAAAGTAACTAGTTAGACAATTTGGTCTCTGATTATTTGAAAACGCGTTCGGTCTTCAATCTTCATGAAATATTATGAAAAATGAGATACGGATCAGTTCTTGTTCCACCACCAAGAAACCTGTACCATAATTTCGACGAACTGATTATTTTACTAATTGTTCGAAAAAATCCGAATTCCGCTCTCCGAAATGTTGGAAGGGTTTTAGGTTTTTCAAAAAATAAAAATAAAGATATACTACGTTCTCACAATTTTAAGCCGGACATACTTTCATCTTGTCCAAAGACTTCGGCAGTCTCATTATAACAAGCGTCTAACCTTCTTGCGCAAATATAGATTTAGGAGGGTGAAGAAAACCTGCTTCCATACATCATATATATTGACGAATCCAAGTTCATCTCTAAAGGCATGCTGAACCGTAGGAATTTTCGAACGTTGCCGGAGGAAAATACGAGAGTTTCGTATTCTTGTCATCATAAAGTGGTTAACAATATCCAAACCATTATATGATGTTCTTTTTCAACAACTACAAAGAATGATTCTCTAGGTTGATGGAGGCTCTGCTGGTGAGACGTTAGTTGAATCGTCATCTCGGATAGATGGATAGGAACTCATGGCCTGTTCTGTTGGACACGATTTAACTCCACTTTGCTATATTTGCTGTGGGGCCATTTGAAAACAGTGTCTACGCCAATCATAGCCCAGCAATCTCAGTTGAAAAACTAAGATAAAGGATAGACATGTATTTCAATACCTACCTTGACTCGATTGCTTTGAGCACCAGTGAAGAGTGGTTAAAATGAGCAATTTTTTGGATCTTGTAAGGCAGGCAGTTAGGATACGTAGGATGATTAATAAGTAGCAAACGAAATGGTTGTTTTTTACAAACAGTCCAAAAATTTATCATTTTTTGACCAATTTAAAATCCAATTTCACCATTGTTTTCAACGTAAAAAATACTTTAAAATGAGCCGTGAGAATGTGTAAGGTCATATTGAAATTTTGAAGTTCAAATAGGCCCGATGTACCGTGCATAATTTTTCTCAAATAGAGTTAAAAATTATTTAGATATCGTGAGATGCGGTCTGGTGTGATGTAGGTATCAGAAAAACATTTTCTTTATCGTGCCAACGTTTCGATCTTTTATTGAGATCATCTTCAGGGCCTGGGATTTACAAACATTTACATTTAGAAAATACATATAGAATATGGAATTTATACAATGCAAAAATTATATTTTATATTCAATCAAAGTATTTCTACTCACTCAAAGTGTTTGTCTTCTGTGTAATTGTGCCATCGTGTTGAGAGTGCCAGTAAAATTTTACTGTTTCATGTTAATATATGTTGGGTTTTGAAGGGGTGGGGAAGGAAGTCGGTATGGAAGAGACAATTTTGTATAAGTCGTCGGCTTCTTTGAGGTGAAAAGAGCCGACAAAAGGAAACAATGTGTTGGTAATGTTTCGGCCACTTTATTCTTTCAGGATTATATAGAAAGTGATAAATGGGAAAAGGGAAATTAGATTGTTTGACAATTAGACTATGCGAAAAATATTTGATGTGTGGAATGTAATGTGATGATTTATGTATGTTATCTGTATAGAATTTGATTAATGATGTTGGCGTAGCTGCGACTGAGTTTGCATGTATCTGTTCTGTAATTGATGCTGTGTTTATCCTTGTTGATGTAAACCATTTCTAAAACATTACGTTTAAATTTGTTTTGTTCTGTATGTAGTATTTTTGGATTTTTGAAGTCAAAATTGTGTTGCTGTTCAAAGTGGTGGGTAGCGAGTGCTGTAGGATTTTGTTTGGGTTTTTTGCAATCGTAGATATGCTGTTTTAATCTCCTGTCCAGATATTGGGATGTAGGACCAATGTATGTAGCTGGACAGTTTAAACAGTTGATCTTGTAGATTACGTCAGATTTATTTGTAATTGGTGTGGGGTCTTTAATTTTGGAAAACAGTGTTTGGATTGTTTTATAATTTTTGAAAGCTATTTTGAAGTTATCGGATAAGAGAAATTTGTTTAATTTGTGTGATAGTCCTTGAATAAATGGGATAGAAATGTATGTTGGTTTGTATGTATTTAATGTATTTGTTGTATTTAATATAGTATTGTTAGTAATAGTGGATGTTGTTCGTGTTGAGTGGTAATTGTTGATTATCCTGTTAACTATGTGTTTAGGATAGAGATTGTTTTGGAGGATCTGTTTGTATATCTTTATGTTCTTGTGGTGAAATGAATCATGGCTTAGGGTAATCATTCTGTGAAGTAGCCCTTTGGCCGTGTTTATTATTGTATGAAGAGGATGGTGAGATGTAAAGTTGAGGTAGCGATCTGTATTTCTTGGTTTTTGATACCAATCTGTGATTAATGTGCCATCAGGTTGTTTTATTACGAGTGTATCTAAAAATGGTATTTTATTGTTGTTTTCTATTTCATGTGTAAATTGTAAGCGTGGGTGAAAGCTATTGAATGTATCTAATGTGGTTTGAATTTGATCTGTGGGTACAGCTGTCAATATATCATCTACGTATTTAGTGAGGAAGGGTAATGTGAAAGGTAGTTGTGGTATGACTGTATTGAGTAGATGTGTCATGATGATGTCTGGCAGTATTGGGCCTAGGTTACTACCCATGGCTATACCAAACAGTTATTTGTAAAATTGATTGTTGTATGTAAAATATCCGTTAACACAGCAATGTCGGATCATTGATACGAACGTGAATATTTTACATACAACAATCAAAATTTTTTATAGCGGTAAAAGAGAAATTCAGCCAGGCAATCTAAAAATCCTGTATACAGAGGGATGAAAAATAATCGAGAGAATGTTTAAGAAAGAGGGAGGGAGAGAGAGAGTGAGAAAGAGAGGATAGCTTGATATCCTTAGGAACAGGATGTACGACTAATACTTTGTTTTTCCAGACCACACAATATACTCTGCGGTACTTAATACTGTACTTTCCTTCCTCACCCGGTTCAATCAGGCCTGCAAAAAATACGAGCAGTTATAAATAAGAGAAAGTACTAATTTATATTGATATTTTTTTATTTTCTGTGGGTGCGAAAACTTGATAACCAAAGTATCTTTAATGATACTTGTGAAAGATTTTCGCCCGGTAAAAATGACGCGAACACAATTTTGTAAAAGAACCAAAATATAGGTGCGCAAAGATTTTTTTTATCGTTGGTAATTGAAACAAGGAAACCAAACAAGAAACAATAAATCACCATAGAATCGTATTACATCGATATAATTGAAATCAGCCTAAAATTCAGTTCCTTCATCAAACTTTCGAAGACTTTTATGAAGACTTTGAAACAATTACAAATAATTGATAATGTTTACAAATTTGAATAACTACTTACAGTACTTAACTTATGCTTTCAAACAGCAAATATCTCAGTTGTTAGTGAAATGTTTAATCTATTCTAGATATAAATTAAATCAAATCAATATTAACTGTGTCAATTGTTAGTAATTGACCAATGAATTTTTCAAAGGGGATCTTCAAATTTTAATATATGTATATCACCACGACTAAATGTAGACCATGTGATGATATATTTTCATTTTATTTATTTTCATAAAAATTTCATAAGCCCTTGTTGGCTACCCAGAGCAATAGATTTTGTGTTAAAGAACTATTAAAAGATCGTCTCAATGAATTGACAACAAATATTATAATTCTCTATTAAAAAACTAGTGGTCAAATTGAAAAGAAGGAAAAAGTTTTTTTCATCAAGTTTTCGAGGATTCTGTTTCATCCGTAGTTTGAAAAAAAATTATGAACAATTCTCACTGTTAACAAATATGAATTAACGTATAGTACTAAAGCTTAGGTTTTTTACGACTTTACTATTAAATTTCTTTGGTAAAGTTGCAACTCGGCATTCCTTACTTGTACTCCTTTCAAGAATACTTAGTGTTAAAAAATACCAAAAATGAAGAATTTGTGTGAATTGTTTTTATTACTTCCTAAAAATCGGGAAAATTGCTATTTTAAAATGCCTTGAAAATGTTTTCACCATTCGGTACACGTCTCTTAGAATCCCAATCAGATTGAGACGGGTTGTTTTTGTATTGTAGAGCAATAATAAACAATTCATCGTAGTTTGTTTTAAAAATCTTACTCGAGCGATGTATCGCATTTATCAGTTAAAAAAAGTTGGAACAATTTAGCATCTTGCAAAAACATTAATTACTAAAAAAATTAAAAAACAACTTTTTTACCAAATCGTAGGATATTAAAGAAATAAAACCAAAATGATACTCTTAATATTTTTGATCAAATTTTAAGGAAAAATGGCCACTTTTTGGCCTATCTCTGAACAACCAAATGTTTTAAAAATTTCTAAAACATAATTTTTTGGAAAATCCTTTAGAGTGTAATGCGTAATTAGATATTGGGTTGTCCGGAAAATAATGCAGGATTTTGGTATTAAACAAAAAAAAAGAAACTAGTTACTTTAAAGCAATGTTCTTTAATCAAAATAATTTCCCATACTCTCAATACATTTCTCCCAACGTGTTGGTAACTTATTAATTCCGTCTGAGTAGAATTCAGAATTTTTAGAATTGATAAAGTCAATAAATGCATTTTCCAGTTCCGTTTGATTTTTGAATATTCTGTGTTGTAAGTAGTGGTCCAGGTGTCTAAAAAAATGGTAGTCAGTAGGCGAGAGGTCCGGAGAGTAGGGTGGGTGAGGCAAAGTTTCATAGCCAAGCTCCAATAATTTTTGTGACGTTACACGTGACACATGTGGTCGAGAGTTGTCATGCAACAAAATGGGCCCTTTCCGATTGACCAAAGAGGTGGTCAGCGACGGTCGTTTTACTGACTTTGAGTTGCTCTGCAAGTTCTCGAACAGTTGTTTTGGGGTTTTCTTCCACCACTGATCGCAGAACATCATCATTAAGAGAGGAAGGCCTTCCACGACCTTCTTCATCTTCAAGGCTGAAATCTCCCTCCCGAAATTTTTTAAACCACCTTTGCACAGTGCACTCATTAACACAACCCTCGCCCCAGACTTGGTTAATGTTTCTAGCCGTTTGGGCTCCGCTTCGGCCGAGTTTAAACTCGTAAAAGAAAATCGTACGAAATTCTCGCTTTGACATTATAAGGATGACTGAATTATTTCCAAGTAGCGGAATGCTACAGAGGTAAACAAACAATATCATTTGGAAGAGGATTAATAAGTGTTGACATTCATACAAATGTGTAATCCTGTAAACGTAAACAGAATATTTTAATGAAAACTTAAAATCCTGCATTATTTTCCGGACAACCCAATAGTAAAAATCTCGTAATATTGAAATGCTTATCAAAATTTTAATTAATCTACCGGCTAGAACAAAAGGTAAATAAATATATTACCACCAAAATACCACTTACCAGACAGAAAAAAGTAGCCTATTTTATAATCGAAATTTAACCATACGAAACTATTTTGGTACCTAAAATTATTTATTTTTAATTTATTTATATTTTTAAACATTTATAAATATTTTGATTCTAGGAAATGGTTCCAGTGTGTACAAAAATAGTAAAACTGGTTATGAAATATGTATATATTTTTGAAATCTACATGCAATGAACAGATCAAATAAATTACATTGTAAAATTTCAAACTGTAACGCAGAGGAAAATCAGTGTAAATTATTTTTTTTATAAAACAGTTCTCTCTCTCTCTCTCTCTCTCTCTCTCTCTCTCTCTCTCTCTCTCTTTCCATTTATCGCTGTATTAATTATTCTACTAATTTCTAAAATCTAAAATAATATACATGTGTGTATTTATGTTGTACGAATTAATTTTTATTAATACAGTTTTACATTTATTTTATTATTCCTCAACTTCTCCGTCTGGAATGATGCTCACTCTTCCATATTTTACCACTGCTCCCTGTCCCCTCTTTCTCTTGACCAAGCTTGACCTCCTAGGGGTCTCTACGTTCAACTCACCATCTTGTTTACTTCTACTTTTTTTTTTCTTTAGGCAGGATACAACTCAGGCACAGACTTCTTGCATTTATCTTCCTGTCGGTACACATGGCCGGCCCAATTGAGCATCTTTTCCGATCACGTCTGTTAGTCGTGTCCTTTTTCTAATTTCTGAATGTCTTATTTTTTAATTAGGTTTCAACACCAGCATGCTTCGAACCATCAATGTTAATTCTATTCCTTTTCATGTCAGCGATAGTTATTTTTGTGACAAGAAGTGGTTTCGATGTACATAATTTCCTATAATGTAAAAAAAATCAGAGAATACATTCGTTTTTGTTGTAAAAAAGGTAACTGTTTTTTAAATCACTTGCAGGATTGGTAAAAGTTGGCTTTAACATCCATTTTCCCACAGGACCAGTTTCGCCTTTAAATTTATTAAGGTCGACGCTCCTAAATTTATTTGTCTGCCAAAATTTACAAGTTTTAAATGTGTCCATGGTATTTTTTTCATGAACGCAATTTACTTATCATCCAAATTGTTTAATTTTTACATCCAATTTAAACTACCACTAAATATAATGGATTTAATAAGTCAAACGAAATATAACTTCACTAACAGTTCCCCGTGGCCTCTTAATCCGAACACTGATTACACGATATTTGAAAAGTGGCAGAAAAGAGGAAAAAATTGAAAAGTTGAGATGGGAAGTTGGTGTCCGAGTGGATCGAAGTCCCGATAGCAGCGGCGTATTTAGCCGAAGGTCGTGGGTTCGAATCTCTCTCGTAGCACTAAGTTTTTAATTTCAAACAAACGTTTGCATAAAAAGATTAATTAATTGAAAGAAGTAATTTGTTCATTGAACCACTAAATATATTGATAGAATTTAAATTTGGAATATCAATTCAACTCTTTGAGAGTTTAAAACTGTTAACTGGTTGTTAAAGACATAAGGCCCATGCGAATTACTTGGCCGTGAATTGAACCAGTAATATTTTAATCTAGCAATACTTTTATTTAGAACAGGTTATAGGTCCTCTTGATTCTGTGATTATCGCAAGCGCATTCCAGCTTAGTACTGTACAATTTTTCTTTTTGAAAAATGTATGTTTGAAATTCTTAATCTGAAGTAAAGTGGAGAATTGGCAAAGGTAACCAGGAAGGCGTTTCTTCCATTTTCTCCGATAAATAGGCTAGCCCGCAGATGGGGCCGGAAACACAAGACGGGCTGCGTTTTTTAAAAAGTTCGCCCCTTGAATATGTGTTAGTGTGCTAGCTGGAAGCTCTACAGTACGAGCGTTGACTCTTCAATCAGAAGTGCAGCCTGCATTTTGATCGGCCGCTTACCCCCGCCGCATTCCGATCCCATTTACCTACATCTCGATCGATGTCTCTCTTTACCCTTACTGGAGTACAATCTGAACATTGTTCCTTTGCAATATATTATATCTATTCTGTACCTTTTGTAAAGTTTACAACAAATAACGTCCGTATTACATCTGGGGCCTCTCGAACCCACTCACGACCGTTTGTTTCGGTTCGACGCTATGAAAACAAATCTCTGGTTTTTCTACCATTTTAAAGTCCCTTGGAAGTATTAAAAGCACGAGCCGCTCCAGCTGCTGGGTGAAGGTGAAAAAAAGTCCGCGGACAGGTAGTGGGCAGGTGCAAGAATAGTACTAAATAAATATTTTTACAGCTTTCACGACTCTTAAAAGTAGGAACTACTTTCCAAAAGGCAAATTATTTGAAAAGATGGCCAAAAAGACAAACAAAGTACCATTGATTTGCAAAAGTATTTGACAAATACATATAAACTGAACCAAATATATAATGTATATTTTTTTTGTGATTTGTAATTTAATTTGATTTTTGTACATAAAAGCTGTGTAACAGGTTTTAATTTCCAGCAGAAAACCTACAGACATCATCAACTCTAATCTAATGAAAGTTGGACTTATTTCTTTAAGTGGTCTTTTAAAAATTTTGGTACGGTTTTTCAAAAATCCCAATTTTAAGGCAAATTGGCAAGAAGAAAATCAAAGAAACAGCAAACTATCTTTCAAATAGAGAAGAAATCTTAAAACCGGATAAAAACAAAACAATGCTTTATTCATGATGTTATTTATATATAACAACTCGAAGTTTAGATACATAAAACTGAAACCTAGAAGGTTATCTGATAAAATTTGACCGTTTTTGAAGACCATAAATAATTTAACCACAAACCTTGGAATACCTTAAATGCTACACATAATTTTTGCCGGATCATAGTATCAGGGCTATGTGTTATCACGTGGACAGAAAACAACAAAATTTTGTTACTAAATAGTAAATGCTAATCCATACATTTTACCTGGAGAAAAAAAATGATAGGTGGTAAATATGTTTTCAAAAGTCAACATTGATATGTAAAAAGTGTTAAATTTGTGGAAATAAACAGACATGGCAGAAGAGTTCAGTGGTTTATTGATCTGATAAAAAATTATCTTTGCTTTTGTCTAAGTGTAGTTTGAAAGTGTTGATTACAATTTGAAACCAGGCCGTTTGTACTGAAGAATCCAAACTTGCAAAACTCTTCTATATCACTCGAAATTAATAACATTCAACCCATTGCTCGAGTTTAAAACGTATACACTTTAAAATATTTTCCACAATGAATCAATATGTCTAGTTTATTTTTTAAAATGTTTTTTTTTTACTAAGACACTTATACAAGTAAGGAGGTGTAAAAATAAAACACGACGGGTGATTGGATGTAACGGAAGACGTGGACAGGATTAAACATGATTTCAGAATCTCTCCGATTATCCTTGTTGGTTTAATCAACCACTCACGTTTTGCATAGTCAAAATGTTGTTTTTATTTAACCTATTTTACTTCAAAATATATGTAAGCAAATGAGGCAAATAAAATTAAGATTAAAGTAACTAAGTATGGACAGCTCATGGTTATACATTTCTTCAACAAATAATCTTAGGAAACTCGAAATTTCTAGAGGTTCAACGTAAACCGACCGGAAACCGCAGTCATACTATTGACATTGAAGAGCGTGGAAGATCAAAAGTCAACCAGGAAATTAGCATTCGTCTTAAGAGCCGAGGAGGGATAATCACAGGCCCGTTATAGAAACCCTTCCCAACCGAGGATAACTCCGGCTCGTTATTGAAACCACGACTTTGTGGGTTTTGAAATTACCTATTGAACAAGCATTACCGGTCGCTATTTATTTCAATAGATGTTAATGCATTCTAACTGTATCTATACGGGAAGCGCATTGTTCTGTTGCGACAGATGTACTGACCATCGACCATCTTGACGTCTTTGGTCGAGCTCCTTTGAAAATGAATAATCGGCCCTTGATAAAAGCCTTTCTTAGAAACACGTGAGAAAGGATTTAACTCATATTTTACATGTTACAACTGTTGAGGTAATAAAAAAATTAAAAACCATTGAGGTGTCGACGCCTATTTTGGTGATTTATAAGTACTGTGATTTCTTCTTTTATAAATGGTCACCGTGTTTTATATTTTTTATATTTTATCCTCTATACTGCACTCACGTATGAATATTTGTTTGTAATATTTTTCCCTGATCAATAGACCAGAGGATTATAACTGGAGAAATAAAACAACTACCGAAAAAGGAGATATTTTTAATGTTTTTTATTTCTACGAATATAGCAATGATTATTACCAAAGAACAGGCATGGTTCACAATATGTCTGCCGGAGGTCGCTGTTAAGAGAAAAGGAATAAAAGAACAAAATAATCATGAAGAAATAATGACCAAATATATAATTTTTAAAAAGAGGTTACAACATTATTCGCTTTATGCTAGCACATACTCAGAAAAGTTTAAACACAATAGTAAAACTTATAATAGAAAACAAACAGAGAGGAAAAGTCTTAATGGTAAAGGGACAAAAAATCGGATATAATATATAGAGGAAATTGAGAAAATGAATTGGAGGGGTCAAAAATTGAATAGTTAAGTCTAATCTATATTTCCAGTGGATCTGAGCAAGCCGACAGATTTTACAGAGAGTTTCTAGAGAGGTTAAATGATCCCAAGTGCAACAACTTGATCTCGCTCAATATTGTACATTCGGCCAAAAAGGCAGTTTTGTTTCCTCAGATTGAGAATTGCAAAAGGCACATAACCCCTCCTAGAAAGGGGTTATTTAAACTAATATACTGTTTTATATCTTTCAATTAATTAAGGTTTTTAGTTGAGATAAAAAAGTCAATGTCACGAGCGGGATTCGAACCTTCGGCTCAAGACCACTTGAGCTATTGTGACTTCATAGTAGCGGTGTATCTAGCCGAATGTCGTGGGTGCAAATCTCGCTCATGACTTTTTATCTCAACTAAAAACCTTAATTAATTGAAATGTATTAATTAGTCAAGCGGATTACGAAAACTAGTGATTATTATTTAATGCTCCAATCAGAATGAAATATGTTCCCAGGATCTGGAAATTTGTAGAAGTCATTATGATAAAAAAAACCGAGATCAAATCATATAGACCAATATCCTACTATCAATAGGCTCTAAGCTTCCCGAAAAGTTATTAATAAAAAGAATAACATCTATTGTAGAAAACCAAAACAACAACCCTGGCCACCAATTGGGATTGTGAAAAAGATAGAACAATAATTCAAAATTCGTACCGGAGTAATAGGAAAATCTCTTTAAGAAAAACGTATTTTTCCGCCATCTTCATTTATGTCTCACAAGACTATTGACAAGGTCTAGATGAAGAGTTCATCAATAAACTAAAAGGGATGCTACCAAAGCGGTATGGAGATATCATCAGTTTCTACCTAACTTATATATATATATATATATA
>CM077105.1:19212772-19222826 GCA_039619505.1 Cimex hemipterus | reverse complement strand
TATATATATATATATATATATATATATATATATATATATAGATAGATAGATAGATAGATAGATAGATAGACATGAATATACGAAATGCCATTAACAATCTCAGCGCAATTATAGTGGTCTCATTTAACCATGATTTACTTTAAATTGTCTAGCTTTATTTTAATTTTAAACAATCAAATCAGACTTTCAAACTTAGATTTGATATACGTTGTAAAAAATGGATTAACTGATGCATAACCGATAATTAGAGGATTTTGAACAATGTGAAAATATGTTTTTGAATATCGTTTTAGCTTAACTATTTTATTTGTGAAAATTGAATGAGTTGATTATTTTCTTAGTCTATTTGTTTATTGTATTTATAATTATAATGATATTGTATCTGTCTTTAGGACCCTGAAGAAGACTAAATAAAGTTCGAAACGGTGAAAAAGTTGCAATACTCTCTTTTTTATGACCGCATCGCTGATCCAAAAAACGAAAACAACTAGGTAATAAATTGTTAGTTTCATTGTAATCTATCATGAAATGTATTTGCTATGTTTTGGTGCATTTCCTTTGGAACTATGATAATTAAATAGTTTCTATTAAAATTCCTGATTTTTTCTTTTGTTTAAATGGATTTATATCAAAATAACATGTTGTAAATAATATAACGATAAAAATACATATAGTTTTAAATTACCAACAAAATCCGAGTTTCCGTCGGTTTTTCATTTCAATGTAACCAATAACTCATGTCAATTTTTTTGGAGTCTTAAATTGAAAAAATAATGTTATTTGTTTATAAATTTCAAGTACAGAACACTTGACTTTGTGTGTGGGCGTTTAGAAAATAGAATGGACTTGTGTAAGAGAGGAGATAGGAAGAGAGTGGAGCGAGGACCGTCCTTGAACCTTGTCTGTCCCTGATCACGGTGCTCGGCTCACCGCAGGATCCTTTCTTTGGTGGACATTCAGATAGCGACTCATGAATAAACAGAATAACAGTTCGAGTTTTCATTTTAAAAACGTAGCTTTGTCAGCAAATACGATAGTGCTTCCCGCAAGAAATCAGGTACGGTGATTATTAGCTATTCATAAAAACAATAAGTTTAAAGCTCGAGCAGGATGAAATAAATGATATTGTATACGCAAGCACAATATCTTCCGGCTGTAGCTGTAAGTAGGCATATCAGTATAACTATGAATGGTGGGTGTTCTATCGATATGCATTTTGCTCTTTGATAACCTATACATGCCGGGGAAATAGACAAGAAATTGTGATTTTTTAATTAAAACTAAATTCTAAATTATCCAAAAAACACTTTGAACAGAAAATAGACATTAATGTTTTCAGATAATAGAAATTTTAGGCAAGGTCTCACAATATAACAATTTATTATTTGATTAATTTAAAAAGAGACGTAAGAAATGGTGTTTCTTTAGTTTTATATCAGGAATATAAAGCATCCATATAAACGTTGAATATAATTAAAAAAATTATTTTTTAAAGTAACTGAAGCCTTCTTACAATTAAATTACTTCCTACCTTCTGACAAAATAAAGTGCGTAATACCGAGCAAGAGCACGAAAGAAAATGACAGAGAGCTAAAGAGAGAGAGGCAGGGAGAGAAGAAGGGAAAGAAAGAAAGAAAGAAAGAGGGAGAGAGAGAGAGAGAGAGAGAGAGAGAGAGAGAGAGAGAGAGAGAGAGAGATAGGGAGTTAGATAAAAAGTACCAAGAGAGAGAAGAGAGAAAGAAATTAAGACAGAGGAGAAAGAGGAAGCAAGAAAGGAGAAGAAGAGGGAGAGAGAGAGAGAGAGACAGATAGAGTAGAAAGAAAAAGCAAGAAAGTAGAAGAAGAGGGGGAGAGAGGGAGAAAAAGAGAATGAGAGAGGATTAAAGATTAAGCGGCAGGGAGTGGAAGACAGGGGAAGAGAGGGGGGGAGACGATGATGATGATGAACGTTTTATTTATCAATCACACAAGATTTGGTCTCAAGGACCATTCTTACATCTAATGTGAAATACAATAGTTTCTAACTTTAACTTATTTCTAATAGATTAATTAATTGCATGAAATAACTCTTAACTTAGAGAGAGAGAGGGGGGAGAGTGAGAGAGAGACAGATAGACAGACAGAGTATGTGTGTGAGAGAGAAAGACGGAAGGAGAGAGAGTGAGTGTGAGTAACTAGAAAAACTGAGGTAGAGAAGGAAAGGAGGAGAAAGAGTAAGCTAGAGAGGAGGGAGAGAGAGAAATCATACATACAAAGACAAAGGTAGAGACACAGGCAGATAGAAAGATCAACCGAGAGAAAAAATGAGAGCGAGACGGAGAGGAAGTGAGAAAGGATGATAAAGAGGGGCGAGGGAGAAAATGAGTTGCAGGGTGGTTAATTGAATACATTTTACTATATTCAGCTACCGTCGAGTAATAAGGGATTATAAACTTATCAGAAAAGAAAATACATAGTCCTTTATTGATACATGTACATGTAATGTGAATGTACAAAAAATGTGAAATGACATGTCGTGTAAAATCTTAACTAGGGCGAGTTTTATTCATGTACGGGACAGAAGATATTACAAAGCCGTTATCTATAATACCTAAGTACAATATGCATCGAGCGTTTTTTGCTTTGCCACGGTGTCGTACGTAAACAAATTAAACGTTGTGTCACTTGACGACTAGTCCAGACACTGTGCATTAAGAATAATTGCCTATTTTAATTGTTGTTCAGACAAAGGAAGTTGACTCGGCTACGGGCCAAGGCGTAATCTGAGGACCGGCATGCTGTTGACGCCATATGTTTGGGTTAATTGTATTCATGAGCTATTGTGCTGTCGTCCGTGCGTAGGATGCTGGCTTGTACCGTTAACCTGACTCACACTGAGGTACCACCGATCCCGGCCCTTCGATTTTCTAAAACCAAATATGTAATCTGTCTAAGAAAAGTGTTATTTACAAAAATCAAACTAGGTTCAGTTATGATAACGACGATTTTTAACGTATAACACGTAAAACACTATGCGATTTTTATGAAGAGGTATTACTATTTTTATAGATACGCTAAAAAGTACGGGATATAATTAATTATAAAATTGTAAATCACATATAAAATGTGACAGATGATGAAAAAGTTAGATTACGTACCGGGACTATCATTTATGGCCAGAACTCACTTCCGGTTATCTATCGCCATATTATTAACACAATTCAATCCAATATGAATAAAAGCACACTATTATTCATTATTACAGTTCGTAATATAACTGGTTGCGATCTATGTGTTATTAATAATCTGGACCTTGGCATGGTTTGGATGGAAAATAAAAAATTCAATTATCTGTTAAGCTTTCGACCTATTTTAAGTACATCATCAGGGTAAAGAAATTTCAAAGATTACTACAAATTGACTTAAGTTTCCAATAAATGGTTTTAATTTTTTTACTAGACCTAACACTGCCAAAGACTGTGCCTTCTTTGTCTAGGTCTAGGTTAAGCAATTAAAAATTTTGTGTTTTAACGCTTAAACATTTTAACACTTTGAGTTTTGATTTAACTGCTAGCAACTAAATAATATTTTTAAAAAAAGCGTTCGTTATTTGTTTCTTTTGTTCAGCGTGTATCCAATCTGCAACGAAACAACGACAGTATAACATACACTCTCTCTGTTTCGATCCGAAATCTTTTAAAACTCTGAAAAACCAAAGTTTGACCGTGTTGGAGGTCGAACAGGTGTGGCCTACCTGAAGAAGCGGAACCGGCACGACGCAGAAACACAGATGATATTAATCAAATTAGCAACGCCCATAACTGCAAAAATTACAGGTCGTGACTCACAGATGGTTGAATTATTGGCCTCAGCTTAAGGTCTTGTGTCTTAAAAAGAATTCAATTATATTTCTATATTTAATAAACAAATGCCAACTATATAATCTTTAAAAACTTAAAAAATTATAGAATCTGTGATAAAGTATAACAACCTCAAAGTAATACTGGACTGTTAATTCCCAGGTGATTAACATATGAATATTATTAAATATTTAAACATAATCTAACCAGAAATATACTTTAAACAAATATCGACGTTATTAAAAATATTTTAGAGTTGTCTAAGTAATGACATTTCTTATAGGTAAGATGGATTAGTGTTAGGTTTGAACATGAAACATAATCAGGTCAAATATCCGTCTAGCGTGCTAGGCAACAATGGAAAAACTAACGGTCTCTAAACGATTAATGGATACAAATTTGGTTAGCTTTTTTTTAACCGTCGGGCACCTGTTGGACAGATGTCGGAACAGATTTAATTCAGAACAAAAAGCCAACGGAGGATGGGACACGAGCCCCTTACCACCGTGAGGAAAAGGTGTTCAACCCTTGGAGCAACAGGTGTGGGAGGAAATAAACCGTTTAATATACAGCAGATTGTAATTTAGATGCAAAAGACAAATATAAAAAAAACGAAACATATATACAATAAAAATATATGAACATTTTTGTTTAGACATGGTGGAAACAAAAAAATGAATTTATTGTCGACTGCCAAAAATCATTGTTTTGCTCGATTGATACAATATGATAGAAAATGGTCATGTGGGGCTTGATATTTTATATCTGTATCTTTTATGGTGTAACTACAATTAGAACAGTTGTAAAACATTATTCTCTATGTGAGGTATCGGTTGAGATAAAAAGTCAGAGCACGAGCAGGATTCGAACCCACGACCCTCGGTTAAATTCACCGGTACTCTACCATTTCAGCTACCGTGAGTTCGATCCATTCGTACACTGACTTCCGATCTCAAACTCACCTCTCGAATTTTCCCTCCTTTTGCCATTTTTCAAATGTCGTATATTCAGGATTCGATTCTCAGCGACAAATGAAAGCTTTATTTTACTTATTAAATCCGTTGGAACTCTTGATCCGATTGACCAAATAACTTCTTTCAATTAATTAATCATTAAGGGTATTGGTTGAGATAAAAACCTGAACCCATGAAGTTATTTTGTCAATCGGACGTATTCATAATTTTTAATGCTCGAGATTTCATAGTTAAAACACTGATTTTCGATAATTATTATTAACAACGACTGAACCATTTTTCGCTGCAGTCGTCCTTAATTTCTTTTCTTCTATATAGTCCCTCAAATTCTTCAAACATTAATAGCGGCATCAAAAATTTACACAGTTGAATAAGAAAATAGTTGATATAAACAATCGAGCAAGTTACTTAAATAAAGTAAATATGAAATAATTGAGATAAGCAAAGCCTACCAAAAGGCTAGACAAAGCTTGGTATAAACCGGGTAGAATCAGTTCAACCTGATTCCGTTTCCTAACAGACCTGTTGTTCTGTTTTTATTTTTCTGTTCAATCTTTCTTAGATTCAAAACGACGTTTACGCACCTTTCAAGGTTGGTCTTTCAGAAACCAGCAGCAATGTGCATGGTAGGACGGTAGGACCATCAGGAAAGATCAAAGTTATCGGATCAAATGTATCACTACTCCGTTCGACAACAATATGACATATTTGGTTTTTAGCTTTGAATAGTGGACATGCAGAACGTCAAAGTACGTTTTAAACTTGATACATTTGTAGATAAAATTGTTATATAATTGCTGTTAGTTATAACAACAAACTGATGAAATAAAATCAGCTTTTTTATTTATCTATCCATATGGTTAATAGAGCTTAATTTGTAAACCAACTTTTTTTTCATTGTTATACAGTAGCCTTAAAATGGATAAGAAGAAAAAATGTAGACGTATCGGACGTCTGAGGATGATGAACGCCCTAGAAGGAGCGATGCAAACACTAAAACATAAGGGAGGAGTACCAGTTTTTGACCTGTTGAAATTCGTCGCCAAACAGCAGAGAACCAGTTCGAAACGAGCCCTTCCTCGTTTTTTGGACGCACTACAGACAGCCGAGAAGATGGGGATTATTGAAAAAGTTGATGTCGGACGGTACGCGCTGCCAGGCGAAGGTCTGAAGGTCTGTCGTACATGCGGCGGTCGGAAGAAACCTGCGGTTAAAAAGAATTCTTCGAAAAAATCTAAAAACAAGAAACATAGTAAACAATAAGCGAACTAATCCACCGATCAACAGGGATTTAACATTCAGATGTACTAATAAATACATTTATTTCTGACAACCTGTCTATATGTTAACTGCATAACATTCACAATCACCGCCAGAAAGTGAAAAATGTTGATATTAAAAGTTTTATTTTTTGTTTCATCGAAAACTATAGCAAGTGTTTATAGTCATGGCCGAAATAAAAATCGCCAGATACAAAACTTACATATTTTTCCGTGCCAATAAAGCTGCAGAAACAGTAAATATATACGGGTAGTACCTCAACAAAAAGGGAGGACAATAAAAACAACCATTGAACTTTCAAAATAGTATAAATCTAAATGGAACATCATTTGTCCTCATGCTCTCTCTGATGATTTTGCACAATGGTCCTCTTCGCAGAATATTACCTGCAGAGAGATAAATCAATAGATGCCGTTAATCGGCTCTTGGTGAGCTTCACTATTTTTTATGCCTCAAAGAAGTCAATCACGACCGACTTAACGAATTAAATATCGACATATTATAAGAAGCCACTGGCCATAAAAGATCTCACATTTTATTGCCAGTCCAATCATTCCCCACCCATTCGGCATATTCAATTAGCTTTTATGACATTGTGTCCCAAAGGTGAACATCTTATGAATATCATCACATCTCACAGATTTTAATGCTACTTATTTTCCTACTGTTCCAAAACTATCTAAATCTAACGTTTCATTACAAAAAACTGGTTTTTAATACTGGATAACTTTATTCAGATATTTATGGTGGTCTCATCTACTATTTAATCATTATAGAAAAAAACCACGGACTAACAAGTGCCTACGACTGGTCTCTTGCGTCGGTAATGAGGGATATTTTAGTTAGACAGGAGAGGACGTTTTCAGGAAATTGTTTTGAACCTTTCAACATCTTTTACGTTATAAAAGAAAAATAAATATAAATAAACCTTCTCGTTATTCATTTTTTTAGATTTATTGATTTTTAAGAATTTAAATATAAGTTTTACTATAAATAAAAAAATTAAGGGTTCAGCTCTAAAGAGATGGTAAATACATATAAATTGTTTTTCTGATTTGGCATAAAAATCCAACGTTTGAATATTTTAAATATGTTTGTGTTATAAATATATTAAATTGAGCCAAGGTGGAAATATTATAGAGTTACCTTTTCACAAAAGTGGTCTACAACTATACAGTAGGGTTACAAGGTAATTGTTCTCATATAATTTCAGTGTGTCTGTGTGAGAAAAAGGACAGAGGGAGAGGAGAAAGCAAGAAAGGAAGGAATCAAAAAGAAAGAAAAACGAAAAAGAGGAATAGAGTGAGAAAGCAAAAAATAAACGTATATTTTAGATAGATAGTGGGTGAGAGATTGATTGATTCACTGATATCGCTTTATTTACATAATCTCTCGAGATTAGGGAGAGTGAGAGAAAGACAGAAAGTGCGAGAAAGAAAAAAGAAAGATATAGAGAGTAAAAGAGAGACCTAGAAAGACAGAGGGAGGAAGCGAAAGATAAAGTATATTTTAGATAGATAAATATATAAAAACAGAAGGAGGGAAGAGAGAGAGAGAGAGAGAGAGAGAGAGAGAGAGAGCGGAAAAGAAAAAAGAAAGATATAGACAGATAGACAGTAAAATAGAGAGCTAAAAAATAGAGTGAGGAAGCAAAAGATAAAGCGTATAAATATATAATATATAGATAGAGAATAGATAAATATATAAAAACAGATGAAGGGAAGAGAAAGAGGGAGAACGAAAGATAAGAAAGAAAAAAGAAAGAGAGAGTGGGGGAAAGAGAAATCGAAAATATGAAAGAGAGAGAGAGAGAGAGAGAGAGAGAGAGAGAGAGAGAGAGAGAGAGAAAGAAAGAAAGAGAGAGTAAGAGAAAGAATGAGAAAGGGTTTGATAGAGAAGAAGGGAGGAGAGAGTGAGAGGGAGAAATAGAGAGAGGGAGGGATATATATGCAAATATTGGAAAAGAGAGGGAGAGGCAAGTAGGCAGGTAGACCAAATTAGCGAAGCAATCCGATAACTTGATAAGATATTGATGATAGCATAGATCTTTAGGTAAAATATAATACATATTACTCATTAAAAAGAACACAAAGCCCACCATGGTGGTAAGTTTTAGCTACCTAATTAATTTTATAAATTTTTTTTACAAGCAGTACTTAAAAAATCAGGTGAGCCCGAGTGATATATTTCAATCGTAGAATATAGAAACACTATTGATTATTGGTTCAATAAAAGTGAGAAAAATTTTAGGTAGATATTCAAAGTTGAATTTTTTAGTGCCCTGGTAAACTTAGGACAGATTGAAAACATTTAAGATAACGGAACGTACTTATTTTTTAGAAACATTGTTAATGGGTTTTTTGTCTTGCCCACTTTAACTGCAAATCGAATCAGTATCAACGATCAAGGCGAGCAGGTTTAACTATATAATAGGAAAATACTTTGGTCTGTTCTTCTTTTTCTCATTATCTATTTTTCTTCGTCCCTTCTTAATCTCTGTTACTTTCTCTCTCTCTCTCTCTCTCTCTCTCTCTCTCTCTCTCTCTCTTTCTCTCTCTCTCTCTCTCTCTCTCTCTCTCTCTCTCTCTCTCTCTCTCTCTTCCTCACTATTCTGCCTCCCTTTATACACTGATACTTCCTCTTTCTTATTTACTTTTTCTTTCTATCTATAATGTTTTTTCTTTCATTTGCATTGTAGATAAATTCGTCTATATGTAAGGCTTCTTGTTTCGAAATAAAATTAATTCCCTTTTTTTTGCAGATACGTACCAATTAAAATATAGCAATTTTTATAAAACTATTTTTGAATACTTATGAAGACAACATATCCTGATCAGTTATGTTACCAGTATGGTCCTTTCAATCCATTAAGCAGATATTCAAATATCCACATTTTCACACATTCCAAAGAGAATATTTTCTCCCCTCTCGTACCACACAATTGTATCAGCCATGATTTTATTTCAGTTATTACAAAAGGCTACGGCCTCAGATCGGAACCGGGGAAAGGCAAGGAGAGAAGGAAAAGAAAGGTGTGGAAGGAGAGAGGGAAGAAGAGAAAGGAGAGGCGAGAACAGTTAGGGTGGACTATCAACCGCGGGTTCGACGACCTGAGGACGCCCCGGTAAACAAATGTGTATAAAGGGCGGCCCGATAAACAAAGCTATTGTAAATGGTGAATTATTCATTGTATTATCACTTCCCGGCAGCATGAATATTGAAGGCCTGGGTCAACTAAAAACATGTCACAAGGTCAAACCGAATAATTATACTTGTACTTAGGATTAAACGTCCATAGGTTATGAAATTTGAGAGTTGCAATAAGAATTTTATAATAAATCTTCCTCCAAGAAAATTAATCAAGCTTGTCACATTTACTTGAAATAAATACCACAACCTAGGCTAATTATTTTAATGTTTGTTCAGCAAGTTGCCAAATTGACTGATATTAAATTTAAAATATTTTAAATTGCGTATTTAATAACTGTTTCCTACAGGACAGGATGAACGACGTTTCAAAATAACGATAAAAGTTAAGTTTTTTAAACTTTGTACTACATAGTAGAAATGGTATTTAAAAAATATTAATTACAAATATTACGTACATTATAATACATAAACAGACATAGTTATTATAAAAACCTTTTTTTACCGTGACAACGTTTCGATCTTTATTGAGATCATCTTCAGGGATCAATATTTTTGTTTTCTGTGTACTTGAGTCATTCATGTGTGTCGTCTTGAAAGTGCTCCTTGTTGACAGCCCTGAAAATGATCTCAATAAAGATCGAAACGTTGGCAGTTCAGAGGGACGAGGTTAGACAGATAGATAGATTTATAGATAGATAAATAGAGCCAGTGGTGTGAAAGAAAAAGCAAGAGAGAGTGAGTAAGGGAGAGAGGGAGAGAGAGAGAGAGAGAGAGAGAGAGAGAAAGAGAGAGAGAGAGAGAGAGAGAGAG
>CM077105.1:19194510-19212372 GCA_039619505.1 Cimex hemipterus | reverse complement strand
GTGTGTGTGTGTGTGTGTGTGTGTGTGTGTGTGTGTGTGAATGAGAGGCAGTGAGAGAGAATGAGGTGGGCGTCGGTGGCCGCAATGGTTTAGGCGTTCACACCGCTCATCACTTTAAGGTAAAGGTCCCGGGTTTCAATCCAGCAGCCCTGCATTCGAACACAACATATTTATAATGTTTACTTTTTTTCAAAAAACCGGCAGCCCGAGGGTTGATATATACTCTGCTGAGCCGTAGCCTTGTAAAAAAATAAATGAGAGAGAAAGAAAGGGAGAGAGAGAGAGAGAGAGAGAGAGAGAGAGAGAGAGAGAGAGTGCGAAAATTATAAAGATAGATAGATAAAGAGAAAATGGGGGATAGTTTAACAGAGAAAAGCGAAAAAGAAAGAGATTTGTGAGTGATTTCATTTTTATTGTAATCACCTTTATCAAATTGATAAATTTTTCGGTTTTCAAAATTCGACTTTTTCCCTATAAACATTAATTGTGCCACTACAAGAATGTTAGATGCAGAGATTCGCATTAAAGTTAACAATGTCCTGCAAGGTTTTTGCTTTTTTACATGTGTATTTGATTATATTGAGACATAAAATTTACGTTAAACCTATTACAAAAAGGTAATCATATAATTAACTATAATCAGAAAGCAGAGAGATTGTTGTGTTGTAAAAGTATGGCGTGAAGGAAATTAAAACAACACAAAAGGTGTCGTTGTGGTTATTAAATTCTCTTGGTTCTTAGGCTGATTGTAGATGAGAGTTAACGGTGAATGTCATCAGGGCTTGTTGTTCGCAAGTGCTCCAGATTTACCTAGGGCAAACGGTATATTCGTCCTAGGGGAGGAAGGGTCCTCACGGCAAAAAACTATCCCCGAACTTCCTGCATTGCTCGAGTTAACTGTAAACCACCCTATCAATTTTTTATACATGAGGGCAACCCGTTAGGTTCCTCCCCCGAGACAACTGTCTGTAATCGCTCGACACCTGATGCCGAAAGACGCAACAAAAAATAACAAAAAGGAAATTCCTAGGAAGGGATTCCTCTTTCAATAACCCTTAAGTAAAGGGGTGTTTACAGTTAGGATTCCTTACCGTACTCAAAAAAAACTTTTTTTCATATAAAAAAAACCTTCAAATTTAACATGAAACTTCCCCAAGACTTCTTCAACCGTTTTGGTATATATGATCCTTCTGTAAAGAAGCAAATTGTGTAAAAAATTCTATTAATTAGTTACAAAATTTAATTATCTTCTATAAACGTTTACTAAAATTACTGCAGAGTCATCACATCACTTTAAATTTTAAAAATAACATCATGAACAAAATTCAAATGATTCAAAATCCTTTCACGAGCATGAACAAAAACTTAACAATAATTATGATGTTCTACTAAATGATTGTATATAGTAAGGTCGGTGCTTTAGTAAGTTTTTAATTTACATAAATAAAAATTAACGTCATGCAATTCGAACGATTTAGTGGCATATGAGTTATAGTAATAGCAAAAAGTTAAAATAAATCTCTACTTGAAACTTGCTGTTCTGACAAAAAAAAAGACACCGACTTCGCCCCTTCGGATTACCGATTCAAGTTCAACGCCCTAAACAGCAGCAATTGTGAGATAATCGCGATGAATCGCGTTTTTCGCTTCTGAAGACTTCTAGGGAGGGTGTCAGAAATTTGTAACTCACTCGCAGACGTAAGAGTTGTAGTGGTTCAGCTACCGGAACGTAAATTTGTAAATTTGTCTAAGAAGAATTTCTAGACAATGAAAATGTTTAGACAAACAAGACAACTGAAGCGACAATGCCAGCTGAATGCGTATCGGATGCAGTGAATCTTCTGGGAATTTTATGAGCCGACAAACATCTCAGGTCATCGCCGGATTTCTACGTGTTTTCCTTGTTTTTCTGTCTTTCGTGAATATTTTATTTTCACCTGCTGCCATTCGACAGTATCGATCTGATTCTCTGCTTTTTAACCGTCGATATCGTAAAATATAGTCCTCTCATTTGTACCTCAGGTTGTGACTACAAAATAGAAACACACATGTATATGTATGCATTGTCACAAACATAGATGTCTGGTCATATTCACTCGTCCCAGAGCAGTCGATATTCCTCGAAACGGGGTTATAAAGAATCCATTCCTTTCACGCTAATAAATTACATTCACTTTGAATTAACACAAACACTGCACTCGATAGAAACATAAGAATCTTGTTGCATTCACCTCCCCAGAGTACTCGATATTCCTCGGGTCTCCAGGCGACACTCACCCCGGATATTTGATATTCCTTGAGGCGGGGTTAAACAACCGCTTCCTATCACGCTAATAAATTATATTCATTCCACTAAATTAACATAAAGTCAAACCAGACACAACATAAACACTAAAATGCTTATTATTTCTATTCGTATAATATTTACATATGATTTTTCTTATTTACTGCATGAAAATTTCTTTTTTAACTTAGTTCCTCGTTGGACATCTTTATTTGAAAGTTATCCCTTGGGGATTGTTAACAGCTATTTTGACTGTGTCGATTTTTCGATCTGTAAATAGTTTAATGGAGAACAGAACGATCAGAAAGTAGCCGAGCTTACTGACAGGGGTCAGGAGAGTTCGTAGTTCTACTTAAGAAGCGCTAGCACACATATCCCACTCTCACCGGCGCGTCGGCCCGGCTCTCCCGTGGGACTTGGCCGTGAGGATTGAAAGAAACCGGGATCCCCGATGTCCGCAGACCGGAATTCGTCCGATAACCGCTAGTAAGAATAACTCCCCGTGGATTCCATAATTCACGTGTGGGCGTTCTTTGTTATCGTGAGCGGTCCCACGCCTATTTGACCTTTGAGACCTTATAATGTTTACCTTCGTGCCTATTAAAGAACGGGTTTCAGCGGAAGTCCGAGTCCTGAAAAGTTGACCGGAGAAAATATTTTTTGCAATTATTTCATTCTAATTCAATATTTAAAATTTTTGTTAAACGACATAATAACAACAATAATTAGGAACATAATTATTAGAATTATATTATGTATAAGAATTGCTCATGGTAAATCGACCGCATTGAGAAATTGTCATTGTTGAAAAATAGTATGAATATAAGGCGCAATATTTCTACTACCTTTTCATATTACCAATGCAACGTAAACATAGTTAAATTGTTGCAACATGATTACTTTATTGGATCTGGTGATTCTCACTAGGTATAGATGTTATTCAAATTCGTTTCCGCTTACGCCTTCTTCAGTGAATAACTACCTCAAAAAATAATTTATATCTATGAATTTTATTGTAAGAATTTAGAATTACTAGCACGTTAATTCGAAAACTAAAGAATGCCGAAACTCTCACACTACTTTTAAATAATTACCTATCTTTGTCCAGTCAGTACTATTTTGGTATTGTATGAATTAATTAAAAATTAGTTTGCTTATAACTAGATTTTTAATATGGGTGACATACAGCCACAAAACGATCCTTTTCTTCATTGTGGCTCTTTTTCGAGGTAAGTTGGTGTTGATGTACATGATGGTCGGTTCTCAAGATTCTGCTTTAGTACATCAATAAAAGTTAATCGCGATTCGAATCATTTTTGTGCAGACGTTTTAATAAAAACTAAAACATTTTTATCTCGCAAACCATTGTTCTTTCATTTACATGGTACATAAACATCTTAATTTTGTTTGTCCAATATGACGTTATTTTATCCGTTGCTTACTCAAGTTAAACGTTTAAAAAATTAAAGAGAGAATAGAAAATAAGGCAAAACAAAACGAAAAGAACCGTTTCTTAGCCAATAGTAAATCTATATATTCAAAAATTCTTTGCGTGAAATTGTTGTATAATCTACTCAGTGGATTACCTGAACGTTATTTTGCTAATTGTGTCCTTTTATAAGGACGAAAAATATGAAGGATGAATTTTAAATACTGATAAGGCTCCAAACCACTTACACCGTTCACCTCGGTCCCCAAACTATTTTTTCTTGATTTTATTTAACCCAAAGTAATTATTAAAAAAATGTATAGCTGGTTTATAAACATTGCATTTTGTAAACAAATTTTTACATATTATGCATCAATTTTCATGAAAAATGTAGTTCTTGTTATTATGATTATTATTAATTTTTAAGGGCGTTTTAACGGCTAAGGTCATTTCACGCCTTAACATCCGAACATTCTATTTTAGGTTAGCTATATCTCTTCTTCTTCTTCTTCTTCTTCTTATTATTATTATTAATTTTTAAGGGCGTTTTAACGGCTAAGGTCATTTCACGCCCTAACATCCAAAAATTCTATTTTAGGTTTGCTATATCTCTTCTGAGTGCTATAAAACTGACTCCAAACATTCACTCGTAACCTAATTTATCCTAGTGCCATCCAAGCTTTGATTTTCTTTTCTTAATTCTTAATTCGGAAGGCCAAGTTACAATAAAATTAATAAAATTATAAAATTTATTTCTGTTACTTTTTTTTTTTAATTAAAATTGTGAGTTTTTTTTCATAAATTAAAATTTCCCCATAGGCTTGTATGGCTAATAATAATAATAATTATTATTAGTTTTTAAGGGCGTTTTAACGGCTAAGGTCATTTCACGCCCTAACATCCAAACATTCTATTTTAGGTGTGCTATATCTCTTCTGAGTGCTATAAAACTCTGACTCCAAACATTCACTCGTAACCTAATTTATCCTATTGCTATTATTATTATTATTATTACCATCCAAGCTTTGATTTTCTTTTTCAAGTTCTTAATTCGGAAGGCCAAATGACATTAAATTTAATAAAATTACAAAATTTATTTGTTTCTTTTTTTAAAATTAAAATTGTGAGTTTTTTCCATAATTTAAAATTTCCCCATAAGCTTGTATGGCTAATAATAATAATAATGGAGTCGACTAGCAACAGTCTCAGCATAATTATAGGCTCATCTTTATCCTTTTATTCTTACATTCAAGTATGATAACTAATTCTACATAACAATAATAAGAAACAAAACACAATAACATTTTTTTTTTGAAGGAGCTATTTTTCATATTTAAATTGCGATATTGGGCATGCAGTGCATTATCCCGCAATTTGTATTGACTTCCATTTTATTTGTACGATCCGGCAGCCTCATAAACTTCTGAAAAAAGAAATCATGCGCGCACAACTCTTACGCAGACATCATCAGGCATTCAATGGTAAAATAATTTGGGAAAAGGAATCTCATTATAAATTTGAGAAAACTGAAAAAAAGCGATCTTCGAAAGAAACACTGGGGACCCAGTAACTCCTGTAAATCTCTGGAAAGGTTGAACCTTTGCCTAAAAGGTTGTAAAGTGGGGCAGTCGACAAAAATATGTTTTACTGTCAAAATGGTGCGTTCTCCACTTCGCGTACATCGAGGACAAGTTGGAAGGTTGTTGCCTAGTAAAAGTCTATTATGAATTAACCTGATATGACCTATTCGCAATCTAGACAGAATTACAAGTTCTTTTCTCTCAAGTTCTTCAGACGGCCATTTATGTACAGCTGGTTTAATATCTTTCATACTATATCTACAGGCATTCCATCTTGCCGCCCACTTTCGTTTGATAATGTTTTTAACATAAGCGACTATATCATCTAGCTCTTGTTATTATTTTATTTTTAAATAAGGTCAATAAATCTGTAAAATAATATAATTACTTTCAAAATACTAATCTGAATCACCCCTAATTTCCTATTCTTTATTCATTATCGCCCTTTCTCAATATACTGGAATTATACAATAAATGAATAAAATGACATAATCTTACAGTGAAATGATGCACACTGACGATAAACCTGGCAAACTATTTAACCACTTGATAATCGGTCAGTATGTTTAAGTAGGAGAAAAATCTAGATAATCCGTGATGTGAGTAATAAGAACAAATTGGATTTCGAAAATATTCAAGTTAAGAAGGACGGAACAGTTAAATTTTAAAAATGATATTGCTAATGTACGGTTGCAAACAACCAAAAAATTTCCTTTTATTCCTACGCTAATGCAAAGAGACATGCTTTAATAGCATAACCATCATAAATACGAGCAAAACTTTGGGAAGAAATTGAGGAAGATAATGTTCTGGAAGGGCTTGTTAACGAATGAGATTTTGTAATAAATTTAAAATCCCGATATAGCACTGGGAGAAAGATCACACAGATGATTCTAATACCTAGGAGAGATCAGGAAATGTACCTAAGACATACAAGCTAACTCGGACCATGAGACTCTGAAACAACTTTCTCATCGGTAGTAAAATGCAAATCCTTTAGGATTCTATAAAGAACACTCAAATTTGGTTCGATAACAAAATCACCCTTTTTTCGGTACGCGGGATATAGTTCAGAGGAGCAATAAAGAGGATAATGAAAAGGGGAAGAAACACCGATGAGGAGACTTATCGGCTCTGATTTTTCTTACTGCATATGAAATTGGCGTCATACCATCGATTCAGAAGAAGGCAGAATTAAATGTAGGACTTGTTACAATGATAATGGGACTGCTGATTGAACAATGCAGACATTGGAGTTAAGTGCATAGACTCGGAGCAGCACAAACATACCTGTGCATGTATTGCCGCGAAAAAAAATTTAAAAAAAAAACAGGTCCTCTGTTAGTAGGAATACGTATGCAAGCTTGGATTCCTACTCTTTGCAGAGAAGAAGTCAACACGTGAATAGAGAGCTTAAATAGCTTTATAATCTGATTTACAAAAACCTTAAGGTTAACGAAGAAATTTAGATAATAACAAAGATTGCACAATGGATCGATTTCGATCGAGGTGGGCAATGCCGTAAAGCGGCCGACTCATTTTCAACCTTAGCCTTAACCTTAAAGTTGCAACATGCGATTTGCTTTGTTTGGTGAATGCTCCCTTCCGCATAGAAAATAGCTAGTTCGGCAAACTAGACTTACTTACATTTTACATTTCTACGTCACTATAATTATTCTGATTGAGATTGAAACCAGTTTTCTCAGTCTTTCAAGTCGTTGACCCTCGGTTTAATAAAGAAACTGGATCTTGTAACAACAATGATTATTATTAATTTTATAATATTAGGAAAATTGAAAACAATATTTCTTTGCATTATTTCTCAATTGAAAAAATAAATACAGATGAACGTGCCAAAATGACCTCCAATCACTTTCTATTTTCCTTTCGATAAATGTAACGCAATATGTGATCAAACAATAATGGTAATCAATCTAACTATAATCTTCAAAAATACATGATTTTTCCGTTTAAAAGGATAAATGGAATAATCGTGGGGACGTGTGTCCGAGCGCAGACAAGCTAATTTATCAGCGGTTCAATCTATGTGATACAATCTGGAGGGATTGCCATATTTTTGTTGAAGATTTTTATAGTTACGTCTGTATTGAAAGTTACATTATTTTTAATTTATAATAAGAAAAATTAATTTTAATTATCTCAATTTACGTACTTTTTTAGAAACATTACATTATAAATGCTTTATATATGTGTAGAGATTAGTGACCGTTAACGGATAATTATTCAAATATCGTGAGATGCGGTCTGGTGTGATGTAGGTATCAGAAAAATATTTTCTTTATCGTGCCAACGTTTCGATCTTTTATTGAGATCATCTTCAGGGCCTGGGATTTACAAACATAATTTACATTTAGAAGATACATATAGAATATGGAATTTATACAATGCAAAAATTATATTTTATATTCTATCAAAGTATTTCTACTCATTCAAAGTGTTTGTCTTCTGTGTAATTGTGCCATGTCGTGTTGAGAGTGCTAGTGAAATTTTACTGTTTCATGTTTATATATGTTTGATTTTGAAGTGGTGGGGAAGGAAGTGGGTATAGAAAAGACAATTTTGTATAGGTCGTCGGCTTCTTTGAGGTGAAAAGAGCCGACAAAGGGAAACAATGTGTTGGTTATGTTTCGGCCACTTTATTCTTTCAGGATTATGTAGAAAGGGATAAATGGGAAAAGGAAAATTAGATTGTTGGACAATTAGACTATGCGAAAATTATTTGATGTGTGGAATGTAATGTGATGATATATGTATGCTATCTGTATTGAATTTGATTAATGATGTTGGCGTAGCTGCGACTGAGTTTGCATGTATCTTTTCTGTAATTGATACTGTGTTTATCCTTGTTGATGTAAACCATTTCTAAAAAATTACGTTTAAATTTGTTTTGTTCTGTATGTAGTATTTTTGGATTGTTGAAGTCAAAATTGTGTTGTTGTTCAAAGTGGTGGGTAGCGAGTGCTGTAGAATTTTGTTTGAGTTTTTTGCAATCGTAGATATGTTGTTTTACTCTCCTGTCCAGATATTGGGATGTTAGACCAATGTACGTAGCTGGACAGTTTAAACAGTTGATCTTGTAGATTACGTCGGATTTATTTGTAATTGGTGTGGGGTCTTTAATTTTGGAAAACAGTGTTTCGATTGTTTTATAATTTTTAAAAGCTATTTTGAAGTTATCGGATGAGAGAAATTTGTTTAATTTGTGTGATAGGCCTTGAATAAATGGGATAGAAATGTATGTTGGTTTGTATGTATTTAATGTATTTGTTGTATTTAATATAGTATTGTTAGTAATAGTGGATGCTGTTCGTGTTGAGTGGTAATTGTTGATTATCCTGTTAACTATGTGTTTAGGATAGAGATTGTTTTGGAGGATCTGTTTGTATATCTTTATGTTCTTGTGGTGAAATGATTCATGGCTTAGGGTAATCATTCTGTGAAGTAGCCCTTTGGCCGTGTTTATTATTGTATGAAGAGGATGGTGAGATGTAAAGTTGAGGTAGCGATCTGTATTTCTTGGTTTTTGATACCAATCTGTGATTAATGTGCCATCAGGTTGTTTTATTACGAGTGTATCTAAAAATGGTATTTTATTGTTGTTTTCTATTTCATGTGTAAATTGTAAGCGTGGGTGAAAGCTATTAAATGTAGATAATGTGGTTTGAATTTGATCTGTGGGTACAGCTGTCAATATATCATCTACGTATTTAGTGAGGAAGGGTAATGTGAAAGGTAGTTGTGGTATGACTGTATTGAGTAGATGTGTCATAATGATGTCTGCCAGTATTGGGCCTAGGTTACTACCCATGGCTATACCAAACAGTTGTTTGTAAAATTGATTGTTGTATGTAAAATATCCGTTAACACAGCAGTGTCGGATCATTGTTACGAACGTGTTCTTTGATAGAGTTGTGTGTGGTGTTATGTTAGACCATTTGTCTTCAATAATGTTCAGTGTTGTGTCAATTGGAATGTTGGTAAAAATGTTGGTTGCTTTATATATAATGGTCTATGGACCAAATCACTTCCTTCAATTAATTAATTATTTTATGTAAGGTTTCGGTAAAAATGAAAAAGTCAGTGCCACGAGCGGGATGTGAACCCACGATAGCTAAGCGAAGCACGATAAAAGTCACGATAGCTCAAGAGACAGAGCAGCGAAGTATTTAGCCGAAGGTCGTGGGTTCAGTTCCCCCTCGTGACACTACCTTTTTCATTTCAACCAAAACCTTACATAAAATGAGACAATACCGTAGTTTAAAAAGTAACAATTCTAATTATAAAAATTAAACCGTTCAATATCCATATGCCTCAGATTTGTAGAAATAGATTAATTTGAAACAATTTATAATTCTAAAGGAACCTGCTGTCTATTTTTGTAAAACTTGTGTTTTAATAGTTAATTTTATTATCAAAACCCACCTTCACTCGTTTGCTAAGAATTAGACCACGAAATCTAAGCTTTTAGTTGAATGACATATAATTTACGTCCAATTCAGGCACTGCGGAAGCCGATAGATTAGAAAGCAAATAATAAGTTAATTCCGTTTCATTCCAACACTACGCCGGCTTGTCGGAGCCGTTTGGCACTAATTTTAGATTTTGTGACGGGATTGATTCCTTTTTGGCGGCAATTTGATTGCCATTAGAAAGTACAAGTTATTTTTGCAAAGATTTGTTCGGTTTTTCCTGTCTGAGAACGAAAGATAGTTGCGATCTTACACGTAACAGCCAACAATATATGAAAACAAATGTCTATACAGTGTAATTTAAAAATAATTTTAAATGACTTTGAATTTAATGTAAAATTGGCTGTGATAAAAGGCAGAGAAATATTAGGGGTTTTCAGCATGTTTATAAGAAGTTAACTCGTGTTACCTCGGCTAGAGAAATGAGCCCCTTCTTTTCTTAGGATGTTAAACGTTAATTTTTCCGCAATGCTGCGCGTCGCGATTGGAGAACCCAAACTAAAGTTATAACAATCCTTGAAGGCTGGTTGTTTTAGTTTTCTTTTGTGTTAAATCGTAAGAGGCCAGAAATTAATAAAAGAGGAAAATTACGCAACTCATTCATTAAAAAAAATTAGATGATCTCAATAAAGATCGAAACGTTGGCACGATATAGAAAATATTTTTTCTGAAACTTACATCACACCAGACTGCACCTCATGATTTCCGAATAATCATCCACTAACGGGCACTTATGACCACACATTTTTTAAATCATTTGTTGCTGATGTTTTTAGTAATTAAACATTATTTTTACCTAATATTGACAGATATTTGATAAATTAAGTACATGTGTTTACAGCTCATTAGAAGGGATAACTCATTTGGACGTACGATATCCGTCAGAATGCTTTTCTAAAATTCGAATTGCTATACTGACCCCACGTCAAATTCGCTCAGCATTTCCGCAGCCAAAAAATCTTACTGCAATTCTTTGGAAACTCTTATAAGTCAAGTTTGTAAATTTGCATTTATTTATTCGTTTTTAAAATAACAATAGGGCTTGTAGAGTTTTCATATTTTTAATAAATATTCATATTTTTAATATTCTGAACTAAAAAAACAAAAAAAAAGTTATAACAAGAATTTTGAAATGCTGTTAATGCTGAAATCTGTTTCAATCATTTGACAGCACGATACCAAACGAGCAAGTAGAAACCATATGTTTAGTTTTTCTTGGTCGAATGGTGTCCTGCATGGATGAGGATTATCTTCGCTTCAGACCTTAACAATGTTTGCCGACGATTTGCGGTCACCGGAGTTAACAGTACCAATACAGTTCCATACCATTTCATCGTTTGTATCCCACCTACCTACCGTTAAAATCACTTGGGTTGCGGGTTACTAACCTCTTCCCATCAGGAAAATCCAACGACAAATCTGTACAAAAAAAATCGATGTAAAATTAATTAGATTATGGGATTGATTTAATAACGGTTGATTTAAATATAAAAAATGTAATGACAGTTTGGAAATATAAAACACTAAAAATTGCCGATAGTCTAAGTGAATTGTACGAATAACGAGGGAGTTAAGATTTTGAGGTTTGGCCTGACCTATCCTTCATCATGCCTGTCAAATCGAAAACCATTCTTCATTTGATTTGATATTTTATTTAGCCGTACCTTTTTATACGATCGTGTCTTAATTTTCGTCCTTTTGCACGGTTTTTGTTTTTCTGAATAGTTGGTGGCTGATCTACAAATTCATAACTCAGCAAAAAATTAACATAGAATCAAACTAAAATTTAAACTTAAAATAAGACGGGAGTTACTTCATAAATAGAATTAAGAAAATATTTACAGATGGAAGTATAAAAATATGCAGGAATACGAATACAGCTCACTAAGAAATAATGAGGCACATTAATTATTTTATGTTCCAAACTCATTTTATTATTATGAAATATAATGTTTTGCTTATTTTTATTAATTTATTGACTTCGGCTAAAATATTATATTTAAGACTACTATAGAAAACCGTCTTGGTCTTGTGGTTATGGCATCCGATTCTTGTTAGCCACGTTAGCGGTTTTGTGTTTTAACCCCGGCATATCCCAAGGCTTTTTCATTGATTATAATACGAAAAAACGTTTTTAAAGTTGTTTGACCTCACGTGAAAAATCGTCTATTTTTATATGTATACTTCTGTTTTGACTGTTCAGGACATTTTGTTTCATTAAAATAAACTATCGAGAAATTTCACTATAAAATTAACTATTCTGTTATCGCGAGATGCGGTCTGGTGAATAATTATCGATTAAAGGTCACTAATCTCTGCACATAAAATATAGAATTCCAAAAGACATATAGAGGAAGTTCGAGGAGAAATACATAGATTGGGAAAGTGATTTTTTTATATTTCATTTATTCCTGTGATATTTGTAAGAACGAGTATGCCAATTACTAGCATTTAAAATACAAATTAATGAATATAAATTAAAGAGTTGAGTAAAGATTAATTTTGTTGAGTTTGTACTTAGAAAAAAATATTTCAAGTGTGAAAAAGTGTAATAATTTGGGGCAATTAGTGTTTTATTGGGTTGTCCGGAAAATAATGCAGGATTTCGGTATTAAACAAAAAAAAAGAAACTAGTTACTTTAAAGCAATGTTCTTTAATCAAAATAATTTCCCATACTCTCAATACATTTCTCCCAACGTGTTGGTAACTTATTAATTCCGTCTGAGTAGAATTCAGAATTTTTAGAATTGATAAAGTCAATAAATGCATTTTCCAGTTCCGTTTGATTTTTGAATATTATGTGTTGTAAGTAGTGGTCCAGGTGTCTAAAAAAATGGTAGTCAGTAGGCGAGAGGTCCGGAGAGTAGGGTGGGTGAGGCAAAGTTTCATAGCCAAGCTCCAATAATTTTTGTGACGTTACACATGACACATGTGGTCGAGCGTTGTCATGCAACAAAATGGGCCCTTTCCGATTGACCAAAGAGGGCTTCATTACTGCCAATTTCTGATGCATGGTATTAATTTGGTTACAGTATGATTCAGCATTGATGGTTTCGCCAGGATTTAAGAAGCTGTAGTGTATTAAACCAAATGAAGCCCACCATACCGTAACCATTACCTTTTTTTTTCACTTTTCCAATCGCCTTGAGGTGGTCAGCGACGGTCGTTTTACTGACTTTGAGTTGCTCTGCAAGTTCTCGAACAGTTGTTTTGGGGTTTTCTTCCACCACTGATCGCAGAACATCATCATTAAGAGAGGAAGGCCTTCCACGACCTTCTTCATCTTCAAGGCTGAAATCTCCCTCCCGAAATTTTTTAAACCACCTTTGCACAGTGCACTCATTAACACAACCCTCGCCCCAGACTTGGTTAATGTTTCTAGCCGTTTGGGCTCCGCTTCGGCCGAGTTTAAACTCGTAAAAGAAAATCGTACGAAATTCTCGCTTTGACATTATAAGGATGACTGAATTATTTCCAAGTAGCGGAATGCTAGAGAGGTAAACAAACAATATCATTTGGAAGAGGATTAATAAGTGTTGACATTCATACAAATGAGTAATCCTGTAAACGTAAACAGAATATTTTATATAGATTTTTTTTAATGAAAACTTAAAATCCTGCATTATTTTCCGGACAACCCAATACCATTGGTAGTAAATATGTGCATCTGTTTTTTTTTAAATTAAAAGTTTAGTTTATTTATTGTAGACAATATACTTTTAGCTATATCAGCATATGTTCGATATTTCAATATGGAAATCGAAAAGTGCCAACTTCAATATTCATACCCAGACGTTGTCGTGCATTTCAAATTGTCCTTTGTTCTCTGATCTGTTTATTTATGTTTTTCTTTTTTGATTGAGTTGAGTCAGGCGTAGAAACTCGTGGGGATTTCCTCCCTCGGGGTCGATCTCGGTTTCACCGGGGGAATTGTCACTTTTAATTTTAAAATTCGCGGGCATCCGGCTCCTTGAGGGACAGGTGGAGAATTTCAATTGGCACTGGTTGGCCCATGTGTCATTTTGGCACTTTCGTTTTTCTAATAAAAAACACATCACCAACCGATCAGATATAAAGAAACCTAAAACAGTTTTCTTCAATATTATACCACACAAACTTAGACACTTCATAAATTACCCAGTATGCTTTAAAATAGGCAATATTATTATTTAATAAGAATCAAAGTATTCCATTGACAAAAATAACCGAGAATGTGATTATTATTTTAATCCTATTTTGAACAGAAGTGAAAAAATGTTTGGTTACAAGATATGAAAACGGAGTAACAAAATCATGTTTTCTGTAAGAAATATTAATTTTTATTTAGTAGTGTCTAATTAAACAATAAGTGAACAACATAAATACTTTTAAAATCACACTTTCTACTAAGAAACGGCTTTACTTCACTTAACACACAGCAAAATATAATCAAATTATATATACACGAAAATTATAACTGCTAACACATCAAACAAATTTTATAAATTTCTGGAAATAAATAAATTATTCTAAATAAATTTATAGTGCGTCAATTAATTATTTAATATCATTAAAATCATTTGTACAGATTTTAAAATTTGATGTAATATTCATGTCGTACACAAGGCATAGTTGGGTAGAAATTTTTGAGTTGTTTAAATATAAAATTATATCGATATTCTCATATTTATTTTGTTAACTTGATCATATTCGACACGTTGAGATTTAAATAAAATTCAAGCCTTTGTGAACAAAACTTGGCAGAAATTACATAATATATTTAAGTAATCTAAACTGTAGTAATTTTTAGTACAAACTAAAAACTTATTTTTGCTTTCAATATCACTCAAAATAATTTACAATTTTACTAATGTAACAGTTAGAAATGTGTAGAGATCCGTTAACGGATAATTATTCTGATATCGTGAGATGCGGTCTGGTGTGATGTAGGTATCGGAAAAACATTTTCTTTGTCGTGCCAACGTTTCGATCTTTCATTGAGATCATCTTCAGTGCCGACAGAAGCCAAACACTTTGAGCCCTGAAGATGATCTCAATGAAAGATCGAAACGTTGGCACGACAAAGAAAATGTTTTTCTGATACCTACATCACACAGACCGCATTTCACGATATCTGAATAAGTAACAGTTAGAAATTAACAAAACAAAAATGTTATGTAATAACAGTCTTGCAAGTTAAATAAGAGTAGTGGTAGTTATAAAAACATTGTAAATGCGATGTTGGCCCTTTAAACATTAACTGAACACTTGGTTTTAGATTAAATTAAAATTGCTAGTAAAAAGTACAAGTAAATATTTTTAAATTGAACGGATATTAATAAAAGTAAAGTTACGCGTTAATTTAACCAAATTATCTTATTATTGGCAATCAGGGATGAAATCACTTCACTATTTCCATAGCAGCCAGGAATTTTTCACATTACGTCGCCTTTACCCGTAAATTACCAATTTCTTTTTTCAAGCCACTAAAATTTAAAAATATACAATTTTTATAAATTTGCCGTATATTAATAATCTGGACAAAGATTATGAAGGCGTGAGGAATAAAATTAAAGTGAACTTTTTTTGTCGGTCTGATAAGAGGAAAAATAAATCGTCCGAGACGAAAAGAAATTTAGTAAAATAGCAGAAAATAATTGTTGTCGAACATTTGAGAGCAATTTTTCTTATATAGGTTCAATATGTTCAGCAGGCCATTTTGAGAAGTATATAAAGTAAAAGAAACAGCGGATAAACTTACGATGATTTGCCCTAAATATAGAACACAAAGAAAGAAACAAAGGGTTTTGGTAATTGCAAAGTTGGCCCAAAATCCTTTCGCAAATGTTGAGTATAAGAGATCGATTAGTTTTGGATCACTTTCGCCCACATATACACATATATTCACGCATGTACAGATTTGAACATATTAAGTTTAATTGCTGGAACTATTCACAGTTATCAGAGTACTTCCGCCAAGTTTTTAAACTAGAAATTTATGAACACTCACTCTCAAACTCTCTCACTCTTAAATAAAATTCTTCCAATTAACATTAAATTCACTCAAATAGGGTGTTGCAGTATTTGAGTCGGTGGAATTGTCAAAATTCCACCATCATCCTCTCACACTAACCAATCATGTTAATAAATACCTTTACTCTTAATATAGCCATAAGGAAATTTCTACTCAGTACTATATAATAAAGCAACCCTGTTTCCGCCCAAGATCGGGACTGTCGTCGTAAATACTAGATGAAGCATTATTTGCATATCAAATCGCATTCGTTGCGTCACTGACACTGTTTTTTTCCCATTATTTATGGACGTAACAATCAGTGCATTTTGAGAGACCTAGAGGCATCGGAAATTTATACGGTAGACTTAGTAACTTCAGTAAGTTTTGTTGAAATATATGTTCATAAACTGTAATTTATGACGGTGTATGATTGTTTATTGCTCTCAGTAGTACAATATACCGTTAACCACTATAATACGGGTGGTCTATTCAGGTATTTTAAGCAAGGCTTGAGAACTTTTGGTTTTTAGACGTAGTAAACTTTATTGTATCGACGAAATAATCCGTTATTGTGTTGTAAATCAAATAACGCCCACCCAATTTGGCATCAGAAAATCCATAAGCTCTCACCTTCCGCTTGGGGTAGGTTTTGTTTTGCCACCGGCCTTTCAGCAGTGTCATCAACCCTTGGCCAGACAATAAATCATAATCCCGGACGTCCTGGGCATCCTTCTGGGAACAGGAAACCGTTTTATTGCGAACTCTCACATTCGCAATAGTCAAAGAATCTGGTTGTCGTTGGGAAAACTATGTAACCTGCAATAAACCGTCTATGAATTCCGCTTTTTAGATTTAATTAGAAAATATAATATTAATACCAGAATTGCTGAAATTCCAGTTATCATGTTATGTAAATATCGTTTTAAGAGTTGCGGTTTTTAAAATGTCAGTTTGATCAAACTTGGAACTTATACATTAAAAACTAAAGGACATAATTCTCTTATTGGGGGGGGGGGGGTGTCGCTTTTCCTTTTATCAAAAACCCCGGCGCCCCGAAACTTTATATTCTCTGCTCTTGCGAATTCTTAAAAAATAAAAAAATAATTCTCTTCTTTTCAGAATTAGAAATATCTATCACTTTTTCACTCAGGAACACCCTGGATCAAGGTATGAATTAGAAGAAGAAAAAACAGTCAGTTGTTACTTCCAAGCTTTACACATATTCTAAGGTCATAATCAGAGCCTATAACAATTTCACACTATAAAAAAATATGATATGACAAATAAATATATGACTCACGTCCAATCAAACTTATTTGATTTCAATATGGATATTCTCATTTTACAGACAAGTAAACCAATCCGTAAAATAATAATAATAACATATAACAAAAACAAGACGAAGAACAAAATTCCAATCTGTTCCATGGGTAGGTAGAGCAAAATGACAAATCATCATCACATCCAAAGAAGGTCATAGTTCATCTACAGGTTTACCACTTCGCAGATCTCAATATAATTAAAATGAATTAAATAATCAATTCTTACTCCAAACTAAATAATTAGGTAGTTTTATTATATTTAAACTAGTTTTAACTAGATAGGGAAATATTAAAGGTAATAGTTTCTGATGGCGGATTTAAAGTTAGGTAGTTTTCGGTAATTGTCTGTTCTCATTTTTAAAATTTTGAAGACTAAATGCGAGTAAAAAGAAAAAAGAAGGATGAAGAAGGGAGAGCAAAAGTAAAGAGAAAAGAGAGAGACAAACAGACAGACAGACAGAAACAGACAGACAGAGGGGAGGGTGATAATAAGGAGTGATAAAGCAAAGAAGAGATAGTTGGATATTTGAATAGATAGATATATGCAGATATAGATTGAGATATATAGCCGCATAAAGAGAGAAAAGTTAGGGATATAAAGGGGGAAGAAGAAACCTAAAGATTCAGGGAGAAAGGGAGAGATATGGAGATATACAGATTGAAAACAATGGAAAACGAGACTTATTGTGACAATAGCTCTTTAAAGATATGTAAAGAGAGAGAGAGAGAGAGAGAGAGAGAGAGAGAGAGAGAGAGAGAGA
>CM077105.1:19158467-19192746 GCA_039619505.1 Cimex hemipterus | reverse complement strand
CTCTCTCTCCCTCTCCTTCTCACACTCTCTCTCTCTCCTTCTCACACTCTCTCTCTCTCTCTCTCCCTCTCCTTCTCACACTCTCTCTCTCTCCCTCTCCTTCTCACACTCTCTCTCTCTCCTTCTCTCTCTCTCTCTCTCTCTCTCTCTCTCTCTCTCTCTCTCTCTCTCTCTTCTCTACTTTCTATCTGTGTTCTATCTATCTATTGATTTACGCATCTATCTACATATTTACCTGTCTTTCTTTCGCTCTTTCTTTCTCCCTATTATTTTCTGTTAACTCTCGTTTTATCTATCAGTCTGTTTAATTTCTTCTCCTTTTTCTACCTAACACACCTTTAAACATATATTTTTAACATACAAATAAAAACAAAATATAACCAAAAATTTACTAAAAATTAAAAATTTTATGTCATTATGGGGTAATAAGTAGTTGAATAATTCTGTTATATCAGTTTTGCATCTGTCAGAAGTATATTCACAGTTATTCATGCATGTGCAGAATTGTAAAGCATAAAAGTGTATCCGGTGTCAACATCTACGATGGTATATTAATATTTAATTTATTATGTAATGAAGTGTTACTTTTATTTACGTTTGATATTTTGTTGATAATTGGTTTTGGGGTAAACAGCATGATAAATTTCTCTATTTTTGTAAGTAATATTATGAACATTTATTTGTCACATGCATTTAGAATTGAACATGTCTTAAAACCAATTCGTAAACGGTCTTGCACTCGCAAAGTATATAATATTTTGTTACGTTTAAATTGGGAAATGGTTGAATGTGATTTATTATCGTACTTTGTCGGTACTAGTTCCTAACGGTATTTGCCGGATTTTTTTAAAAGGAATATGTGCTGTTAAAACGGCCCTTAACGGTTGCGTCAAAAGGGGCTTACCTAGCGGAATGTATGCATAAAAAACGACTGTTTACGGACAACTGTAACAAAGTTGTAAAAAATGTCCTTGCACCCCTCATAAAAATCGGTTCAAAAGTGTTTTTTTTAGCCATAACATCTCACTTAAATATTCAAATGACGTGGGACTCATCGAGTAGGCCGAAATTGCGTCGCATATTGCCATTTGGCGCTAAGGAATGCCCCTTCCTACGAGCGTAACTTATTTATGGGCCTTTCGGTCAGTACACTTCCCTTTAAAAGTAGGAAGGAAATAAATTTGTTTTCTTACCCTTCCGTGACAACCGAGGGAGTTTTTGTTGTGTCAACGATTGGACAATTGTTATGCCAGTCCGTTTCTTAGTTGGCACCCCTTTCAAGTATTTTATTTTTTGCGTAAAACTGTCTTTTAACAATTTAGTCCGTGATTTATGATTTATTTGTGTCTAGGACGATAGTTGTTATTTGTTTCATTTTTGTACTTCTAAGTGTGCAGATTATAAACAAGCTCATATTTCAAATTGCACTATTTGTTTTGAGGTTTCAATTGCTTTTAACATGACACAAATTAACCCTTTCTATTTTATGGAAATAAACAATAATAAAATATTCTGCACAAAGGAGTGATGAGTTACAGGAAGTTTCGGCGTCTTGCCTTGTCCTTGGTCCTCCTCAAAGAATATTCTTCAAAATCCACAGCTGAATATGACGAGAAGCCAAAACGTTAGAGACTAAGAATTATAGAAAAAGACGAAATATAAACATATAAATAGAAAGCCTGCATTACGTACGTCTTTCTTTTAAAAATATTTTAAATATTCGACTTATCAAAGTTTTTTTAGTAATACACTTTTATGTAATTTATTTTTTATTGGTAACTACAAATTCTAGAATTGCGGGTGTTTTGGATAAAAATTGGAATACATTCGGTTCGAATTCCGGGATGCTGATTTCATCCTGGGAACATAAATCCTTAACGTGGTACACCCGACCTTGCCCTTCAGACCCACCACTTAAGATGACAAATAGCCACAACGCATCTGTCACAAAGTTGAATATGCAGATGAAAAATGACCAAAAGTAAATAACTTACAAATATTAATGAGCAAAGTATGAATGTAATTAAATAGTGCAAGTTTACATGATAACAACTTTCATTTTAAACAATTGAATTTTCTAACTCTAACGATAATATTACGTTGCATCAGATAATTTTCAAAAGATTAATAAATTGTTTCTCATTTTCAATATGAATTTCAGTAAAACTTATTTATTAATTTTCATTTAATTCGTCATATATTTTCCCCGCTACGTCCTAGATCATCCTCATCCTCCCAACCGATTACAGAAGTGGAAATCCCCTAAGATCGGCTATAGGCCGGCATCTATCGTACAGGGTAAGGAGATTTGTCCCTTCGATTACAAAGACCCCTCCTCCCAACATTACTTTTAAAAAATGTATGGTGGATAGTGACTATGCGTGAAATGCTGTGTGGTGTAACTTAATTTTTAGAAGAACATTTTCTTCATCTTGCATCGTGCCTATGTTTCGACCTTTATTGAGATCATCTTCAGGGCCTCGAATTTACACATAGTGTTTCAATTTTACAAATACATGTAGGATGTGAAAAATATGAAAAATTTTCTATCATTGTATTCATTTTTGCCACATCCCACATATGTTTGTAAACTTGTTGGTACGATAAAGAAAATATTTTTTCTAAAACCGACTCACACCAGACGACATGAAAAAAAGTTTATACAACACTAAAAAAAAATTATGCGATGGAAGAAAAAAACATTTTATTAAATTGTTTCTAGCATTGTATAAATTTATTTGTTTTTAATTTAAAATTTTCTATCATTGTAAAAATTCATTTTTTAACCAAATTTTTTTTGTATTGTAAGAACTCTTTTTTTACATTCTACACGCATTTGTAAAATTTAACCAATGTTTATAAATCCACTGCCCTGAAGATGATCTCAATAAAGATCGAAACGTTGGCAAGATAAAGAAAATGTTTTTCTACACCCACATCACACCAGACGGCATCTCACGATCAATGAATGATCTTTTATAAAATAAATAACTCAGTTGAAGTTTTTTCTAAAATAATATATATATCTTGTGAAGTGTCTTAAGTAAATTTAAAATATCTTTAGTCATGACTGTTGATAGATTTCAGTGAAACAAATGACTGGTTTGACTATTCTGTAAATCGAGTCTCCGTTTCATCTCAACAATGATATTTACGATTTTATAAATAGTAAAATAGATTAACAACTTACAGGTCTGTTTGACAAAGTATATTTTTCCAGGAGATAAAATAAAAGAAAAATAGAAATTTTTGTTTCATTGGAAATTAAGAGTTCTAAGAGGTCAAAGGTCCTAAGGCGAAAGTGTCACGTTGCTGTACACAGATATAAATAGAAAAAAAAGTATCCTATTTGAGAACAATCTTCAATTTCCCCTCTGAAACGTAATGGTGCAAATGTGTGAATGCGATTTCCGAGTGAAAACAAGGGAAGAACAGAGCGAGAAGGTGGTCATGCCAAACTAGAGCAGTGGATCAGTGGTGGCAAGGCAACCGGGGTCGTTCACCTCGTCCATTCTCCTTCCGAGCTGTTCCATAAAAATGCCCCCTAGTCCTTCAGCAATTTCAGGAACGCCATCTGACGTTCGAAATGTTACAAAAAACTTCGGTTTTAAGCTTGCCATCATCATTGCTGAATAATTACAAATTGTTTATCAGTAATAATGTTGGGTGTAATACCCTTAAACCTAGTCTAGAGCTAATATCTAATTAAGCCCAGTCGCGTCAACAATATTAACTAAGGCATGTAATAACAATATTAACTACGAAATACTATAAAAAAGTCCAGCAGTCTATTATCTATTGATTATCTATCTAATTATCTACTGAACTCTTCAAAAGTAGCCATATTAAAAGCTTTTATATTTCATTATTACTTTTCATAACGTATTACATTTTATGTTGTATGTTTTCCTTGTCAATCTCTCTCTTAGCCTGCCTCTCCTAGCTTATAGGTATTTTTATTCTTCATACATCTCTTATTTAATGTATTCCCAAACTTTATATAAACTGTGACGATTAGTTAAATTAAACCGTGATTGCTATGGTGTGAAATTTGATAATCTTCAATAATCGATGTCGAAACAGGTATTCAATATAAATTTTTGCTGTAACAGCGTAGATTTTCATTGTTAATCCCATCGATGTTTTTTAAGTTGAATACCACTGTTGTGCACGCGAATTGACAGGTTCTGAGGCTTTTTCCTCAGATGATGGTGGCTTACTGGGTCAATGAACCTCCGCACCAACCAGAGGAAAGCGTTTCATCTTCGTCTTGTGAAACAAAATAACGAAAATCTCTTTTATTATTTAAAACATGTAGTTGTAAAAGCAGAATGGAAGTTAAGCCTGTAGAGATGATAATTGATAGAATTTTTTGAATAGATTTTTTCATCCCTCTGATTTTCTTTCTCTATAATGACAATGTAAAATCTATATGATTAAAACAACAATAAATATGTGCTGTGTCGTTTTGGGTGGTGGAACCATATAATTGCAATCCATTCCAATTGTTTAATGGTTCGAAACTCAACTGAATATTAAGAATCGTTATTAATGATGTATACATCACAATGAATTTTGGAATAAAATTTGACATTGAGGCAAGTCAGCTACTAAGTATATTATAAATTGATAATAACAGGACGGTTTGAACTAAAAGAATACATCCTTGTAAATACACAAAACAATAATTCAGTGAAACGTTTTGAAGGACGAATCTTCTTCCGTGTGAAATTATTTGTACGCTAATGTATTTTTCTAATTATTGATGTTTTGCTGACGTTCTATGGGTTTTATATTAAAATTATTTTGTAATACTCTAAGGTTTTCTCGTCTCTTTCCCTCCTTACCTTTCTCTCTCACTCTCTTCCCCACCTCTCATCATCTCTCACTCCTTCTCTCTCTCTCTCTCTCTCTGCTTTCCCTCATTCTCTCTCTCTCTCAATTTATCTATCAATTTATATATCTAACTACCTATGTATCCATCTATCTAAATGTTTCTCTTGTATTTCTTTTTTTCTTATTTGGAGAAATTCCTTTTATTCGATATTTCTATTCCAAAATATTATCCAGATGTCCCATCAAAACATTTATTTTTGTTCCAATTAATTATTCTTTTTTTCTTAGGATTTGGGTTAGAAGAAGAAAGAATTATTAACTGGAATAATTAATAAAGATAACTATGGCCACTAAGTAAACATGTATTATTTACGTTTATGTAAAAAGTAACTTTATTGATTTGCTTATTTTTAAATAGTGTTTTACACCACACAGGGCTTTTCACATTTGTTGTTTTTCTAACTTGTTGTAATACTGTTATTAATGTTTTCTTTCTTGCTCCCTCAGCAATTCATCTTAATATTATCTATTCAATATTCAACTATACAAATAGATACTAAAGTGCAGTGAGTTTACAATTTATAGTTTTGTATATATTTATTTCGCTCTCTCTTTTTATATGTTCTCATTCCATCAGTTTCTCTCTCCTTTGAATCCTCTCTATCGATACTAAAACAAAACTGTAACTATTAACAATGAAATTTACAATTTTTTTTTTAAATTATAGGTTGTGAAAACATTGATCGTTGAAATGACATTGAACAAAAGCAAGATACTTCTCATTTTTAAAAATTGGTTTATGATTATAACATTCTTTTTCTATTTAATAACAGCTAATTTTTTGGGACATTTTTCACTTTACTAAAAATTCCCTCTACTAAGAATATTTGAAATAATGGATCAAAAAATATGTTTTGCTTATTATAATCTTATTGATTTATTATTAGAAATATGTTGTTAAAAGTTTTATTTCAATAGATAGACATTTCCAGCTATAAAAACTTAATTATTTTAATACTTTGTATCAATATTCTTTCAGATCGAACTTGATTAAAAAGAAAATAGTAACACAGGGTTCGGCGACCTAGCAAGAAGCGGAGAAACTGTGTTAAGAGCAAAAGAAAGTTGGATAGCTTCACGGTCAAGTCGGCATATTACAAATTACATCAGATTTTCAATAACCCTGAAATATTGAGGGCTGCGGAGACAGTCCAGGACCCAGGTACAGCAATGATAAGATTTGCTCATGAAACTGATTCGCAGATAAACATCCGCCGGTGGCGGCGAACCACTGACCTTTGCACCTCGAAGTGTGCCAGAGATGGCCAACCTCCTGGTGGAGGGATCCGACGGCTATCGCGGAGGTCGACAACCTCAGCAGGCCCTCGAACGGCATACTTCTTCACCGGTCCGTTCGTGTTAAACAGTTGCTCAAAAACCGAATTGACGTAAGACAGCGAAACGCGACTGTCCCTCAAAACGAAACCTACCGTTAAAAATCCGTTCTGGAGTTGACTACTCAGTTTTCATGGATTCGCACGAAAGATTTGTTTGCTTCAAATTTTTATTGTCAGGCTCAAGAATCAAATATATTTGATTGCCATAATTAGAAACATAGAAAGAAAAGAAAATTATGGAAAGAATGGTTGAGCCTTTGAGTGTTTTCTAGTTGTCGGCGGCGGTGGGCATCTTCGTGGTGTCTGCCTCAGAGCCCTCCTGGGTTAAGATTATCTTTGATGAATTAAGGAATGAATTAATGAATTAAATTAGGGTCATTAAAAATAAATACAAATAAAAATAATAGAAGCCGAAAAATATTTCAAAGCAAGTGCAACGTTATCGTTTCCGAACTTTTTTGGACTTCCTGTTCTTATTCTTTCGAGCTCTATCACAGCCTTTCATTTTTTCAACCTTTTATGTGCTGGATGCAAAAAAATTGTGTCAAAAATTCCATGGATATGATAAACCATTGAAACGCGAGTAACAGCATAAATAGGGAAACTAGGGATACCAAAATCAAAAACAAAAAAGGTATAGGTTCAACATAAATTGTTAAATTTTAGTTTACATTATACATTATCAACAAGAATTGCGCTTACTACAGATGAGGATCAATTTATATATTTTCACTTTACTTTTTTTCTTAAAAGAGCATACTATCATTGGGTATGTCAAAAAATGTCTATGGATACATTGGTATTTTGAAAAAGAAAAAATGCTGGTTAATTAATAAAAATTAATGGGTTTTGGCTTTTCAACATGTTTAACGGTGAGTTTATGTAGTTTGAAGGAGTGGGGCCAGGATTACGTGGAAGAAATCCTGGATCCCTCAAACTCCCCACAGAAAATGGCGGAATGTCAAAACGCATCTGAGAAAACAAAATAGCGTCTATAATTATTCCAAAACGATCAGAAACAAGGCTACAGGCACCCAGAGGAAAGTTAAAATTTAACAAAACTTCAAATCCAAAGTATAACGTGTATATCTGCTTACCTCAGGAATTTGATTTAATTTTATATTGATACTATCCTAAAATACGCTTCTCCAAAAACTGAATATCCGATGTTTGCATGAAAATGGAAGGGTCAGCCCAAAATTTCCTTCCGGTCGCTCATTATGCTAATGGCGATGAAATACGTAGCATCAAACCGTAGGAAATTGATCCTCGGGGGAGAAAAACAATTACGGCCCGAGCGATTTGCGGCGTGAGCCGGATGAAAGCAAATCGTCGTCCCCCTTTCCGCATAAAAATCGCCTCATCTCGACCGTTTAGAGGTCGGAAGAGTTATTACAAAAATTACAAGTCCTTTTTAAATTAATCAAGATATCATGGAAGGCATTCGGCCCTCGGATATATTAAATTTAAGACCGTTTTAATTAAAGGCCGTGTCTCGAAACGTGAGCACTAAAGAGCGAACGATCAATTTCAAGATAAAAGCACCAAACATGCAACATACAACTTGAAATTATAATATCAACAAAAATTAGTTGTTTTTTTCTAAAATGGTTTCATTTCATCATTTCACAATGTAACATAATGTTATTCATCAGAGTTGAAAGATCGCGGTAACTTATAAATTGTCCACAAAATATTTTACACATCTCTGAGAAATCCGCCCTACAATAGTGTCCACGGTAACCCGTTGACCTTTCAAGACCGAGGTGATCCTCAATCTTCCTAAAAGACTGACCTTATTTAATAAAATCTTCTTCGTGACAATAGGTCTTTTACAATGATCAAACGTAATCTTCTACTTAATTATCTAAGAAACAGAATTTAAATTTTAACATTAAGAAAAATCTCAAGTGACAGAGCAGCTGCGTATTTAACCGAGGGTCGTGGGTTCGAATCCCGCTCGCGACACTGACTTTTATATCTCAACTAATGCCTTATATAATGATTAATTAATTGAAAAATAAAAAAATCATACATGTTTTTTGTGCTTCAAAACTTCACCAAACGATTTTTAGCGCGACGCGCAGAATGATATAATAGAAACTATTCTAATAGTTTAATTTCTAAATTTTCAATTATCAGATCATTAAAATTGTTGCAATTCAATCTTCAATTAAGTCAGTGTGGAAGTTAAAATTGAAAATATTTGAAGGAGCCGAAAGCTGTGTAATAACACGATTTGCTTTTATTTCATTCCAATTTGAACTATTTATGCTACCAGCAATGACAAAGCGGTTCACATTGTGGTTGATCATATATTTAAAAATTACTTTTAAAATCATATGTAACCGCTTGACATTCTATAAACGTGTGTGGTATTTAGTGACCGTTACTTAATAATTTTTTGAAGATCGTGAGATGCGGTCTGGTGTGACGTAGGTTTTAGAAAAACATTTTCTTTATAACTGTGCCATTCTTGTCCGCCGTGTTGAGGGTGCCAGGCAAAAATTATAAATGTACACGGAAGGCAAACATTTTGATCCCTGAAGATGATCTCAATAAAGATCGAAACGTTGGCAAGATAAAGAAAATATTTTTCTGAAACTCACGTGGCCCACCAGACCGCAGTTCACGACCTCCAAATAATCATTTCTATAACAGTTTTATAAATACTTAAATATTTTCCGACCAATTTAAAACGGTTATAAGCCTAGTGCAAAAATTCTAATTAACACCCTCTGGCTCATAAATTTTACTTTCTACAGTTTAATTACAGAGGACGGATTTGGAAGCAATTTTATTATCAATATTTATAATGGTTTGAAATTATTTTTTCCGTTCTTCACTTTTATGAAAGCTTTCCGAACAGATGAAAATCCATGAACCACAATCAGCAGCGACAAATATTGAAATGCATCTGGACTCTTAGTCACATTTCTTTCGTTTTATTGTTGTAATCACCTAAATTAATCGTATAACTAAATATAGAAACTTACTGTACTTATTTACAACATTTTTTCCATTGTATTCCTAGAAAGTAACGTTTATCACATATTTACACGAAGTCTACGTACCCTCCTATCCTGCCTTGATTCATCTTTTAAACGGAAAAAATGAGTTCTTTTGAGTTCTTATTTTTTGGTGTTTTTCATAAAAGGATCAATAGTGATAGGAGTCAAGATGTTGAGGCTGAGTTAGCGGTCCCAGAGTTCAATCACCTCCGGCTAACGACGAAGAAAGTAGATCACCTCTCTTTCTATCACCCTCTCTCTTACTGAACTTTTTCGAAGTAAATTTTAAATAAAATTCTTAATAATATTGTTAGGATTTTTCTTCTTTTTTTAAAGGAGGATTTGATCGATTATAGTCAATGCTGAATACTTTGTGTGTTCATAATGAACATAAAGGGAAGAATGTTTACTCTGGACAAATTAATATCAAAAATTGGTTTTGCAATTTAGTGGGTTATTTAATGCTAAATAATAAATCAAGAATGAATTCACATTGATTATAGTTTTATTGCGTATCTTAGATATTCATATCACTTTAATTAAGAAGTTAAAAGACCAATAAGTAATCCTGCACAATTTTTTAAATTTTCATTTCCAGTAGCTTGTTAGAATGTTCATTAATAAAAGATATTACATATTTAAATTTGTCTGTCCTCTTGTTGGAAGTGTAATGAGTCGAAAACCTTTTAATTAAAATTTTAATTTCAAGATAATTAAGTTAAACTATTACGCCTATTTTTATTTTTTTTTGTCTTTTCGAATTTCTTACCAAAGCTTTCTCAATAATTCCTTTTTTAACAATTAGTACCAAATCATGGAATAATCCTTTATGTTTTCATTACATCTGCTAAGTTAATATTACGGAAAACGCGGAATTCTCGGGAAAATTTTAATTTGTAGTCATATAAATGAAAATAATTAAACATGGCGTCTGAAGAGAAACAGTGCAAGTGAATGTGGGAGCAACAACCTGCTACATGAGATTTGGTCAGATCCCACTTGAATGGTCAACGACTCTGAAATATTCGGGTGTTGACTTCACCTATTTGGGATTAAAATGTAAATTTTCAGATTCATACAAATAAACGATTAAAACTTTTCGAAGGCGAGTCTGTTTATTGTTAGAATATCACGATTTTTCAGAATCTCAGGCCGAGCAGGGACAACCAGCATGTCTGTGTTCCTAATCTAACTACATTGCTGATTTTGTACAATAATCATCAATTGATTAAAAATTAATAATTAATATATTTTATTAATATATTAATTAATAATAATAACAACTATAGTTAAAAACAATTGCATGCAAATTAGTTAGATTTCCTTTTAATATCTGCGAGGTTATGAATCTATACTTTCGAATGAGGGTAGGCAGACCAAACTTTAACAAAATTGTATTTATACAAGAAGATAAAAGAACAAATTCCTTCCCGTTTTTTTCAAAGTGAAAAGCAAATTGTACAGAAATTAATGTTTGAGAAACTTTTTGCACTATTTCACTATTTTCACTATTTTTTTGTTCATAATTTTTCATATCACGAAACATCATTTCCATAGATTAATAACTTTTTAAAATGGTCAGTAATTGATAACTAAAGGCAGTACAATGCTGAAATGTGTTTGCCATAACTGTACAGCAAAAGTGTCAGGATCAATATAGTAGGAAATTATTAATTTCTTATTTAAAAAATCTGAAGAGACAAATTTAAAAAAAAACTATGGTGCAAATCCTTATAAAGATGTTTATTTTATTTATTGCTATCTGTATATAATATTCATTGAGCAAATGGTTAGTTATAAACAAATCTGACAGACCTGTCAGACCAGGAGGCAGTGGGCCATCAGAAAGACCAATTTTTATTTATAAGGTTAGATGGGACAAATCAAATTTTTAAGGAGAATAGACAACTTTTAGGACTGAAAATCATTTGCTAATAACATTTTTAATAAACTACTATGTTTGTTCAGAAAAAAACTGATACGTTAAGATTTTGAACGTTGGTAATGTTTCAAATTGTTATTTTAATGTTGCAAATTAAGTATATACGTGTATCTTGCCTTGATGAACTAGCAACTCACGATGGTTTACGCTGTTTGTATTTTATGTATCTGTAATAAAAAAAACTATATTCCCAACTAAAATATCTTCATGGAACCTCTACTGCAAACGGAATCAGTGGCTTACAGTTATAATTAGACAGAGACAGTAAAAATTAGACCTTGATCAGAAAATTTCTTCTCCTGAAAAGTTTTTTCACCTTTCGATATACGTTTCCTTAGAATACTAAACATTCAAATTTGTTTACAGTTATGCCGACAACGTCGATCGAATTAGTTTTGAAAGATACGTTTAACGAGAATGCCGTGACAAGAAAGTTACAAAGAGCCCGGAAAGTACCCGGGCCGAAGAGGGTGGAATCGTACGTTGACTGACCCAGTTGCGGACGACCCTTACAGATTTACGAGGGCGCCCATTGTCCGTTCTGATTTACGGCTTTTCCGGGTGGTTCGAATTTCACCGGGGGTTTGTTTTGTCTTTTTCCGGGTAGGCTTTGTACGCTTTCGAAATTTCTCCGTGAAAATTTCTCCCTGGTCAACAGGCAATAAGCACCGAAATAAGCAGGGTGCATTGTGAGAAAAACCAGGGGTTTTGGAAAGTGCTATTGTTTATTGTATAGCGCTGAAACTATGCAGTTCTAAGCATACAAAAACATGTTGTATTAGTTGAAGCAAACCAACAAAAACGACATAAACACAGAAGACATGTTTGTTTAATTCTAACATACAACAGAAATATTCGTCTAGAAGGCTATGAAAGACTGACAAATAGATGTACTGAAACTAAAAATGAAAAATTTTCTAAATCCCGTACTGAAATATTATGAAAATTTTAATCAATGAGGATAACATATGCATGATATTAACGACTATTATATTATCTACGTTATGTGACATTGAGATGTGAGATTTTCAACAGAATTTATAAGAACGCACACAATTAAAAAAATTTGTTTTTTTAATGCAGTTAATAACTCACAATAATTGATTGGCTTAAAAAGTATTTATTCAGATATCGTGAGATGCGTACTGGTGTGACGTATGTATCGGAAAAACTTTTCTTTATCGTGCCATTTTTCTGATACCATCATCACATCAGACCGCATCTCACGATATGTGAATAATTATCTATTAACGGTCACTAATCTCTACACATTAAATAATATTACAGTGGCAATCAAAACAGAAACACCATTAACCCCCCTCATTAAAAACGAAAATAAATAAAAGACCAAAATAAAAAACTCAGACTCCTTAAACAAATAATTTAGAAGAATACTAAGACATTTCAAGCATGCAACAATTACAAATAAAATCATATATGTTTGAGAATGAAATTGAAGTTACGAAGAAATAAAAAAATTAATAAAATTCGATTATATGGCAAAAATGACACCAATGGCTATCCAGCCAAGCAGCCCTGAAAGCAGTAGGACGAGAAAGGTCACATCCAAATTAGTCTGTAAACACTTAAAAAGCTCTAAGGCAATGGAAAACATGACAAATTGGAAATATGAGGGCTAGAGCTCAAAAGAAATTTGGGTTACAAACAATTAGACAAACTAGGCGTAGGAAAATCTGCAAAACCAACTATAAGCCCAAAACCACTAGGATAATAGTATATAATAATAATAATTCATTCATTTCAATATGAGTCCTCACAGGAAAAAGTAGAAATGGACAATCTTAAGAGGTATTAGAAATAGAAAAATTATGGTTATAAAATAATCACCAAAACCTGAAAACTCATTGGTACGGTGAGACAAGGTTAAGTTCAAAGGAGTAATAGAGCTATGCCGGATACTATCATTTTGGAAAACACATAACGTGGGTATATTCAACGATGACTCCCATCGGTAGATTATGAGATGGATGAAACTGCCACCATCTTCGAATGAGAAACAACAACTTATGATGAGCAAGAGGACCCAGGAATGAGAATCACAGCAACGACATTCAACTACCTTCCGCTTCTTAAATAAATGAAGGAGTCAATTGAACTGAATTAAAAAAAGAAAAAAATGACAATACGCCAAGAGGCTGCAGTTCCTTTAGAATACAAAACCGCTTCCAAGTAAACTTCTGCTGCTATTCCTCCTTATCCTTCTTTTTCACATCATGTATTTATTGTCAAAATAATAATGGTATGTTATGGTGGAAAGGATACTAGGATGCCCATATACCTCAGGCACTGCAGTCGTCTGGCTTATTGTACCTTCCTAGTTCCTTAGTTTAGTCAATAGACTCAATCCTTTTTCTGAGAAGTGTCAGGTTATTGACTGTCATTGCTGCAATTTGGTTCCCTGAGTCTTTTCCATACTTAGGTTGAACTTTCATTGAGCTGTTGCTTCGCATTCGAAGACGATATGAGTGCCTGTTTCCTTCTCCTCATTACATAGTCTGCAAATGGATTCATCATTACATATCCATGTTGTGCAGATGTTTTCTTAGATGCCAGTGGCTGGTTAGAAGTCCCACCACTCCTCTGAGTTTTGTCCTCTCCAATTTTAGGAATGTTATTCCTAGTTTTGGTGAGGGTTGTTTCATCGTAAGTTTACTATGTCTAGCACTGCTACAGTTTATCCACTTTTCTCTTTGTTTTGTTTGGATCCATTCTGCGATTGAGGATTCTATGTTTGTTTCTGTTATCCCAAGGATAACAGAAACAAACATAGAATTGCCCTGGCACCCAGGATACCATCAGGTTGTTATGTTCCCCCAGTTTTATGAGATTTTGGATGCATTCACTGACTACAAAATAATAATACAAACAGTATCTAATTTTGATTTTGGATATTTTAATTAGAAGCCTCATAAAAGAAGTGTCGAAAAGTTTATTCATATCTCTTTCTTTCATTTGTTCTACTTCTTTCATTAAAAATATGCTACTAATGAAACCCTCAATTGCATAATTTTTGCTGGGATGTGGTTAGATCATCTTTTTCTTGCTGTGTTAAAGGTACATGTACTATTTAAGATTGATTGTCTTTTCCTGATATGAATCTTCTTATTATTTGCAAGTTTTCCCCCTTCTATTCAAACATTTTATGTGTCCTAGTAGTTTTCATATTTTAATAGATTTCTAAAATTCTTTTCTCTAGAAAATCTAATAAGCCTAGCGATTTATAAATTTTATGTACTTAACCTTCAAAGATTTATTTGTTAATGTGTTATTACAGGGATTCTCAACTTTGATGATTCTTTAAGTATAAAGAAAAAGAAAATAAACGTATTGGAATCTATCAAACAGATAATTTTGAGCTCACTACTTTGATGGTTTTACAACTATCAGGCAATAGCTGTGTCATTATTGATGTATCTTTGTTGAACTAAGCACTTTTCTAAAATGATACGATATGGCATCGAGTTGTATTACTGAATGTTCCCAATAGACGTACAACAGAATAGGTTTTTCCTATTAGAAAGAGGATGTACCCCAATAGGAAGTTTTGCATTATCTTGTACCGTTATCAGAACTAGACATTCATTTGCTTATAAGACTCATCTTGTGCTTTATTGTTTTGTTATTACATATTTGCTGTTTATCTTGTTCTCCTAAAATTAATTGTAGTGTTGTTTTTCATTTAACAACATTCACAGTTAAAAATTTCAACACTCATTATTAATTGGGTTTGATAACTTTATTGTTTAGATATATCAATAAGATTATTGCTTATACAGTCATAATGTTAATTTTTTACCGTATTTAAAAATTGATTGGCTATATTACATATGCTTGTATTTATTACGTTATGTTGATTTGAGGGCGGAGTGAACTCTTTCACGCTCACTTCTACCGCTTCTCTCCCCAGAGTTTAATGAGTCTCCATGTACTCTGTGATCAATTCAAATTGTAGAGGTGTTATAAATAATGCGTACAAACAATAAAAGATATACAATAATAGAAATATATTTTGTGAAAAAAAGGAACAGTTCCGTGGCAAGAAGATTTATAAAAAAAGGAAAAGAAAAAAGGGCGACACTTGCAAGTTGAAAAACGTGAATGTTGTTAACGAAGGATAATTTTTTTAATATAAAAAAATAGGAACACAAAATAATGTTTTCTGGAGTCACTGTCTTCCACCAAAACACAACAATATTTTCTCTTCCCTGGAAGTCGTGCCGCGTGCTCCCGGCTCCAATGTCGGATGAAAATAAATGGAAATGTCTCACTCTCACAGTCCAGTCTCCAATATCGGTGACGTTGGTAGAGAAGAATAAACCAAATCCCTCGTTGCGATATTGCAATTGTTTGTTTTAAGCTTCCTGCTGGCCAGCGCAAAACTGACTCGACCGATCGTCTTATCAGTGGTCCTTTGAGGTGGGGGATATCTCCCATTACGCCTTATATTGTAAATTTTTTTTTTTGAAGGCACACTTGTGTAAATGTTTTATCGATTTACGATATATAGATATGATAAAAATCAGAATTTAATATTACAATTTTGTATTAAAACTTCAGGAGAAAGGCCAATTTAAAAAAAAAATGAAAACGCTGATTTTTTTTTCTTCAAAATATCAAGGAATATATTTCCATTAGCTATTAAAAACTATGCCTATAGTACTCCGTATGTCCGTATTTATAACTTTGTGTATTAATAATGTTTGTGTTAATTTAGATAGTTGCTAGATATCCTGACCATGAGTTTTGTCTTAAGAATATACATGGTGTTACAGGATTAAATTACCAATACCACGATGATAAGATTCAGTAAATAAAAAGTACTTCTTTATTATTATTAACCAGGACAAGATTTTTTCTTGGCTCTATCCTGATATATAATTAGATAAATTCTTCTCGTGGAATGGCCAATGAGGAGCCATGATTAGATTTTTAAATATGGGGAACTCTGAAAAGTGCAAAGTACACCATAACCATCCAATTTGGGTTTCGACTTTATTGCATTTTGTACAGTGTGAATACAAGAGGAAATGTCATGGACATTATACATCCTTGTCGCAGAGAAAATCAAAGCTTGGATGGCAATAGGATAAATTAGGTTACGAGTGAATGTTTGGAGTCAGAGTTTTATAGCACTCAGAAGAGATATAGCACACCTAAAATAGAATGATTGGATGTTAGGGAGTGAAATGACCTTAGCCGTTAAAACGCCCTTAAAAACTAATAATAATAATAATAATAATAAATAATAACCATTTTCAGAAAGAATTCATTAATAAATAGGGAAATTACAAATAACTATATATAATATATGCTTATAATAACATAATTGCAGTACATCCCCCGTCAACGAGGGAACAGTTGATAGAGAAAATTGAAATCAGGTGCAATGACATGAGAGAAAGAAGGAAGGGAAATGAATCTGATTTTGGTTACCAACTAATAAATATTTTTATTAAAAATATGACGTTTGATGTTCGTGGGCAGCTGCTCTCCTCACGGTCTTCAACTTTACAAAGGAAATTTGCTGCTTGTCCTTGGAACAATTGTAAAGTAAAGCAACATTGGTGAAATGTCCGAAAGTATTGATGGAAAAAATCATTGCATGAGCCGAAACTGAGTATTTCAAAAACAAAAAAAATAAAAAATATTAGTTTTGCCATTTGTTATTCTTTGAGCGGCTACTATGTATTCGGAAGCGCGAATTTTTCAAGAGAAATATTACCTTGTGGACAATTTACTGTAATTTGAAAAATAAAAGTCACAATTGTATTTTACTGCCGCTAAAGTTGAGAAATTACTATTTTAGGTGAAAACATTATAAAATAAAATTACAAAATTGTTAATAACTCAGGAAAGAGCCAAGAAAGAAACCTTGTTCTAGCGGTAATGAACTATGTTTTAAGAGAATCCACCATGGCAGTATTGGCAATTAACACTGTAACGCTTCTGAATGAGCCAAACTGTTCCGATGGATCTTTCTTATAAACCTTTATCCTTCAAAACTAGTTCATTATTTTAAACAATTTTCATTATATGTTTTCAGGAGGAAACAAGGACAACGAGCATCTAAAATATTCCGCGTTTTTTCATAAAGGGAGCAACGGTCCCTTTCATTAAAAAGAATTTTATGAATATAATTTAAACAAGGTGAATAGGCTAATTTTCCACGGGGGGAGCAAGCTATATCCCGAAAAATTAATTTTCGCCCGCCCTCAATAGACGAGCGGTTCCTTTATGCCGAAGTAGGCTGGAATGGCCAAAGGGGAGAAGTGCAAGGCGTAAACAAAGGACTTCTAACCCACAAGAAGACAAAAGAGACGATACAATAGGACGAAAAGCGGACTCGCACACTCGGTTATTGGGTAACGACTCCTGCCTAGTTGGAATTTGGCAGATTTAGAAGCGTGAAAATCAAGAGGGTGGACAAAAAGACTGACACGTCTTTCCGGGACTGGCCTTAAATAACGGAAGATGATGTGCCCTTATTATTTCCGAACGTTTCCCATTATGTCCTTTCGAACATGTGTTTCACTTTAAAGTGTATAAATTGGATTTGTAAGAAATCTTGGTAAAAATATGACTCTTTAGAATTATTTCTATTTAAAAAAAGATATGTTCATTATAACGAATTCGAATCATTAATTTTAAGTTGATAAAAGTTTCTATGGGGACTTCAAAATTAGCCAAAGTATTCTTGCTCTTTACGATCACTGAGCTAATGCGCGCAATGCCAGGGATAAAAGCAGGGTGTCCAAGATGTAGCTTCAGCAACAGAGATGCCTGTTTCAAGCAAGAGCGTTATATAGAAAAGTTGGCATGCAGATTATTAGCTAATGTCGAATGATCAAGTCAAAGTAATTATTTTGAATACTTTGCACGATTCCTTTTTTAATTCTTGGCAAGCTTATAGTGCATCTGAGGTCAGGAGCAAGCCACTATGGAAATCAACTTCATAGGTCTTCATTATAAATTTGTTTTAAAAATCATTGTTTTCGTTAGATACAAGATTTACCGTGTTATTTATTTTTGAGATTTGTAAAAGACGAACCTGTGGTTTAAAGATCAAACCCACGAACGAAACAGATGGCCAAAATTTGTACGGACCTAAAAAGTGTATTTAGGAAAAAAAACCAGACAAGACCAATCTGTTTGATAATTTATTGAACGCTATTTCAAGATATCCCTTTCTAGTATTTTACAGACACAAGAAAGTCAGATTATAAATCGATGAGGAATTAGAGCACTAACGCTTAGGAAAAACCCGAATTTGTGTAAATTAAACGCTCAGTGGTTCCTTTTTCTACAAGTCGCAGATCAGTGACAATGGTCCAAAATAAATTAACAGTTCCATACGTGTGCGTCAGTGTTGTTTAAAGAATATGTATTGCGTGCAAAATTGTATATTCAACATCAATTGTAAAAGTATAAAATAGCACACCCAAAAAAAATCGAAATTACAATTGTTTTTGTTTTTTTTATATTAACTTTAAATTCTCCAAAGAATTAGTGAGCTACGAACCCTTTCAGTGGCCTGATAGCCATTTCTTTGATAAAAATCTATAAAATTAAGATATTGTTAAATCTTTGCTAAATTTCAAAAATTCACTATGTTGTGATAAAACTCAAAATGAATAGGCGAATTTCATACAAACGGCATCATTTAATAAGGGAAAATCAAGCTAACAACCAGTGATTTGATTCGATTTGATGTTAGAATTGTTTCATGAAAAGAATAAATTATACCAACAATTAAAAAGAATGAAGATTGACTTAACGGAGAAAACAGCGGCAAAAGACTTTACTTGTAGACTGCCAGCCTTGCTATTTCAATGCAATATAAAATCTACAAGAATTGTTACCTTTACGTGAGACAATCTAAGAGGTGAAGAGACAACTTGTAAAATATTTTCAATTTATTTGGTGAATTTTTCTATTTTATTGTTAGCTTTAGTATTCAGTTTTTCATGTAATAAAATTCTACCATTCGAATAAACCTTTCTCTCCGTTTAAAATATATATTTTTCTATATTTGAAGAAATGAAGTACAGCCTCCCTCATATGTACTTCTAATACTGAGATCTTATCTGACGGACCGATTACTGAGTCCATCAGGGACCTCCCTGATGTTGTTCCTCAAGGAAGAATACGTGGCCCATTTCTATTTTAAACATTCATTAACGAAAAGGGTATCAATGAATTTTACCTTATGCCAAAATATCTGCCCTGTAATGAGAAGAAATTGGCCACCATTGCATACCACTAGTTTTGTGAGTTATCTCACCTTCGTGGATTAACGTCTGACGACTGTCTTGGAATCCACACGCACACAAAAAAAACACCTTTGTAAATTATTACATAGATTGATTCAGAATCAAAATTAGACATTGAAAGCAAACTTTTAATTTACAAGACATTGATAGGACCTCTCTGGACACACAGTTGTCAAGTGTGGTGCTCAACCACGAATTCCAATTCCCAACCTCTTCACTCAATCCTATCTAAAATTCTCCGTCAAATCATAAATGCACTTTCCTTGGTTTCAAATTACACTATTCATAGCGAAATAAACTCACCAAAACCCCTATAAAAAATTAAATCAATCACGGAATAAGAATAAATTCTGATAGTTTTTCCCACACGTACCGGAAAATGCTGCAAGGCGATTGAAGCGAAAGTTACACTGGGCAACTTCTCCCACAAAAGACTCAAATAACAAATTCATTATATATGACACATTTACTTAATACTATATTTATACTTGAAAATATCAAATAAAAGTAAATAAGAGAAGTTTTTTGGAACGTGTTCCACCATAATACTTGAAAAAATAACCACCGATCCTGACAAGCATGCCATCCAACTATTTATTGAATAAGGCTATTTCCGTAAAATTCTCCCACCTCCATGCTTTTTCACACCTATAGTAAAATGTTAAGAACACCATCCAGAAAATACTTAAAATTTGATTTTTCGTTAAAATCTTTAGATAATAAAGAAAAGTCTGTTTTTAACGAGAAATACGTAAAAGTCATATCTTCATCTGAGTAATCTTAAAAAATACATTTTGCGGTCTGCTACTTCATTTACATTCTACTGTCACCTCGCTAGCAACTCCTTTACAGCATGTCATAACTAACCATCCTGTACATATTTATAAGATTTCTTAGATTAACCTCCTGTCACACTTCACAGCTTTTACATTATCTCCGCCAAAAGTTGGGGTGCACCAATTCTAACATTTGAAAATATTTTTTGTTTTCATCTGTACATATTCTAATTCATTCTTTAAACCGAAATGTCACACCTCTCAGATTAGTATGATTAAACGCGTTTTATATTTTTATCAGTAGGTGTTGCATGCGCATGGTAAAGGAATGGAACATGTTCAAGCGCTCGCGCGCTCGCAAAACATTGATTACAGCATTTTTATATAAAAAAATGAAGATAACACCTAATTTACAATGATATTTAAGAAAAATAATATTACTTAGTAGGACCAAAAGAAAAAATATCAATTTTAAACAAAAATTAACCCCAATATTATTTTAATTCCAGAATGACAATAATGCGATGAGTTACCATGTAATTTCATATCGAAGTTTAAAAAAACGATAAACAATCATATCAAATTTTTTCTTTATTTAATTCTATCGCATTTTAGATTTTAGAGCTTACGTTGCGGTAAAAGCAAATATGATGAATATAATGTGATAAACGAAAGATAGCCGTTTCTGTTTGGATGATCTTCCGCAAGGAGGACTGCGGTGACAAAGAGGTTAGGGCGTCCGAAATAATTAGCCTAGCTCGGGTTCGATAATAATATGAAAAAATACTGCAAATTTGACCTCTCGCCTGCGACATAAAACGGGTAGTTGGACGTTAAATCTCCCTGCAAAAAAGGAATTATTTTACTTGCTACTCATCCCCCAGTGTCGTACAATTTTGAAAGAATGTACACTGATGGGTTACATGGCAAACGATAAAAACCAGAGAGAATTTGCTTTATCAATGCTTTAAGCGTTCGAAAAATATTTCCATTCGATTACCTCATCGCGTCATGACTGTATATATGTAAAACTGCCACAGTATCTCTTATAAACTGCGTCATTAACATACGTTTAAATGGAAATCGCAAACATTTTACAACATACGGCCGGGTATGGGGGTGTCGTTGAACTCGGACGTCGTCTTACGACCGGATTCCCAAATCGTTGCCGACCGCCAGAGATAATTGACCCTTCCCGTGAAATATGCATTTCTTTCTATCTAGACGGCTTATTGGTCAGAGAGGCACGTAGCTTATTAGTTTTGTGCAAATTGTATGCTCCTAAGCATGAAAAACCGTTATTCCTATCGATATCGTCCGAGCACGTGGATCGCGATTTGCGAGAGGCCCGCACCAGACTTTTCCACGCCTTCATAGCGTTCCAGATCAAATATAGATTGATTCCTAACAAGATGTGAGATAATGTTTTGAAATATACCGTTTGTGGTTTATTTTCATAAAATAAATATTGCATATTTGTTTATAAACCAACCGATTTTCACACATCTTCAACGGTTGGTTTACTTTATACATCTTATATTTCTACTCATATTTATGCATTACTTTATTTATGCCCTAGCACGTTTTATTGCTAAAAAATTGTATTTTTACTCAAAATGAATAAAAAGTATTTAATATATAAGAAAGGACTACTTTTGTTAAAACTCTTTTTGGTGAATCTTTGTTCCAAGTTCATCCTCTGTCATAACTCACGGAACGTGATGTTGAGCATTTCCTGGCTCTTGAATCGTCCTTGACCATCCGGCAAGTATTCACTGCTTCCTGGCTGTCTTCTCTACATAATTTTTAACGACGACCTTTCTCATCGATTGTGGGTGTTAGGTAAATTTCGTTTCGCTTCGGGTGTTTAAAAGGCTGCAAAACAAAAGATATTTAATTCGTAAAGGAGTAAATATGTATATATAAACAAATCTTTCTATTAGCCTGAACACTGAAAGTTAGATAAAGTATTTGTTAATAAAACTAATTCCCATTTTTCATACGAATTGTTATAAGAAATGCCGATCCGTTGGCCTATTCTTTCCGACATGTGTGAATTTGCGATCCACATCGTTTCTTTTAGGTGATTTCCCTAAAACCACAACATAAATTTATACGTTCAACAGTTCCTAATAAATAAAAAATATTACTCCTAATGAACATAAAAATAAAGGTATCTTCAATAATAACAACTTTTTTAGGTGGTTACTTTCTTATTTGTGTAATAAATACTTATATATATATATATATATATTTGTTATTATTGCAGATACCTTTATTTTTATGGTTCATTAGGAGTAACATTTTTTAACGACGATCTTTCTCATCGATAAGAAAACTCAACGATAAGAAAAATGTTTTTACGCTTTCAAATAATATATTCCCTTTATCAGGACTTTCTAATTATTTACACGTTACAAAATATAAACATGGAACCAGCCTTAATATTAGAAATCTATATGAAAACTCAACAACAAAAAAAATTTGATAAGAAACAAAACAATCAGTTTCTTTGTCAATAATTCAAAGAAGATATCATCCCATCATCAGTACCTTCTAATTAATTACTCGGTTAAAAAATGTAAACATGATATCAGTGTAAATATGATAAAAATATATAAAAACTCAACGATAAGGAAAATTTGAAAGAAACAAAACAAAGTATCTTTGTCAATCTTTCTTATATTTCCCCTTCATCAGTACTTTCTAGTTAATTACATGTTACAATATATAAACATGGAACCAGCCTTAATATTATAAATGTATACAAAAACTCAACGATAAGTAAAATGTGAAAGAAACAAAACACTCATTTCCTTTGTCAAGCTTTCGAAGAATATATCATCCCTTCATCAGGACTTTCTAATTAATTGCATGGTTAAAAATATAAATATCTCTAGAGGTGAGAGATTTCCTCCACGTTCTATGCTAAGCCCATAAATTCACTATGGTTGTAGTCATAATTTTGTAATTTTGTATGGATAGGTTTATATTTTTTAACCAGAGAAGCTATCAAAAACATTTCAATATCCTGACCCTTGGGAGCTTAGTAAAGTTTTTCGTTCTAATTGGGCTCGCAAATGATGTAGGATATAAAATTTGTAATGTTTTGTTAAAAACGAAAAACGATATTTCCTTACTCGGACGTTATGATTCGTAAATTTGTGTGTGATGTGGTATTGTTCTGCATTGTCGTTAATTTTAAAAATTTCATAGAGGAAAAAGCTTTTTTGTTTACTAATTATTCTTTGAATTTTTAATGAGAATATGGATTTTTTTGTACGATAGTTGAAAGAGGAAGAAGGAAAACTAGACGACTAACTCCAAGGTCTATGAACTCTTGTATTTGGGAGGCCGACTCTCCTCAGTTAACACGTTTAAAAATACATCTTTGGGCGAGAACGCATATGAGGAGCGAGTCAGTGAACTCTCAAGCCTCGAGGGACGTTTTCCCCTTCAACGGTGAATAGCCATCCTTGCACTGCCCCAACCCGTCTTCAAGTGACAGACGAACAAGAATCCTACCAACGGGATAATGACACTACTCATCTGGGAATGCTATCATTCGAAATCCCTTGATCGGATGGTTAACGAATGGCATTCTTTTGATATTTCTCCTCCGTTTTCGGCATGATACTGTAAGATTTTATTTTCTATTCTTACTTAATTATTAGGCGGTTAGGTGAGTTTGTTAACATTTCGCTTGTTAAGACAAATATGAAAGAACTATTTTGAATCATATTTGCCACCCACTAAATTTATGATAAAAGTAGATTTCTGAGCATTGTACAGATAAAACTGACAAACCACCTTGATGATAGAGTTCGAGCAAACTTCAAAGCACAACTCTCACCATGAGATAATTGCTTTTACACTTATCAAATTCATTTATGTTTTATCGTAAAAAATCAAATAAACACATTGTCAAATGGCAAATTGTCTTTTATGATATAAATTGTCCAAGTAAATATGATAAAAGGAAAAATAACAGCAAGATAGCTTGTTTGATCATTTAGCTAACTGGAAATATAAGTACTTTTGGGGACTATTCATTTTACTTTCGTAGGATTTCTATTCTCGTTCAGTTGAAGATATTTTCGTTTTTCGTCATATTCAGTGGGGAAGGCAAAACAAACCATTTCAAATCTTCAACAAGTCTGGCAGACCGAAATAATCAGAAGCGCCAAGTTCTCTCTCACTATGAAATATGAGAGCTTAATTTTCGGTAAATTTGGTTTAATAGAATTTTCCACTTAATACTTTTATACGTTAATATCTTTTATTGATTCTCCAACCAAGTTATAATGTTTTATGATACAACCCTCATTTTTCCTAAGTCTATTGCTAGGCTCTCAGAATCCCAGTGTCTTGCCAATTGTTCATAAAATAACACGAAAAAGGGGAAAAGATGATAGTACTCGATATTTATGGGGTTATCTTGGGATAGATAATTGGGGATAAGCCGTTCCATAGAAATGATTTATGGTGGAGTGCGGTGTTCAATCCTTTTAAAAAAAGATAGTAAGTTGTTTTCCAACGATCCGGATTTCGAGCTCTTCGATCATCATCAGATTGAAAGAGTTCTACAATGATAAGCAAAAAGCTCGAAGCTCCTGATCGTTGGAAAACAATTAACTACGTATAGGAACTATCTTTTTTAAAAGGATCCCTTCCATACATTCGTTCTAATAATAACACATATCACGCTAATAAATTCATTCACACATCTTTTACACTACCCCAGAGTACTGAACTTTCTTGGGGAGAATTTTGTGGAATAATCCCTTTCATACATTCGTTCCAAGAAATAAATAACACATCACATACCAAAAAAAGACTAAGATCTATTATCAAAAAACCATTTATGTCCTTGAGATATTTGAACACCGATTTATACCTGCTGCCGTGACCCATGGCCGTGCATAGGTCAACAAATTTAATTAATTATTATATATTATCTATAGCTTATTGATAGCTGTATCAATAGCTTTATGACGTGTGAAATTCTTATATTTCTGGGTCAATTAATTTTTACAAAATCCACATTTTTGTGACCAAGAAATTTTACAATAAATTTTTCGTAAAAAGTTAATGAATGTAAATAAACGTGTAAATTATTGTCAGAAATTAAGAATGTCGGAAAAAGTGTGATAATCCTCCACTCCTCCTCAGTGTGATAATCATTTTATTTGATAATTTGCGTCACTTGAAATATAAGTTCTTGGTATGAATCCTCATAAATTTTTTAAGTGATTTAAAATCCTTTCACTTTTCAAACATAAATATTTAATTAGATATTATCTGATTAATAAATATTCCGAAATAACACATTCAATCGAAAAGTTTTTACAAAATAAATTTCTTTAGGGAAATATTGCAACAGACAGAAACCTATATTACAGAATAGGCGGTCAAGGGCCTTAAATTTTATTATGTTATTAAAATTAAAGTCCTTCATGTCCTTCAACATTTCACAAATCCCGTTCACACTTGTACTTTTTAACGATGCTATTGGTAAAGTATACTTTCTCACAATTGAAATAATTTGAGGTAGAGTTAGTACGTCAATTCACGTTTTGAAAAAGATATTTCCAACTCAGAGACTATGCATTTATCTCCATGTTTAATTATACATTTTTTTCATTTCAATGTTTTCAAGCCAATCCAGTTTTTTTCTTTAGTTCAAAGTATGTAACATTGTTGTGTTTAAATTTAAATTAAAACCTAATTAGGTTATTCAATTGGATGATTCTTAAATTGAGAAAATTTGTTAAATTAGGCGCCCTAGTTTTGTGAGTAGAACTATCTTTTCCAAATGGTAAATATCTAACTATTGTTGAACTCCAAGGTAAAGGCTTCAGCAACCGTATAACTTCAGAACCGCTTTTCTTCTGGAAACGCATCATCGGTGCAATAGGATTTTTTTTTGTTTTTCCATTTAATTTATGATAAAGAAAATAATTTACCAAAGCAACCGACTTCTTGTTGAAACGGAGAATAAAGAAGACAATTTAGAAAAATGGCTGAGAATGCACAGCTCGTACGAAGATCAACGGGTCGAGGAGAGAGTGGAGAAAGAAGGCAGGGACGGAACGCCAAAGTGGAACATGCCGAAAACCAAAACGTACTTCTGAAAGAAGTATTACTTTATTCCTAACATTTTGAAAACGAATAAGCTTAAAACCAGCTCACAAACAATTGTAAAATTCTTTTAACAGGCCTACAACAAAGCCGGCAATACTTAACCTATGTTTCGACCAAATCCTGGAGTTAACCTTATTTCTGCTCATAAAAAATATTTGAAATTCAAAATATTATTATATAAAAAAATTTGTTCTTGATATATATTATGTATAGTTCTTCTTTCTCATTGTCTTTCCACTGAATTTGTTATAAAGGAAATTTTAAATTTAATTTTCTTTTCTGTCAGCTTCATTCCCACACGTTTACGAAATTGTTGTAGAAACCTAGAATAAAAGGCCACATTTCTATCATTTTAAAATACTGGAATCGGGTTAAAAACAGTTTCAAAAAGTCAGCGGACAATTTCCTATTTAAAATTCATTTCATTTTGCATCTTTCAAGATTCAATCAGGACACGTACAGTTGGTTTATTTCAAGTTACAAAAAAGTAATACAAAAAGTAATATGTAATAATAATAAAAATAACATTAAGATGGTCTTATAGAAGAAATTAATTTTATTCACATCCTATAATTGATCAGCATTACTACAGCTGAGCAAATCTTGATTAAATTTATCATTTCGCCTTTGCAATTACGCCATTCCAACTATGGCGGAAAAATAAGTAATCATCAGTAGGACTTTTTAGTATCTAACATGTTTATGAAGGCAATGCTTGATGACTATATTGAAACCGTAAACAAATCGCGTTCATATTGTAACAATCAATTAATTCCAATAAATTTGTTACAGAGGAAATCATAAAAATTTTGGGAACATTTTGGAAATGATTTACTTCAGTAATCGCCCGACTATTTCTGATTGACAAAAATTTCAGATATTCAATTTTAAAAAAAAATTAAAAATTACATACAAGCAGCTACCATTTTCAGATAATTTGCAATATGTGTAACATATGTATCTATATAGAGCAAAATAAGGAAAGAAAACTAAAACCTTTTAATTAAATTAACTCACCTGACAGTATTTGCAATACGAGGTGTTTTGCTTTTCTTCCAAAATGGCCACTCTCAAAGATGGGGCAGATGTAGCCTTTCCTTTTTGACGACAGCTTGCTTTTGTTGTCTTCCGAAAGGCATTCCTTAGAACGGCAGGCCTGAGCTTTTTCAAGCTGAAACCGGGGTAAAATGAAGTTAAGATGAAGAATTGAATAAGGAATGGAAGTTTTAACCAAACAATTAACGACTAATTCAATAAGCAAGTCACTAATTTAATTAAATAGAATTAATAATAAATTTCAATGATATTAAGTAGGAGACGAACATTAATTAAATAAATTAAAACGTTTGAATTAACAATTAATTATTTGACATACTTTAAAACCATTAAAATTTTAAATAATTATAATTATTTCGAACAATGGTACTGATGTAAAAAATAATTGTTTCAAATGATAATGACAGAATTCAAAGTAAACTTATCAAATGAAAGAAAACTGACAAATGTTCATACATTTTATAAAAATTGTCCGGGGGGGGGGGTTGGTTCTGCATGGTATAGGCGCTTATCACTGTATGGGAAAGGCCCCGGGTTCGAATCCAGCGGCTCTGCTTTCAAACCCGACATACTTACAAACGTGCCTTTTGAAAAACCGACACACCAAGGGTTCAAATAACCTCGAGGTAAAAGTTGAAATTTAAAAAAAATTGTAAATCAATGTGACCCATAAGTGAGAATAATGACAATAAACACCACTTCACAAATAGAATAAAGAAAGGAAAGAGAAGAACTTCTGACCTTCTGCCTCTCAATTTCTCCCCATGCAGAAAACAAGAACAGCACAATGGCACTTAATGTAACTTAAATGAGGTCGAAGACACTTTCCATTTTATAGCGGTATGCCCAATATTAAGAGATTTCCGGATTAAGTATTTTAATCAACATGTTTTCAGCAAGTAATCTACAATAAATGTATTAGAATGGGGAAACTCTGAGTCATTATATGGCTACTATGTGAGATAAAAGAAGATCACATACAATCACATTGGATAAGGCCAATTCAGGCTGTCATATGTCCATTCCTCAATGTGATTTTTGATAACAGTTTAGTGTTTGTTTTTTTCTTCAAAATATTGAATGAGTACAATTGTATGGTTTATTTTTCGTTACTTTTATTTATTTTGATGAAATATTGGCATACTGTAAAAAAATCGTCAGCTTTCAGACTGTATGAAATATATGTTGTCATTATTAGAAATATCAACGACTTTTTATTGAAGAAGAAAGCAAATTCTGTTGTTATTTTTTTAGATAGTCTGTAAAGCCTTAAATATTTCAATTTGTAGGCTTGTATAATTTTGTATCACATTCTAAATTCTTTTTTCACAAACAAACAAACTTTGAGCCCTGAAGATGATCTCAATAAAGATCGAAACGTTGGCACGATATGCAAATTGTTTTTCTAAGCCATTTCATTTAAGATTGTTTTGCCCCGATGATTACCTTAAAATAGGTCCAAAGCTTGGCAATTTCATGTTGTCTTCAAGACCATACCTTGATCTACAGGTTCGTAAATGAAAAATGTACATATGTAAATCAAAATAAATTTGAACCATCATTTCTTTAATTTAATTAAACTTTGAATTATTATCAGTATTAACAAAAAAAGATTTTAAAAATTATTAAAACAAAAATACTGTTAAACTGAATGTCATATATATACTAAAATATAATATTGAGGGGTTTTTAAACGCTTATAAAATATTTTAAACAAGGAAGGATATAAAATGTTAGCAAAGTATTTTTAATTATTAACATCAACTTTCAATTACAATCATGAAGGTTACACAATGAATAATGAAGGTATAAACTAATGGATAAATATTATTTCAAACTAAGTTTTAAACAGGAAACATAAAATTTTCAAAGCATTGTTAACCGCTATGACAAGGTGGTGTATTTTGGGCATTTGATTGTGGTAATTTCTCATTCGTACTTTTATAAATAATGATTGAGAATTGATTGTACATAATAGAATTTGGAAGAAGGTATTTAGAAAGAAATCTTTAAATTGTGAAAATTTTCTAGTCGTCTGGGTTGAATGAGCGTGAAATTTGGTCCTTATCAATCATTGCCGAGCACTTGTGTTTATTATTCAAGAAAGGTAAGAAAATTGAGTTTTCCATTCATTATGACAAGTTTAAAGTGCTACATGCTATGAACGTCTGCCGTTGCTAATGCCAATACGCGTCTGCCAGGGGCACCCAGCATGGATAAGACAGTGCAAAAATATCTGTAAGCTATTCAAAAATCCTGAGATGCGGTCTTGTGTGATGCAGGTTTCAGAAAAACATTTTCTTTATCGTGCCAACGAATCAACAAAATCTCGCTGGGACTCTCAAAACGGCACGCAAGAATAACACAATTGCACAGAACACACTTTCGAGCGAGTAGAAATGCTTTTATTAAATATAAAATATTTTTTGCATTGTATAAATTCACTTTTCCACATACTAATTTTTTTTAATGTGAACAATGTTTGTAAATCCCAGGCCATGAAGATGATCTCAATAAAAGATCGAAACTTTGGCACAACAAAGAAAATGTTTTTCTAAAACCTCCATCACACCAGATAGATAGATATATATACTTTATTTACAAAATGAAAAAAAAAATTTAGAGTTAAAAAATAAAAACACAGTATTATTATGGCATGGTGTTATAACCGTCAGCCAGAGTTCGAGGTGTATAACTATCCCAAGAATATGCTTAATAATATAATTATAAGAATAGGAGAATTTAAAATATGAACTTCAGTGGTTACAATTATTTACTGGATTTTCGTATTACAAGGTTGAATTGCGATAAGCTTTGAAAATAATAAAAATGACACCTCAACAAACCAAAGGATTCCAACGTACAAGGGGTCCCCACAGGCAAACAGATTCGCAATTACAAGAAATTATATATGTTAATACAAACAGAACAAAATAAAATAAAAAAGACTACAAAAAGAAACGAAATAAGACCAACAGAATATTGATTCCCTACATTCCAATGTATTCATACCTGTAAAACCAGGCTTTCTGAGCAAAATCAAAAGACCCTGGCAATCGGAGCCGTTCAGAAGTGCTATGAGCTCTTCCCTCGTTCAGGACTGAGCATCTAGCAAGAAAATGAAATGCATCCTCACGATCACCTGAGTTACATAGAGAGCACACTGCAGTGGCAGAAGTACTCCCAACCTAAGGCCTGAAATTCAGGAACAACAACTCCCCCCGTACTTTAAACCACCACCGGAAAAAAGAGAACGGAGAGAATCACACCAGACCGTATCTCACGATATCTGAATAATTTTCGATTAACGGTCACTAATCTCTACACATTATCTGTAAGAACCAATCATATTTAAATATTTACGAAAAAGCCGTTGCATGTATTTTATTTTTTAATTAGGAAAAAAATTGAATTATATTTAATTAATTTCCATGTATTTGGCATTCAGATTTATCAGTAACTACAACAATCACAATTCTTGCTTTTGAAAACTCATCCAATATTGAATCCAGTGATTTCTGTAATAAAATTTTGATCATACATAATAGTAAAAAATAGTCCAAATGAATTAGTACAACCATACGTAAGTACATAATATATCAAGTCGTAAGATTTGTAACATGGTGCCATCTAGATATATGGTATAAATTTTTGACCGAAAAAAGTTTACTATCTACTAAAGACTCCCATACGTCTATATCCATTTGCAATATGTTGTCCAGCTAGTGTTTTCTTAAAATATTGGTAATATTGCATTTTTACTGTTTTTGTTTATGGAAATATTACTATTCAGATGCATTTCGAAAACACAATTATGTTTAATTCGTTCCAATATAATTCTTTTATTTTTTCTAATGCTAATGAATGTTGTAAATGTCTTTCAGTCATTTACAATAGATAGTTTTTTAAACGAAGTATATCAACTATGAGATTATATGAACCTTAAAGATTATTGTTCGAAAAAAATCTCATTGTTAAGTATTTATTAATTATTTATATTTAAGTTCACATCTTAGCTAAGTTGGTGATAGTCAGCTAAGGAGTTCAAGTTGAGCGAAACATCATTAATCACTGTGCTGACATTAAATTCATATAAAATTATATGTATTGTTTTAACTTGGGCAGTTTCGGAAATTTTCCTTTTCCTAGAAGTTTAGAGGCGATTAGAAAGGGAATAGTACTTTCACATTTATGCTATTATGTACTATTTAAAATTGTCAATGAAAGTAACTATTACTTTAGAATGGACCTAACCAGGAATTATCCCAGGCTAATTGCGTCATTTTCTTTTCTTGAGTAAACCCAAGAACCGAAAAATGTTCGACAAAAAACCCCCAGACAATATGGGATGACCATAAAATACGTTATAAGACTTTTAGTGGATCATATTTGTTCCAAAGATAGCATCGGGTAGAATTATGACAAGGACCTTGGCCCAGACGGTTCGAGGCTGTCTTATCTCTTCAAAACTAAACAAAATAACGAAGGAAAGGGATAGTTAGTAATTTACAAAATCCAAGGGTATCTTATCCTGGAAGATAAAACACCATTTGGAACGGCGTTCCGGGAACACAATAGCCTTTCAAAGATCGACCCGTTTCTCGGCTCATGTCAAGGGATAAGAATTTCTCTTGAATTTTTATAACGTTGAAAATATCTGATCCGTTCCGGAATTCTTCCAGTTCGCGTGGTTTGGCACGAAAACCGTTTTGGTTGCTAACGTTATGAAATATTTGCAGTACTAAAAATATCGACCACTGTTTCACTGCCTGGTTCAAGGTATGACATTAAGAGGCTTATTATTATTAGGCTTGTTATACTAATTAAGAGGTTATTTCAAAGCTTTCGACCTATTTTAAGATCATCATCAGGTCAATCATAGCTGCAAGACCGTTGTAGCCCCAATATTGCCAAGGACCAAAGTCTCACTTGTTACAGTCGTTGGCAACGTTGGGGGCATGTTTTCAAGGAAATTTGAGATTCCCTGAAAAAAACATATGTCGTTCTGTAGACATATGTGAGATTGTTATGACCTGATGATGAACTTAAATAGGCCGAAATTTTGGCAGTGACATCTGAGTTTACTTACGTCCCCAAACCATACCTTGATCCAGGAATGTTCGTGATGTTCGTGATTATAAAATATACTTGTCACACGTTCAAAGGTCAGAAATGATCGTGAACATTGTTGCCCTGACTGGTTATTCAGATAGTCTGAGCCCAATAAATAATTTTTTATTTTTTTTAATTTTTATTTTATTTAATTTATTTTTTTATTATTTATTTTTATTTTTATTTATTTTTTTAAAGCCCGTTTGTGAGTATGTCGGGTCCGAATACAGGGCCGCTGGATTCTAACCCGGGACCTTTACCTTACAGTGATGAACGCCGTGTAAAGAACGAATAATAAATTAAAATTAAAAGTAATATCTAGATTAATTAATTCCAAATTATGATCAATAAACAGTCTAAATGGTCAGAACCATAAGAAATTAGCAAATACTATTTTTTCTATTATCTATTCTAAGGATTTACGTACAGAATTATTTTTAATGTTAAATCGCAGTGCAATACCTTTAAAAAGATAATCCTATTTAGGATAAAATTCAACAAGTTATACTTCCTATATAACTATGTAAAATTTGTCTTCATCGATACTCGATTAGGTGAACAGTATAAACAGTGGAAATTGGCAGACCTAGATGTGACAAATACCAATCAACCTGAACACGCATTGAGTCAATTAGTCAGTTCTAGTTGGGTTTCGAATTGAGCATACATGGAACAATGCATTCTGAGTGACAATTGAACGTATTGTTTATTTAATTGTCAACACAATTCACACCAAGTTACACAACATTAATTTTAAAGTATTTTTATTGATAATTGATGATTGATTAAGCCAATCGCCTTGGTGATTTATTTTTCTTCTCACTGTTCACCACAGTTTTTACAAATATTTTTTTTAGTTTAATATATTTTATAATGTTTTTTTTTAGTTTATGAGCAAAACAATTTGTTATTTGTTATTGTCAGTCATTCAATGCCACACTTTTCATTTCTTTCCAGATTTAGATTTATTTAAACTTTAATAATATTTGTAATATTTGCTTTGTCAATAAATGAGTGTCAACTGGTCTGGGCAAGTTCTTTTTAAGCTTTAGATATTAGATTGTTTTTTTTTTGTTTTTTTTTTTTATTATAATTGTTTTTTCTCATTTTAAATTTATTTTAATCTTCGCAAACGATTTTCGTCCATGAAGGTAACTTTAAAATCTTGGTCCATAGGGATTACAACATATAATTTTGATGGGAAGCAAATCAAGATTTGAACAGTCAAATGAATCACTGATATAAATTACATCAATCTGTTTCCTGTTAATTATTCAAAATTTTCAAACATCAAATGTGAAGTAAATAGTATGTTTATTACCTGTTATGGTCTAAATATTCGTTAAGATTTATTTATATGAGGCTTTTTTCTTCGTCTAAGGAAGCAGGCAGTCAAAGAAACCGCATAATCTTAGCTGATATAAAATACAGGGATGATCGTAAAATTCTTACCCTAGGAAATAGTTATATATTTAATTGCTTTCTTTATAAGCATGACTAGATATGTAGGAAAATGCAAAAAATTTTACCTAAACAAATAACAGAAATAATTATCATACTAGGCATGTAGATAATATACAACTGCCAAAATTGAGGCGAATTATCGTGCTAGGCATTCAGATAATCTACAATTTCCAAATTTGAGGCTAATTATCATACTAGGCATGTAGATAATCTAAAACTGCCAAAATTGAAACAAATAGTCATACTAGGC
>CM077105.1:19107602-19158457 GCA_039619505.1 Cimex hemipterus | reverse complement strand
TTCGCTGAGATCCAGTCCCGCCCAGTCATATAGATAATCTAAAACTGTCAAAATTGAAAATAACTTCCATTGCCAAAAGATTGGCCTATTGAATGTTTTAATTTGATAATAAACTGAAATTTGGAAGGAAAAGGTTTACTATGAATAAATTCAATACTGCGATATACATTTGCCTTTTAAATAAAACTTGCTAAAGGGTCGATTACCTTGAACAAATGTTTACTCTCAATTGATTTTCTTTTTCTTTGAATTGGTAGACGAATGTAAAATTGCACTCAGTAGCTTGTTATATTTTATTAACATTTTAAGATGTTTTTTCTTGTAAAAGTTGGTTTTACTTTATTACTATTTATAATTTGTCACAATTTAAAACGGAAACTTTGTTTTGTTGGCCTAATTGAGCGATTATTTTTATTAACCAAGGATTCATATATTTTTATTAAAATCCTAAACTGGGTTTTAGGAACGTACTTTTTATTTCTTACTTGTCTTATTATTAAAACTGTTTCGTACATATTATTGGGATTTCAGAACAAACATAATTTTTAATTTTATCAAAATGTTGAAACCTTTGTCATTACATGTTTAGTATTAGCATTTCTGACATTAATTATCAAAGCGATCTAACTATCTTTAATGTTAGTTAAAGTTTTTTTTATGTTTAATCAATTTTCATTAAAACAGTAAAACAAACGTTTTTATTGCATTGTTTAATAGTATTATTGATTTGTGATCAAATATATGAAATTAGTTGGTACAACACAAATAAATAATAATGGTTATTACTTTACTAACTACAAATGCGCATTATTTCCTGTCTGTTTTCAGGTATTGTATAACATTTTTCATGGCTTTCTTTTATAACGGAATAAAAAAAATGAGTCAGTTTTCATTGATCATAAATTAGACAATATAATTTTGTTTAAAAAAAAATATTAATAATACATATATAGTTTTAGGAATCATGTGTTATAATCCACTGTAACCTTTTATCAATAAGTATCAAATTATGTAAATTTTCAAAAGGCTAAGTTGTAAAGAAATATAAAATAGATCAGAATGATAAATTAACGGTCTTTAATATCCTTGGTGCACCATTCTTTATTGGATGCATTAATAAAACCTCTAAAGATCTGGTTAAAATCATTTCTTCGTAATGCGTTACCTTTCTTCTCAACGGTGAATCACCTCATGTTTTGGAGAAATGCTTTCACCGATCTTACACCTCCGCGTTTGCTCACCCGCCAATGTAATCACCGGGGTCCAAGAAGTCCCGTAACGTTTCCATGGCATGTTCCCATGTCATCTTTACCAGGAACGCGATCAGACCTGAAACGAAAATTCTTTTAAAAAAAACTCTTTAAAAAAGGATAAGTAGGGATTAGCCGATGTACTGGGATAAGGATTGGAAAATAGTTCAAATTTACCGTACCTTAGTGGGACGGCTCAGAAGAAATCCATTTAGAGATCACTACCTGTTTAAAAAAACCTTTTAAAACTCGCCCTCGTTAAAATTTTGAAATTTAAAGCATTTTGTTGTCGGCGGGGGACGGCTTCTTCACAAAATGGCTCTTCTTCACTTCTGATTCGATGACTTACTTTTTATATTTTAAGTTTTAAGTTAGTTAATTTAAGTTAATATTAATAAAACTCTAAAACTCACTAAAAATGAAAAATAAAATAAAATATAATAAAGTTAAAATGCCTATATTATTTCTAGGACTATCATGACTTGTGATTTTTTTTCTGCTTTAACAAATATTTATTTAATTTACATATCATTTTAATTTTTATGCATATATTAATTTTGTATTTTAACATATCAACATTATATTGAATGATTATTTATAAACTAGCCCCCTCCCATTTTTATTTCTTTTGTTTAAAAATAATTAAACAGAAATTTACGTAGAATTTGAACTCAACACTTTTTGTTAAAGTTAGGTACGTTTTTTTAATGGGAAAGTATTAGTATGAATGCGGCATTTTTTTCAACGACTTTTGAAAAAGGATTTTACTTCGGGCACATTTCTTATAGAATTTATAGTTCAAGAGTTATTAAAGTTTGAAAAACAAAAAGTTCAAATTTTGTTTATTCCAAATATCATTCATTTACCTCCTAGTAACTTTAAGTAAATTACTGATTCAATTGCCTCTTAGTAAATTCATTAAGTTAATCCTAGAAAATTAAATTTTCAAAATGGGCACCACCGATCTCCATATAAAAAGTAAAATCTTATAGTGGAATTAATTTCGCATTTCACGGAAAGTATCTTGTGCTGTGCTTCTACAAAATTATTTGATTTTTTTTATTTTCCGTACTGCTCGATCGGTACACCACCGTTTCAATGTGTCTCTAAAAGAAAACTAAGGGTGTTATATCTGGAGATCAGCTGGCCACTTGAAACCTCGTCTTCCTACCCATCTTAGCGGAAACGGACATATACGTCCCTCATATTTCTTGCGTAGTGATTGTAGTGATTGATAGTCATTGCCATCCACGGAAGAGTGAATAAACGGGCAAATAATTTCTACAAGGAGCCCAAGTTAATTTTCTCTTCTTACAGTGTACATCGATGAATACATTTCTTACGATATGGTACCCTGCCCATATTTTCAGTTGAAATAATAAATGATGGAGTGAGGTGGTATTCAATCATTTTAAAAAGATAGTTCCTACTCCAAGCTGTTTTGTAACGATCCAGATTTCGAGCAATTTAGCTCATCATCAGTCGAAGAACCTCTCAACCCCGTCTCTCGACATGAATTGCAAAAGTGAACCCGCTGATAATCCCCGCCAACGCGACGTTTAGATTGTCAGGTTCTGATTCCCTCATTGCTTGATTAGAATTACCACAATATAGGCATTTGTGACGATTCAATTAACCATTTAAAAAAAAAAGTTACCTCAAAAACACTACTAGGAGGTAACTGAATTAGTAATTAGTTTAGCTTAAAGTTCCTAGGAGGTAAACATTGAGATAAATAAAATGTGAACTTATTTTTCAAACCTTAGTACTATTAAACGACAAACTCTACAAGAAAAGTGTCCGAAGTAAAATCTTTGTTAAAAATGTCTTAGCATTTAATTGTGTATGCAAAATGATAATTGGAATAAAAGGTTTCTATGCCAGGGTACCGTACGTTGAAAAATATTTTTGACTTCAGATTCTGCGTAAAAATTATGTAAAGTTCCGTCATATTTTTTTTAAATTTATATCCAAAACAAAGAAAATAAGAGGAAGAGTGGTGTATAAATAATAACCCGGTATTTTAGCAGTGAAGATAGTCAAATATAGGGCCAAAAGTAATAGATAAATAATATATAGCTGACTGGCAACAACCTAGATCACTACTTATCCTAAATTATGATATTAAAACACGATTAAATATGACAAATAATTTAACACGTCAATATTCAATAATTTAATTGATAATTTCTAAACCATACGTCATATATTTCTATAAAAATATAAATTTTACTCTAACAATAATAAAAGTTTAATATTTTTATTTAAAACTTAAAACAGGTTTTCTGGCAGTTTTGTATAGAAATAATTTTAAAACTAGTTGGGATTCTGATTATTCGATGTGATGAGCTTCGTTTATTAAATTTTAGATTTATCAGACTATATGTACATAAATAAATGATAATTGAAAAGTTAATTTTTTTTTACGTTGAATTGATCGTCTGTAGCTTTGCTTTTTAACTGCAAAAGAACATTTCATTTTTCAAATAAAAGTTTGGTTTATTAATTTTAATGAGTAACATTGGTGGAAATACTGAATCGGTTATTTTTCTATTGAAATTCCGCAACTTATTTCCATCGTTTTTTTTTTCATTTTATGGTTATTATTTTTGAATTACCGTGAATAATAAAGATGATAAAGTCTATTTTCGTTGAGTGTTTTGCTTGTGAAATATGTAACGAGATGAATTCTCTGAATGTAAGGAAACAAAAGTTTTCCGTCCATTCCTCCAAGCAATAATTAACGATAAGTTCAGATTAAATATATAATGAATATTTTTATACATAATATAATATTTATATATTTTTTAAATGAATATGTATTAGAAGGAGTAGTGTTTATTTTAAATTTTCACTATTTAATAATTTTTACAAGCGAAAACAACAGAAAAACAATTTCTTATATGTTAATAAGTGCATACTTTTCAATATCCTGTTTGATAAGATTCAATGTACCAAACTGTCTAACTAAAACACAAATGGGAAAACGAAAAACCAAAATATGTGTAAACAAGGAGAGTTAATTATAAAGTCTAGTTTCTTTTTATATGTTAGCCATTAAAATGACTAACGAGACGGTAACGATTAATTGATCAAGAAATAAATTGGAAGGGTTAAATCGTCCAAAATGAGAGAACGAATACAATTCCAATTTAATAAATTACAAATATAAAGTAAAATTATTATTTTTGATTTTAACACTACGTGCCAAATCTTAAAAAAGATGAGGTGGGAAGCTTTAAAATGTTTATGAATTATGTTTTTAGTTTTTCTTGTTCGTTTAATATTACGTTGAAAACTTGGGTATCTTCGAGAATGTAGAAAGCTAAGAAAACAGGAGACAAAATTCAAAAGAATCTGTCATAAATGTGGATTAAAGAAAGAAAAATAAGAAAGACAACGGATTTTCGCTTAAAGGGGCAGACACGGCATGACCAACTCATGTTTGTCTGCCCATAAAATAAAGTAAAACTTACTTTTATTAGTTACACTAGTTGTTACATCGTTGTCAATTTCTTGCTCAAAAATATAAGAAATATAATGTAAATACATAGCAATTTTTTTCTATAGAGATAGAATTGTAATGGTTATGTTTATTAACAAAGAATTATGATAATAAATTCTAGATCTGTTGAGGAACAAAAAATAATCTATAGCCAGCCCATCTGCCTCTGAGCGACGATTTCCCATTTTGGTCGACAAGGACCTGCGGCTTCCCTAATGAGCGGTGTAGGGGGATGAACGGCCAGGGGGTTAAACAGTTGTTTGACGAGGGCTCCACCCCTACCTGGCCTTAGGCGCGTCGGAAATCACCACTGCCCCAAATAACACAAATCTGTACCTGTCGTAAGGAAAAGAACGGGTAAGAAAGAGAGACCAAACAACAAAGAATACTAAACCCTTGAAGGGAGCATATCACCTGTTCGTTGTGAATGAGGAAGTACAGCCTGTTGCTTTAACGAACTAAATATTATAGTTCGGACGATTTGGATAAACTTTTTCCTGTATATTCTAACTGTTTTAGTTTGTCAGAATTCAAGAAAATGACACTAAATGCCAAACTGGCAAGGCCAGATCAGGACTACTGTAGGTTCAACGTTCTGACCCTCCGACGAAAATTTTACAATTTGTATAATTGAATATACAGGGTGGTGTTCATTGTTGATGTCCCGGCTGAATTATACAGGGTAATTCAGGACCAGTTCAACTTCAGAATTTCAACTACGACTCTATACATCCTGAAATATCATTTTAAATGCGCTTTTACGCTGAAAACAATGTTGCAATTGGATTTTAAATTGGTAAAAAACAACAAATTTATGGGGGAAGGTTTGGAAAATAAACAAATGACTGTTTGCTGCTTATTAATTACACTTCACGGCCTATCTGCTTGTCTTGCGTACGGGTGGTTAGAGAGTACATCTCTAATATAATTTGTTGAAAAACCTACAACCCTTCGAACATTTCCGACAGAATAATTCATTCAATAATTCCGGAACATGCAGTAAAAGATTATTCAGAAATGATGTAAGTTTCAGAAAAACATTTTATTTGTCGTGCCGATGTTTTGATCTTTATTTAGCTCATCTTCAGGGCCTGGGATCTACAAACATTGTTTACATTTAGCAAATGGAAAAAATGGTCACTAATCTCCACATATTTATACAGAAAAATATTCAGCTTCTCGTAGAGATTACTCTGCCGGTTTCTTTTCGTCATAACTTGGTCATTTTTTGACCAGTTTTATTGCACTGTTGTTTACAGCATAATAAAATCCTTTAAAATGATGTACGAGGATTATATGGTCGTACTTAAAATTTTAAGTGCACTGAACCATTTTTACCAAAAAATGGTAAATATTTGAAACTAAACTAAAAAATATCAAATATGTATGTATATGTGCTTATTTATTTATTTTTTAATTAATTTGTTTTGAGCCGATTGATAAAAAAACATCACAGGAAATTTAAATCAATTTGTAATTTTTGTTGAAGCAATTTCAAGCAAAGCAAACGCATTTCGACTCATGTTGTTGATCCGATTACGAAAAAAACATCCGACTTCCAGTGTTCCAAAGAGTTGCGATTTCACGCCTTCGTCTTTAGAAGTTGATGTCATGATTTCACGAAACCGAGACCCGTTTGTCAGAGAACGGTGAGACCCAGCACGGCGGACCTTGGTCACGAATGATCAAACCATAAGGAAACTGTAGACCGTTCTCACTTGCACAAATGTCAAAGTTATACATCGGCATGGATTGAGCGAGGATGGAACATTTCAAGAAGTATTTTAATACAATTAGCGATTACCTTGAGTTAAGACAAAAAACTTACTTTTTAAAGTACACACGATTTCCGCCTCTTCGAACAATTCAGGTTTTCATTTTCACGCAAGACCATATTAACCTCCATCACGTGCACGTTTGTGAACAAGTAGCCCTGCATTTAATCTGTAACAACAAAATGCATTATCAGAAATTACATTATAACAAAATCTGTAAATTCTTTTAAATGTTACATTTAACATGATGTAGTCGATTAATTTTCAAGTTCAGTTTTTCTCTTTAGCAAAGCCTAGAAATGTTATCTATAGTACTACAATAGTGTATATATGAATTGGATATAATGAATATATGGGTAAAGAAAAGAAAAGGGGAGGATGGTAGATATATGTAAGCAGATAAATATAGAGAAAGAAAAAGAGAATGAGTGAGATAGATAGAGATAGATAGATAGATAAGATAGATAAGATAGATAAGATAGAGATAGAGATAGAGAGAGAGAGAAAGAGAGAGAGAGAGAGAGAGAGAGAGAGAGAGAGAGAGAGAGAGAATAACGGAAAACATAAATGTGTTTAAAATATTATAAGAAATTTTCAATGCCTTTCGTTCTTCATCTGACCATGATAAAGAAAATAAAGTTTCAAAAATATAATGACATAATGAAATCACCCAAATAAAAAAAAACTATTATTCAATTAATTAATCTTTACGTAAGGTATTGCTTGAAATGAAAAAGTTACTGTCACGAGCTGGATTCGAACCCACGACCTTCGTCTAAATACGCTGATGCTGTACCTCTTAGATTAATTAATTGAAAGTAGTTATTTTGTCAATCGGACTACGAAATATGACGAATTATTGATTAGTTCAACTGTCAATTACGTTATTTTTTTTTAATTAAAGAATAAATTCAGTAATGAGATAAATCGGCGATTTTCACTTCTGGAAAATCAATCTTCTACTGTTATCATGAATCAGGGACGCATGCAACTGTTTGCATTTTGATCATTACTGGTATCATCTGAGCCAGCAGGATTTCGCCGAATGTCTACGGATATAGGAGTTGAGACTTGACGCATTCAGCAGTTGATCCCTGCTGACAAGAGTTCATCTACAAGATAATCCAAATAAGATTAACAAAACAAGATGACGAATATAATTTTTTTTTTTGAGAAATTGAGTTTTTTGTTAATAATATTCTAGTACCATCAAGCCTGTGATTTGATTAAACAAAAATTTCAAGCAGATTTGTCACCTTTCTTTTTGTGGGAGAGGTCTAGACTAGTTTGTTGTATTGTCTACTTATAAAAGCATTTTGGCACTGAAAAGGGTACCGTTTTTCTTTTCTTTCTTCTATTGGGATAAAGTATTAGGAAGGGTGTAACAGGTAGGAAGTTTTCAATGGGCTTTCCTCTGCGCGATTATCCTTTCTCTAATTGTACCCTGTGGGGAAAATCAATTGAAATTTACCTTTAAAGAGAAATGGACTTTTGGCAGTTTGAAAAATTAAACATCTTGAAAACGTGGCACACTCACGGTGGCATTATAAGATTAAATTTGAACGTTTACTGATTTTCTTCTTACCGTAAAATATGAAAAATAAGGATAAGGGAAATACGGTTTAGGATTAGATATAAATTTAATCAGTTTTTGGATGAAGACATTCTGAATATATACTGAAACACAAAAAAACATTCTCCTACTTTGTTGTTTATTTGGAACTATATATATTTCCGTCGTTACATTACTTACAACATTTTAATGTATACCAAATTAAATGAGATCAAAAATTCATGGATTTTAATAAAAATTATTTAATGAAAGAAAATTCACCAAACATCGGAAAATAGTTGTGATAGAAAAAAAAAATGTTAGTTAAATTTAATCATCACTGAATGGTTTTCGGCTATTTATTCGAATTTCCTTCATTAATTAAATATTTACTTTAAAAAATCATGAAATTCTTATCTTTTTATTTTATTTAAAGTAAAATAAATATGTTGTAATTAATTTACTCATAAAAATTATTTATATATTGTATGAAATATGTAACAAAATACGAGTGTGGAATTTTTTTATCATCGAGTATAGATATATTTCTATTGTATTTTATAGTAGATGTACATCAGTTATAAACAAGAATCTAGCATCTTAGGATATTGATCAGGTATACATATAAAAGTGGTGAGTCAAGTTGAGAATGGCTGAACAAAAATTCAAAAGATGTGTGAATAAAAAGACCGGGTGAACCTCCGAAATCTCGGCACTTCTTATTAAAAAACAAAAAAGTGATCCTTTTCGTGTGCGACACAACTGTTAGTTGCCCATTTAGTCCTCATGTAGGACCGATACGTCAACATACTATTTATTACATTCTTAATGTAATGTCAAAATTTAAATATTAATCAAACATCGTATTAGAATTTTGTATATTTAGGGATGGTTAAGAGTTGTTTTTATTTTTTTGTAACAATTTATTAATGAATAAAGTTACTTTTACGTCAAACTTTTATGATCTAAATAGGATTCTGTCTAAGTAGGTATAAATATTATTCTGATAACCTTTACAAGTATTCGCGGTCCTCTTGATTAATATAATTTTATAAGGTTTTTAGTTAGGGGTAAAAAGTCACTCTCTGCTGAAAAATGGCACAAGTACACCGAAGACAAACACTTTGAGTCCTGAAGATGATCTCAATAAAGATCGAAACGTGGCACGATAAAGAAAATGTTTTTCGAAAACGTACTTTACACCATACCAAATCTCAAGATATCTGAGTAATAAAAAGTTAGTGTCACGAGCGGGATTCGAACCCACGACCATCGGCTAAATACGCCGCTGCTCTACCATTTGAGCTATCGTGACTTCGAACCATTCGGACACTAACTTCTCGTCTCAACCCCATTTTTTTTTAATTTTTCCTCCTTTTTGCCATTTTTCAAATGTCGTTTAATATATTTGATTCTCGGCGACAAATGAAATGGCCACGGAATCAAATATTTTACGTGATATTTGAAAAATAGATAGCTCAAGTAGGCCAGACGAAGATTGTGAGTTCGAATCCCACTCGTAACAGACGTTTTTATCTCAACTAAAAACCCTATTTAATGAAAAATAATTCAGTTTATTAGTCCTTTAACCCTAGTTTAAGGAAACACCGCAAAGAGAAAATTGCTCTTATTGATATTTTTTTGTATACCATTTCCTAATTCATTATGTTTTATTTAACGTATGTTTAATTTTGTCATTATCACAACCCTGCATTGCCAAGGGAATAATAAAAATTCTTTTTTTTTTTTTATAAATCTTGATAACCATTTTCGCTATATGCCCATTTTAGTCTCTAAACCCGGTCCGGTACCAATCAATACAAAGACAGTTTCACCGAAATCGGTTTTTACGATTAACATACATACGAAAATTCATGTTTATAGATTATTATTTGTTATGGATGGGTTGGAGGAGTTGGTGATCGAATAAAAAAATTGAACGCTCAAATTTCTGAAAAAAAGTTACAGAAACAACGAAATATGTTTCACAAAGTATACAAAGTATCATGAATATAAAGAGCATTAAAACACCATTCATATAATTCTAATTCAAATACTTTGTCAAAAATGAAAAATCTATAACTATTTGATATTTCTTACCCTAAATTTTGAAATATTGTACACAAAAACTCAATGTATAAACAATGGCTGAATAAATAAAATTTTTAAACGTTTTGATGGAAAAAATTGATTATTCACAATCGTTAAAAATTTTTTTGCCGTTACTCGTGTCAGTAAATTTTACCTATTAATTTTTACACTATAAATATTATTCACTTGATGCAAATAATTATTAGAAGTTAACCTCCAAATTTCTAGTCTGCGTGAACATTTAACTCCATTTATTTAGACACTGTTTGGTGATATGCGTAATTTTGATTCACGGCAGGGATATTGGTTAACCCTCCACCATTTGAGCTTTTTCGCCAGTAATTTTCAGTGATTAACTTGAATCGCACTTATTACAATATATACTCGTGTTTGAACTTCGCGCGGAAATTTAAATATTAACTTAACACTATACTGTAACTTTTTATTAATATTTACAAAAAAATGTAGTGTTGTTTACTTTCTAAAAGATCATTTTGTAAAAATTATTCCTAATTAAATGAATATATAATAGTTAAATTTGAATTGTTATTATCTTGAAAAGAGTAATTCACAAAACTTTGAGATTTTATTTGAGTCAAATTTCAATACGTTGTGAGTACTAAAAAAATTCACCTATTCTTACCCACTTGCTTTTGAACCTGGAGTAAAATTTTGTCGTGGGTATAACAAATTAATAAACTTTTACATTCATTTTAGGGAACAATTACCTGTTACTTTCAGATTGTTTTCTTCCAATAGGTCCAAATGAAAGTCAGGTTATTTTTATATATTTTATAGTTATACATTTGCTCGTACACTTGCTGTAATAAACAAGCTTTAAATCGTTGGATTATGGGAGATATTTCGGAAAAATCATCTCTTTTACCACCTCACACTATAATTTTTTCATTGTTCTCCGGAGGTGTTATGAGTTTATACTACCTGGGATTGAAACTCCTTGGGCCTTCCTACCTGGGCTTAGCCGTTCTGTCGAGTTCGTCGACCCTGTTTGGTCCCGTTGTGGCCGAAGCAGCGCCCTCTCACGGCCATCCTCCTCCTGCTTAAGCTCCCTTCCAAACACCAATTTTCGAATCAGTCAGTACCAGTCGAAGCTGAAAGGCAGTCGTGTGTGGTTGTGGAGTGGTGTTTGTGTTGTGATCTGAAGGCAAAACACAACTTTAAGAAAGGAATAATTCTTAGTGGAACGCATATTGCAGACTTTGGAAATCATCTCCTGTTCCAGGATTTTATTGGCAATTTTGAGAACAAAATTTATTTGTAACCAAGCTGATAAAAAACACTGAGGTTAGTAAACGTTATTTTTAATTTTTTTTTTTAATTTTTTTTTAATTTCATAAAATATAGAAAAACAGGTAAACACGCTTCCCATGTTTTATATAAAAATACAATTTGATTTTTTAGAATTTTTTTTAAATTGATACATGAACATCAGATTTAATTAAACTACCAATTTATATGTTACGAAAAGGATATTATGTCCTTGGATATGATGCGGAAGTAAAGGGGTCGTGCGAGGCGACCTATAACTTGTATTGTGGCATTCCTTGGTTCAACAGCCTCAACTTTCCTCGGCCCCGTGCCTCTTCGATCTTCTAGCTTGTGCTTCCAAGCCGCCCATATTTTACCTTTGCAAACTATGGCATCGAATATCAGGAATGTCAGGCGGAAATCGTTCTGAAAGTAGATTTTCGTTTGTGTCAAGAATTTCGTCAAAACATAAAGTACATATGTTTTTATTTCCTTAGGTGGATTATGTTTGGAAATAGGATGTCCATCGGGTCGACCATTATACGTATTCTAGCTGTCTAAGGAAACAGAATGTTGTTAACAGAAAAAAATATCTCCAAAACTTTGGTTAAGGCTTATTTTCATAAACAGAAGTTGTTTATGTATGTCGCTGTATCTTCTCTGAAAAGATGCCATCTTGGACTTTATATAGTTTTGCATAAAATGTTTTGAATGTGTACATATTTTTCATCAGCTTGCTATTGACCACACTACACTCTCCAGTATACAATAATACAATCCTACATCCTTGTGTGCAATATACAAATTTAGTTAATTTGTTCTGAATAACGTGCAAAACAGAGAATACGGTGACGTTAACGCCGATATAGTCTCTAGGGAGTTCTACCAAATGGGGTTGGCTTCGGGGGGGTTCTTTCTTTTTTCGCAAGACTCCCGGCTTCTTCCGAGGTAAAGAAGTGTTCCGTGCAAAAATTGCAAAAGGGCAGTCAAAGTCGGAAAGTGAGAAGGTGGGGCCCGCGTAAAGGGCGTTCACCCATCAGGTCATCGGCCGGATTTCGGCATTCTTGTCATCTCCGCGAGTTCTTGTCCAATTCTTTCTCTAAGTATGTGTTGTTAAAACATTCTCGATTTGGTTTTTATCTTCAAAAGAAGTAGCATCATTCCAGAAATGATTCACAGGTAAACTAGAGTTGATATGGCTTTTTTTATTTATGAAGGTTACGGTGAACGGAGCGCGACCTTACTTTAGGTCGCGGAGTCATTGCCCCCGACATTCTCTCTAGCCTGCACCTAGGCTCACATTTTCGAATGATTCGTTTTATACGTGATTATCTGGGTTTTTACAATTGGTCCAGAGACGTTGTCTTAGTCCTGAAACATCTGCCTACTAGTTGAAAACATACCTGAGATGAGGTGGGCCTAACGGTACATGGGGATGTTTTTTTAACCCAACATGAGAACAACTTTCAAAGAGTCCGACGGTTTTCAATCTCTGCGTTGGGGTGGGTCGGGGCGGATCGTTATACGACAACCACCCCGTTGGGTTCAACGTTCCCTGGCCAAAAGAGCCGACTTTACGATCCGTTTCGCAATAAAACTATAAATTTCGCAAAACTTTTCACTTTCGGTAGAAAGGGTCGGGGATTACAGGGCGTACCGGCTGTAGTTTTCACCCCGGCTATTTTTCCATCCACCCAGGCAATCCTACAGTTTGCCATTAAGGTAAAAACCGTGTTCAGACTTTCTTACTCCAGGACATATTTGTTGTAAATACTGCTATAATGTAAGAAAGGGAAGGACGGTAGGTTGAGTTAAATTCTTATGAATATTTATGTCAATTTGCATACCGACTACTTATCCGGGCACCTACATGAACGTCCTGGTTAATGACCCTTTAAAAAACTGTCCGCGGGCAAAAGAAAAATGACCTTTCTCTCAAAATCGGTGGTCTACCGCCTTGAAAAATTGTGGAATCGAAAAACACCAGGGGATGGCCTCTGGCCATCTGCGGAAGGTGAAGGTTGTTCATCGTTTCGCGGAAGTAAAAGAGTTGTTCCTCGGATGCTGTGCAGAGGGCGCTCGGTGAGGGTCATTGTCCCATAACGGTAACCTGCACTTGACACAGTTCTGCTCCCCCCCTCGTACGGCCTGTACACCTGACTCTGTACAGCCCCGCAATGCCAGCCCGGGTCATACATGTGTTTACCCTGATAACAGGGGGTTGACCTCAGTGTCTCCCGATTGCCTCCAATGGAAATACCGATACCTACAATTCCATCGCAACTTATTTTCCAAGGATTTTTTCCATAGGTAAAAACATTTTTAATACAGATATTTAGCCTCAACCATTGAAACGATTGTGGCGTTATCTCAAATCTACAATCAATTAAATATAATTTTAAAAAAACAATATACGCTTTAATTAAAAATCATAATTGAATAAGAATGAGGGAGATATCTCTATCACGTTTAATGATTTATTATACAATTCTAATTTTATTGAGAAAACAACAGTATTATTGTCAAACTCTCTTTTAGATAAATCTTAGTGACATATATCGATGTATATACAATTTAAATATCAACTGTTTTTCATTAATCTACAACTTCTTTTAATTAATCTGTACATAGTTTATTAAAACATTATTGTGTATATAGGCATGTAACATTTTTACTAGTTTAAGCACATACAGTTAATATGTCCATTTCCATTTAAAAGAAACGAAAGGAACCATAAAAATCCGTCATTTTATTTAATTTGTACTTTCTGTTATTTACTTCATTCGAAGCACATAAACACTTATACTTGAAACTTGAATTGCTTGGTATAAAAATAATTTTTTTTTGTTCTTTCGTTATGTTTATAACCGTTTCTCCTTTCTTAATATTAAATCGTATTGTATATTAATTATTTATGCAATAAGAAAAGGATTATAATTGTAAATTTCTATTCAAAAAAAATTTAATCGTGGTGAAATCATTAAACTATAAATTTTATTAAAATATGGAAGAATATAGCTGCAATAACTTCCGTTGAATATATGTAAATATGTTAGTAAAAATTCTATGATGTCTTTCTGATTTTACTTGTTTTCGGTTGAGTAATCCAGAAAAGATATGTTTTTTGTTATATGTATAATTTAGTCTTGGGTTAAGAATAAGGGAAAAATTAAGAAGACACTGGTGATAATGGTTTAGTTAGTTTAACGTCCTTTACAAACGGATTTTAAAAAAATTAAAAATTTATGCTCGCATTTATACCTCATAATTTACCAAATAATAACCAGTTTTAATTTTATGATCAATAAATTTAACAGATTCTTTTAACTATATTTTCAAAATGTTAAACTTCCCAAATTGAAAGACCATTCTCGTTCCTAAGTTCCGCTGACGAAGGTAGAGGGCGCAACCTAAAGACGTCCTCCTGGAAAGGAAGAAAGTCCCAATAAGTGTTTCACTGGGCCGCCTACGTAGGGAACAATTTGTAATGATCGAAAATTTTTGCCTAAAACGTGTGAGTTTTTACGTTACCGAATTTGGAACGTGACTCCTAGAAAAACAAAAGACCCGGACGTTGGATTTCTCCCCTGATCAATATACACCTTGATAAATTTCCAATAATTATTTATAAAAATACAACAAAAGACGTTTGTTGTCGTGCCCGGCGGCTGTTTTACACGCGCTTGACACCCTGGAAGAAAGTGCGGTTGAACTGATTTTGTAGGCCATAATGTCAAAGAGGTCGATGACCTTCCTTCTTGTTTCTTTCCTTGCTAGTTTTATTAAGTTCCACATATGATGGTCAAAAATCGATTATTGATACACGTGAACAAAAACGAAAAGCGTACCAATAATAACACCACAAAATTTTCTGACACTTAAATAAACCCTATGAGAACACTTTTTTGTAAAGGACCTGTAAAACAATATGGAACAATTTTTTTTCAGGTGAAATGGCGAAATTTTAGTATTATTGTTAAACCACTGACAAGAAATGCATAAGATAGTCGTGGTGAAGAGCTATAAAAGACCGTCTGGCAATACAAAAATAGTGAGCTTAGAAAACCCACCAAAATTCAAAACAGTATCATCTATTATATCTGATAATATAAATTTTTAGTTTAAAAGTGAAGGTTATGCTAATATTTCAAATAGGGTTCAAATTATCTGATAAATGCATTTGTTGTCATCAAAAGTCCGGAGGTCGCTGATCTTCTCCTTGATAAACCCTTTCACTAAGCTGAAGCGCAATGCCCAAAGTCTAGAAAAGTCCCGTTTGAATTCTTTAAGGCATGGCCATCTATACAACAGTGGGCCAGTTCCTAAGGTTTTCTGATTCTTTGAGATTCTGCAAATGAGAAAGGGAGGCCGAGGTGGTTATTTTGTAGGCCATGACTCTGGAGGTCAATAACCTGAAGGAACTGAAACAGTGATTCGGAAGAAAGTTTTTTCTATTTGACTAAACTTCATTTTGCTCACAGAAAAGAACAAAGACAAATAAAAGATTACAGAGAAATTTGGGCTTAAGAATTAAATAAGAATATTTTTTGGTTAGGGTAACAGCGTTCAGGTTAGAAAGAGCGACTGAGGAACTGATTTTGTAGGCCATCACACATTAGGTCAACAACCTGAAAATACAACTACGTAAAGAATTCCTTCTTGACACAGGATTTCTTGAAATAAATATTACATTTTAATGAATACAAGGTTTGAACGTTATTTGAAGAATAAGAAAAATACTTCTTAGACGAAGATGGTTGGTAGAGTCAGATGGAAGGATTTTGTAGGCCAGGACACTGGAGTTCAATGACCTCTTGGCCACCGAGGAGGAAGTAGATCCCTTTCAGAATACATAGCCATCATCAATCAAAGCTTGAAGGATTTCTTAATCGTTGCCGTGATTTTAAGTCGAAAAAGTAAAATCTGGAATAGAATGTATTGTAGAGAATAAAATATCTTCGGAACTGATTTTGTAGGTCAGCACGCCTAAGGTCATCGACCCCCTCGACTTCTCAAGACACAAGTTTAATGTTAAGGCCAGTTTATAATGAACAAGTTTAATTTTTACTGTTTTGATTAGCGCATGTTATTTTTGGTAAGGATCATTTTATGAAAACTGGACTTGAATTGATTTTGCGGATCTTTTTAAATTTAATGAATGATAACTTTAGCTTCAAAACTGATGTTATTTTGATTGACTATTGATGACGTTTTATACAACGAATCCTTAACATTTATATATTTTAAATACTGTGGAAAAAGATTTTTTAAATTCTTAATGGGTACAAGGTAATGGTCAAGGTGAGTTGATATAGGAAGTGCACTTTTCATATGTTAGGTACCTTGTACCATTATAGGTTTAGAACATTCGCATAAATATTAACAGAAAATTACAAGATAAAAAGTAGCACCAATTTTTTAGGTCACACTGCAAGGGTCAGTAACCCGTACAGAGCTCATAGTCAGAAACCTTGGTATCTGATGGGATTACAAGTTGATTCGCTCTCTGTTGAATTTTCATCCGGAATAAAATCATATTCCAGATTTTGGAGAGAGCCCGAGGGCGACGACCCTCCTCGGGTCCTGTTACATCAGGGAGCATAAGTAAGGTGGACTAGGAATGGGGCCATCCCCTCTTATGACCCAATGAACTTGTGTCCCCATTACGGCCATGGTCCCTTGGTCTAGAAGTTTCTGGTCTTATCTACGACGCACTGATTTTGAGGTTCTTTTCATTTTCAACGGTTTGTGGATTGATATAACAATAAATGTCAATATTTATGTGTATACAGGCTACTGCCTGGTTGCAGTTAATCTAACTACTCAATGTTTCTTACCTCAATGAGCCAACCTCAAATCTCAACGTTTAAACAAAATATATAAAAGATTTATGGTCTAAGCATTATGTTAGGTTACTTTTTAATTAATTGATTTGTAACTTTGATGTTAACAGGCACACTCCATAGTGTCTTAAACCTTTGATTTTGATTGATATAGGCTCAAAAACGCACATGCACGTACGTACATTCATACAAACATGTAGTGAATTGAGGTTACTTTCATAATCCACCGTCAATTCCAGCTTTTGCTATTTACAGTAAACAGCCGGCATACACGAGAATCACCCAACCCGAGCATACTGCAGACCGCAGTCGTCCGTCCAGCCACTGACATTGAAGTCCAGGGGTGCTGTCAACAGCTAGGTCAAGTCAGCGCTCTGTACTGTACACTATACAACAAACCTAATTGGGTTCAAGGTGGAACTCGATATTTCGCCATCGATTCTCTCACATCACATGTTCAGGGTAGTCGGTACATTCACGCTAATGAATACATTCACTCTCAACACAAATTTGGCTGTTCGTAACTGTTATTACTATATACAAATAGAACAACCCTGTTTCCTTCAGGAATTGAAACAGGAGACATAATGTTTCTCGCTGTCGTGCTCAAGCACAATTCTCAAATCTGGTGGCGCTCTCTATATAGAGCCAAGGAAATGCTTCAGTGAATTGGGTGGGACATATCAAGCAACCTTTTACAGCGAACCAAAAGTAATTGTCTATTCTTAAAAATTTGAGACACAAGTATTACATTGATAATTGACAAAATAATATTTTTTAACTAGTTCAAAGTGATGTTTTATTGGGTAAATCCTATTACTACTAAGATTATTTTAAGTTTCATAATTACAATGGTATGACGATTATGTTGAGAAAGCCTGAATTCAACTGCTTGAATTATTTACTTAAAGAATGTTTTTGCTTATTACTGTGTCTTTGAAGTATTTTGTGTTATGTTTAGTATTAGAAACATGTTTTTCAAATATAAATATAAAAACATACAAAACTAAACTAATGTTCTTCATCTTTTATATATTTTCAAGTAAACACAATAACTCTGGTTTATCTGGTTTAACTTGTAATGAAATATACCCTGTACCCGCTTATCAACCACTTGTTTACAATTTACCAAACGAAGTTCTCATACATTTTCCGTTCAATATTAAAGAAAATACGTACTGTAACGGTACATATATTGTGTATGTGATATGTCAGTACCCAAAAATTATTCACTGCCCCGAAAAGGAATCGATTGAGGGGAGAGAGAGAGCAGGTCGTTGACCGCACCCCACTTTCCTGTCTCTAACACACTTAACTTGCTTAACTTTACTTTCATCTCGATACAATGAGATATCATATATTGGCATAAAACAATAATAGTAATGACAACAATAAAAACCAACGGATAATAGAAATGAAGTAGATCGGTTGAAATTATCAGGTTAAGCTCTACTTTAGCTATTGTATTAAGTTTTTATTTATTTATTTATTATTTTTGTTCAAACAAAATGATAACGATGCCATTAGAGAGATTTGGGAATAATCAAATTATTTATTTTTAAAAAGCCGTCCAAGGGTTCTCACTTGCGATCGACGAACTCGAGACCGCGAATTATGTAGGACGGAACACTTTTCTTCAATGCCCCCTCTTCAACTGCCTATATCGCGTTCATTCGAGCTTACTTTCTCAGAAGAAGTTAATTTCCGCGGAATTGTCCGACTTTTTCTTACTACTAGGTTCAGAAGTGTCTATGAGTAATGTAGTACAATACTTGAATGAATTTCAAACTTTACACGCTGATCCTTCCTTTAATTAAAAATTTATACGACCCACGATTTTATCTAGTTTTTATATATAATAAAGATTTTTCGTGGGGCGTTTTGTTGAGGGTTAGGGGGTGGCGGTGAAGTGGGCGACGCTGGAACTCATTGGGGTTGGTTAGGGTCGTGTTTATAAATAGTGGGGTGAACGACCCGCCGGCGGTTCAACTTTAGAGCAAACAGAGAATATAGGGGGGGGGGAACTATTATTCCAGTTAATGTAATAAAACTTCATACATTTTTATAACTTATAATGTAACTATAAATCGTTTATAAAAAATAATATTTTAAATATAATGTTCATATCACTGGAAAAAATGCTAAATCATAAAATTTTGTATAGAATTGATTTTTCTTGTTTCTTGATTCTTTTCACACATTTACATTATATATTTTTAAGGAGGACATTAAATGGTAAAACAATCGACCAAAAGTTTTTCACACTTTAGAAATCTTTCATACAAGCCAGTTTATACTTTATTTTGTAAAATCTGTACTGTAGTAAAATGAACTGATTGCCGATCATTCGATTAATATTAGTTATTCGTTTGGTTATGTCTTATTTGACACATAAACAAGCTTTATTATTTGAAGCACATATTGTCAAGATATTGTCATTACTTTTGCGTGAACAGACTTAAGTATTGAATTATTGTATTTGTTAAGAATAATTTTTATCATTGTCGATAGTCGATGGATGTATACAGTAGTTGTAAAGTGTACGTTATTATTAATATGAGGAAAATGTTACTTACAGCGACACGGTATGGTTGACTGATGTTGAAACTGTAAAAACATGATGTATGTACAATTTCTTGGATAACTAAACCAGGTTTTCCCTGTTTCCGGGTTGAGGGTTAAGGGCAGATTGGGGGTGGTTAGGGTTTTGTTTATAAAGGGAGGGGCAGGAGTTCATTGACCGTTAGTGTAGTAAAGTAGGCCTTTCTGAATGGAGCGCCGGTTGTAGGTCGATGACGTCGCTTGGGGGATCTCTCCCAGAAATGCACTTACATCTCCCGGAGGTGCATTCGCGCAAGTGCAACTCCCCACCCCACTTTCTTGTTATCCTCGGGAAAAAAAACTTAGCGATACCGAGATCGATAACGGTGTCCTGGCAGTTAACGTCGAGCCGAGCCGTTAACGCCTTGTCGCAGGCGGACGGGTCCCGAAAACCCCCGGTTCGGGTACGAGAGTGCGAACGGCCGGGGCACCTTTCGGGTACTAACGAGGGGTCGATGCCCTCCCCGGACTCGATTTCTCGTCGCCAAGTCGAGCGCATGCGGAACTGCACAAGCATACAGACAGAATTCCGGATGCATCCAGTGTTAGGGTAGGTCGGACATACACAACAACCCTCTCAGGTAAGCTTCTTCACTTTTCAAAAGGAGAAAAAAATTCATTAAAGTTTTTCGAGCTCAAATCTCTCAAAAAGCTAAAAATAAATTCACAACATTTTCATGATAATTTAAAATGGTTACAATATATAAAATTATAATTTCTTCATCAGTTAGGATAAAACAAAAAAATAATAAAACATAAACTTTGAAATACATTTCCTAACTGATACAGTAAGCCAAGGATAACATCGATTCGTAAATTTGACGTCACCTGTCCTATTTCTTAGATAGTAGGTTAACAAAAATGAAAGTGACTTACGTGCCGAAGTGCCGATGAAGGGGTGCACCACCCCTATGTGAAATGCCTCGCGAAAAAAAATGTTGTCCCTCACTTAGGCATGGTTTTCCAAACACGGTCATAAAGAGTTTCCAAGTGAGGATTTTCAAGGTTGAAAGTTAGCGCCATCGACTGGTCTGCGTCGAATCCGCCTATGGTTCAGGCCATAACAACAGGATTATTCATAAGAAAAACAGGGTTTTACATAATTAAAGTAATTTTCATACAGACCGCTCATAATTAGTGTGTTCAATAGTGTATAAAAAGAATCTGTTGTATAAAGGCAAACCTTCGAGTATTCCTGGTCATCGCAATTGAGCAGCAATGTCCTCCATTTTGATTTTCTTCTCAGTAGGTTAGTAGTGTTCCGAGAGGGTAGACAGCGAAAGTGACCTTTTGTAACAATTTTTCTACATTTTTCTGTAAGTAATTCAATTTTAACTAACTAGAGTATCATCGGAATTTTATTACAAGATACCAATTTTTCAACACAAAACCCCCTATTCTTGATGAGGATTGACATAAATAAAACAGTAAATCTGTTTATGTATGTCTAAAAAACACACAATGTGAGATAAACTCTGTTCAAATTTGTTTAATTTGTAATAATATTTACTTAAAACTCGTAATAATTCTATTTCAAAACCATGTACATATCTTACATTATAATATAATGAATTTAATATGGTTTTAGTTCAGATAAAATATTAGTTAGATATTCTTCTTTTCGTTAAAAAAATCATGATTATTAATGAGAACCTTGAAAGATTTAGATTGTGTTTGCGTTTGTTTGAAAGCGTTCCAACTGGGTCTGTAAATAGTGCAGTCAAGGGCGCGAGCGTTTATAATCGACGAGAAATGCACTTTCTAACTAGTCTAGGCACAGATTGTGAAACAGGAAAGATTTCAAATGCCTCCCTCAACTCGTTCACGGGTCTCCGTCCCTGGTTCTGCCAATTTTGCCCCGGATTAGCACCAAGGTCGGCTTGTTGCCGGGGCGGTGCATTTTGACTTTAAATTTAGACTTTGACAGCTTTAACCAAGGACAAGAGCCAGGCACGGTCACTTTTGGCAGAACAAGCCTACTTCCGTGTTTCATCTTCTATTACAAATTTTGCCTTTATTTTTCCACCAAAAAAATGAAAATTACTTTTTAAAGAGCATTGTTCAAAAGTCACAAAACGCCATGGTTATTTTACTTAATCTTAATCATTCAGATATCAACTCATCAGCAAGTTGTCCTTAAAAATGTTTAAGAATTTTATATTATAAATTGGAATGTTTAATTAAATTATTCCGTCCCCACCATGTTTGCCAGGCGCCATATTGGGTCTGGCGCGCTATTCCTAATATTCCTCAAAAGGTTAATTTTGAAATATTCTGCGTCTTATACTGTACGGTGGTGCACGGTGAGGTTTACACATCGGAAAGGAAGAAAATACTGAATTGGCCAATAAATCAAAACCTAGATACACACATTTCGATATAATTTGAAATTAAAAAGGTGTGTAAAATAAGTTTTTGAAATAAAAAAAAAGATTTTACTTCACGGCGCTCTGGATGCTAAACCGCCGTGATCGTCCTGCCAGGCGTTTTAGCATAAACTGGGCCCCGTTCTATTTTTAAACACTGCCATTCCCATGTGAACTGATTGTGAACAATTTTTTTTATACAGATTTGGGATTGGCGATACGATTGTAATGGTCAGGGTGCACCTCCTGGCTAAATTCATTGGCAAGCAACTTTAGATTCTCTGCAATGAAATACCCAGACAAGATAAGACAAGTAAGTGCAGCGTTAACATAATTTTTTGAAATTACTTAATTACTTTTTTCCAATAAGGTTAATTGAAGTGTACAGTGTACGAACAACCCTGAAGCAAATTTAAAAATTTCTAATAAATTAAATCGCCTTCAAAAAATATTTGTATAATGGTATGAAAATTTTTAGCTCAAAACGATGAGAGATTTTTTTCTAATCTAGTTCAATCCTCCGGTTAAAACTGGTAATTGTTTATAACGTCTTTTATAACAAATAATAAAAACAATTGCAATACGTATTCTCAATTTAATTTTCGTTAACATTTGACATTGAAACATTGTATATGTTTTATTATTATGCACTCTTAATATTTTAAAAGAATTGACTAATTTTAGATTTCTGTAATAGTATATCATTTAAATTTATTATACCCTTAATATATTTATATATTACATTGCCTGTTACGATGCCAATTTTTTTTTCTTTTTTTTCTTGAGTCACAGACAGAAATAATTGTTCAGTTCAGGTATCTTTATTTAATTTTTCCTCTGATTTCAATTAAAATTATTTTACCTCTATATATAACATTTTATTTTGGTTCATTTAAAATCTTTGTCATGAAAATGCACAAATAAGAATCTTAAGAATGTTGTGATGAATTTTGAAGGATTTACCGTTTATACTAAAACGATATCGTTAAATGTGTTGGCAAGTTGAACAGCAGAAAGTCTTGTAGTGAAGATCGTTACTAAAAACAGTATGTAAATATGTCATCATACCCAAGCAAAGAGGTTTTTTTAATGAAATTATTTTGGTTTCCTCGATGACGAGTCATCATTTAAAATCAAACATGTTAATCTCGATAATTATTTAATGTGGTTGTCACACCTTTATTTAATTTATTTGTTTGATTTTTACATTTTTCGCCGAAACCAAATAAATTATATTATAACTTTATTGACAATTTCTGAATAATTATTTATTGGTAAAAAATAACCAAACAGTTTTATATTAATGAAAGTCATAAAGTCAAACAGTGAAGAAACATGTTTTGAATTAAATAGTTTAAGAAAATGTTGGAAAAACAATTCAAATCATAACAATGGCCAGAACTGGTATACAAAAAATAGGAGATTTCTAATATTTTCTTCTATTTCTGAAAACTGGAACTGGTTGATCGTTTCCCACGACCATTCAACATCTCTTCTTATTTGATAGGATGCCTTGTCATAAAATTACAAGAAGAACATGGCTTCTAAAAGTTAGAAAATCCGGGATCTAGGTGTCGGCTCCAGCAGCCGCCGCCCCGTCGTTGGGGGGCGGTCCAGAAAGTGAAAATGTGCTTGGTCCAGACATTCTGTATTGGGGTAGGTTCAGACGGGTCGATATAGTCCGCCGACTGGGTTGGCTGCGATCGAACGAACGCCGTCTGCGACTTCTCTGTTATACTGGCCATCCGAGGGAAATTTTTAAAAGTGAAGACGGGCATCGAATTGGAAGACCTTGAAGACCGCAGAGTGGTAAAATGTAAATAGGCTTCTTTAGCCATCAGCTCTACTGCTGATTTTGCCACGTAGATAAATTTCTTAACACAATAACGAACTGAACTTACATGTCTGCATAACGGAATGAGATAACTAATAGATCCAATATAGGAGAAGACCTAATGACTCATATCCTGCAAATAATAACAAAGTTAATCTTTCCCTTATCTTTTTGACAATTTATGAACTTAATTTATGGAAATTATCATTCCATTAAATAATAATGTGCATAGAAAGGATACATGTTTCAAATTTAAGTTTTGTATATTAAATGCAAACATAAATCTATCTTAAAATAATTCATTCATTGGCAATAATATGTTGAACAAGGATTGATTGAATGAAACATTGATCCAGCAAAAAGCAATAGTTACTAGTTTGTATTTATTAAAAGTATTTTCCACCAAGAAATCTAAAAATATCAATTTTTATTGAACATTTTTGTATTGAAACATCAAATGGCGGGACAAAATGTTTTTGGACAGAGGGTTGGGATAGACGCCGTGAGATGGCACGGTCGCCTTATGTGGGTCAGTAGTGTGTGCCCCGTCCTTATCGACCGGAATTGTACTCGCCGTATGGATTTCGCTCGACCTTCGTCGTCTAGACACGCCATGTCTTTCGTTCGAGTAGTAGTGTCGTCGATAAACCCGCCAACCCCCAAACAACCCTTACCACAGACAAAGCTTTACCCCTTACCCCTCAAATACGGAAATGTTTTCTTTTAACTTAATTTTTTGCTAATTTATTAAGACAATAAAATTTTCTATTTAAAATTGACGTTAGATATTATTAACATTGAGTGAGAAAAGCTGCTTTGCGATCAATCTGGTTTAATTAAACGATTCAAAATAAAACAATTGATTTTTGAACTAATACAATTGGCTACAAAACCTATCAAAACCTTCAACGCTCATGTTTTCTGTGTCGATTCTAAAATAATTTAAGTATGCGTTCGAATATAATATATTATATCCAATATCGACTGGATAAAATCTTTTGAATGTAAAATGCAACTTTATTTGGTCATCCGATATTTCTCTAACGGATTTGAAATTTTCATTGTTTCCAGGAACAGGTGGTGATGGTGGAAGAAAGCAGCGGTGGCGTAGACGGGGGTGCTTGGGACCCGGCGACAACGAAAGAGGAAGAATTCGAAAAGCACGCCGTCTACATCGTCCTCGATCAAAGCCCACCTCCGAACGTTCCCAACAGGGCAGAGGCCTCACTTCCGAGGAACCTGGTCCTCAGGCCTTCTCAGGCGCTGAGCGATGTGATGGGCGTCTGGAGCACAAGCTATATCCCGAGGGGTACTCGATTCGGTCCTCTTGTCGGTGAAGTTTACGCCAAGAACGACGTCCCGTCGACGGCCAACCGGAAGTACTTCTGGAGGGTAGGTTCATTCTTTCTTTCTATTATGGTGGTACGGTCTAACTGACTTTGGAGGATGAGCCGAATTATTTTGACCTTCGGTGCACGGTCTCACTAACTCCTATGTTGTAAATACCGGAGTAAATCTTTTAACACGAAATCCTATCAAAAATCACATATTCACCCTTTCGTATCTCTTCTCTCTCACAGGTGCAAATCAAAGAAGAACGAGCTCATTATTACCCTTCCAAGGTACGCTTTTCTATGTTTTCCATCTTATATGACAACCTGACAATCTCATTTTCCTTCTAACACCTGCATGTTCGATTTACTTATTAACTACTTAGTTATTATATTGATTGCATTTCTAAACCCCAAATCGTATTTCAGGTTTATAAAGAAAATCAACTATTTTACTACATTGATGGATACGACGTTTCTAAATCAAACTGGATGAGATATGTCAATCCCGCATATTCTTCGGAATCGCAGAACCTGATAGCTTGCCAGTATAAGGTATTGTAAAGTTACACGACAATATTATTCTTACTTAATGTGATTTTTTTTGTAATCAAACCTATTGTTCACAGATGAGTATTTACTTTTATACAATTAGACCAATTTTGCCAAACCAAGAGCTTTTGGTGTGGTACTGCAGAGAATTTGCTGAGAGACTGAACTACCCACTGACGGGTGAACTTATGCTCGAAAGAATAAGTACGCATACAATTGTTTTGTTTTTTTATGTTCGTTCCTTCGCATTTACTAAACCATGCTTTGGTTTTAGGACAACAAGTTCAGCAGACTGTCCCGGTCAGTACGAATAATAAAAAGACGGATACGATCGAAGTTAGTTCTTCCACTGTAGTGAGCACAAGCGAAGTAGCCAGGGTTGAGAAGCAAGACCATCATTTTGACAGGCTGAACAACAATTTCACGCCTGAATACGATGTACCTCATACGACGGACCATCCCCCCAAAAGGGAGGACTCCGCTAGTCCTCCGACGAGGCACGAGGACGAAGAAGAGGCTAAAGAAAAGGAAATCGGTGACGGTTCCGTCAGATCCGATGAAGGATACCATTCCCATGGATATCACGACGAAGTACTAACACCTCCTGAACATTCTTCTGATTCGGATGACGGCGACAACAACTACGTGTTGGATTTCAGTAAAAAGCAAGGCGGTCAACCAATGGAAACGATACCCGAAGAGGTAGCAACTTCAGAAGCTTTGCCATTACAGCAAGCAGAGCCCGAAGTTATGGACAGGAACGAGTATAGGAAAGTTAAGATTAAGATGAGCAAAGCGTACAGCGGCAAAGAATCAAAAGAAAACAGTCCTTCTCCACCACCGGTGGCTCAAATTCCTGAAGAATCTTTGGATCAAAGGAGGTACTACGAGATGCCGCAAACATCCATCTTAGAGAACATACTTCTCAGATCTCGCGAAAGGCGAAATTCCGCCACTCCTCCACCTACTTCCCCTACCGAGATGGCTTACTCATACAAGAAATCTCACAGATATGGGAATCTTAGCCCTGATTCCACGCTGAATCCGGTAAGAAGGTATTCGCCACCGCCTCCTGCGCCAGGTTACGATTATCAATACTTCCAGTCACATTACCCGACGCCTCCTCCTCAATATTCACCTCCATCCAGTTCAACGGCCTATTTGCATCCTCCTCAGGGTGCGCCGATAGACGAATACCGCGGTCCCCTATCCCCTAACGGGACTTCAAGAGGATACCGGTCCCTTCCGTATCCTCTGAAGAAGAAAGATGGAAAAATGCATTACGAATGTAACGTTTGTTATAAGACTTTTGGCCAGCTGTCCAATCTCAAAGTTCACCTGAGGACACATTCTGGCGAGAGGCCGTTTAAATGTAACGTCTGTACAAAGAGTTTCACACAGTTGGCTCATTTACAAAAACACCACCTTGTGCATACTGGTAATATATTTGGAATTTTTGATAATTTATCATATTTATTTATTTTACTGATTTTTTGTTATTTTTAAAGGAGAGAAACCTCACCAGTGCGAGATATGCAAAAAAAGGTTCAGCTCAACGTCCAACCTGAAAACACATCTCAGGCTACATTCAGGGCAGAAACCTTACGCGTGTGACTTATGCCCGGCCAAGTTCACGCAATTTGTTCACCTAAAACTGCACAAAAGACTACATACTAATGAAAGGCCATACACTTGTCAAGGGTGTAACAAGAAATACATCAGTGCATCAGGTTTAAGGTAAAAACGGACAAATTAATACATAATCTAAGCCTATTGCTTAACGTGCCAAATGATTAACTTGGTTTTTTCCGTTTGTAGGACACACTGGAAAACTACAAGTTGTAGACCTAACATCGATGAAGAACTAGCTTTAGCTGCTGCAGCCGGCTCTCCACCAGGCTATTACTACGATTACCCAAATTCCGACATCAATATGGGTAAGTAATATACAATTTCCTCTCCCACTAAATAAATCACATTTTACAAATGTTTAAAATCACACTGCGATTTTTGTCCTTCAGGCCCGGTGGAAAAAGAGAAACACGAGACTGACTCTCGGGAATCTATCGAGATGGGACGTCCTATCCCAATGGAAACACAAAGGCCCACTGTTATAGAATCGTCCCAGCCTCATATTATAGAGTGTACATAGATTTCAATTTAAATAGAAAATTAATGTTAATTTAAATACTCGAGTGCACTACTAGGTCGGGTATTTGCGATTGTTTATTTTTCTTGTTAAAATATAATGTTAAAAAATCCAGTTCAACAATGGATGTTAATTTTATCGAACTACTGCGTTATAAAAATAAACCTGTTGATTGTTGTTATTGTTTAAAATAATTATTAGCCAATGTGTCAATAAGCATTATTATTTAAAACTATCGGAAAAAATGTTTTGATTTAAACTAACTAAAGACTTTATAAACTACAAATTTTGGAATTTTAACCGACCGGTTTTAAATAAAGTGCTGATAATGGATGCCAATTTTCACCTGTTTTATTGTTGTTATTGTTATTAAGAGACAAATGAATTGTTTAACAAACAATCGCAAAAACCCTTCCTTGTGAGAACATGTGCTCAATGCTCGCCGAGGCGGCACTAGTCCTTAACGCCTTCTCTCGTGCACATGTCCGATTTCTGTGATAAGTTTTAATAAGATTTTATAATATACATATATATATATTATATATTTATTGTCTCTAATTTATATTTCATTGTTGCAACTGATGTCATCCTTTTGGCCTCAAGTACCAAAACAGATTAGAATTTTTTATATTATATATACTGAATAAATGTGTAAGCAATAAAGATCTCGATGGAAACATTTTTTATATTTGATGTCAGGCATTAAGAATAAAGTAAAATTGAATTGAATGATTTTTCTCAAATATATATTCTGATATAACTATGTAATGATAATGTTAATGTGTTCAAACACTTCGATGTATTTCACTGTTAGTAAATTGTAAATGTCTGATGCTAATTTTATCAAAAAGTTCAATTATAATTATAATTATTACTATAATCAAATTGATATTTATATGTCGCTGAACTGTTCGTTTGTGTCTGTGCTCATATGTAAAAATGAAATCCCTAGTACAAAATCCATTTGGAAGGTTAAGCTTTATCTGTCCGTATGACTAACCTGTAAAAAGAAGAAATTAGTTTTTGTTTGATTTCAGTGTTAGCTTGCGAGGACTTACATTTGATCTCAACCGCCTTAAGTGTCTGCATGAATGTCTGTCTATGAAATTCCGTTGCTTCGTAATATTTATTGTTGGACCGATTTCTTCTTTTTAAAGCGCGACCAAGTCGCAGGAAACATCAGTATTAACTGGGTGTCTGTCAATTTTTAACTATCTTGGACGCTCAAAACCCATGAATTGTGTGATGGAAATGTCACAAATACTTCCATTTGGAGTATGTAAATATAAACCATATTATTTTTTCTTCTTAATTTGTTTTAGAAGCACAAACTCTACCAGTGTCTATTTTTATTTCTTTTGTTCGATGTTGCTGAGGTTTGCCATGTGATAAACGAAGATCTGCAGCCTCATCATTGCAATATGTGTAGTTGTAAATTATTTGTTGTACAGTTGTTCTCTGTTTTTAAGTTTCAAATGATTACTGTAAAATGGGATTAGTTATTTATTGTAAAAGGTGTATGAAATCTTTAAAAAAGTAAAAATATTAAAGGTTTTATATAGCTTCTTATTTTTACATTACGATTATGATTTTAATCTGTTAATGTATTTCTTTTGTTTTGTAAATCTGTTAATAGGTGTTGACATTTCCAACACAATTTTGTAATTATTGTTTGTTTTTTTCTGTAAAGTTTTATTTATTAAGGACTGTCTCTTTCTCTTTTGGTTGTAAGCATAATTTAAAGTTCAGTCCAGGGTGGTTATTTTTAAATAGATTATTTTATCAGTGCTGTAAAGAATAATTTTAAAAGAAAAAAACAAGATTGTTGACTATGATTTATTTTATCTCTTATATAAAATATTTTTCTGAACACGTTTCCACGACTGAGCCAATCTGTATAGTTATGAGGATATAATTATAAAGTTTGGAAAAGGATTGATGTTAATTTTAAATTCCTTTAACATTAACATAATCTTTATTTTAAGCGCTAGATTTATCGACCACCTTTCGACTCACGAATACTCTAGATCACTGAAGGGACTTGATGAACAGGCAAATTCAATTGTATCTGCCAAGCTTTCATCATATTTTACAAAACTCGTGGCAAAACAATCTTAAATATGTCTACAGATTTAGATAATTAATTTTTTCACAGACAATTTCAAATTTCTTTGAAGACCGTCTCGGTCCCAACTTCAGTCGGAAATAAATTTGAAGTATGTCGTCTATGAAAAACTTAATTATGTCAATCTGTAAACATATTTAAAGTTAGTTTGCCCTGATTTTAATCTTAAAATAGGTCTGCAAGCTTCGCAGTAACAACTTAATTAGTTTTTTCATCAACATCACACCATGATCGGGTGTATTCGTAAAACATTTCTAATTGTTTTTAATGCCCTATCCTAATTGTGAACAATTTTCTAATTACGAACATGTGCCTAATAAGTAGATAAAAATGTTTGGAGTGTCGAATATTAAGGTAAGTAAATGCTCATGTAATTAAAACTATACATCATTTCAGGAATCAAGGCGATTTGGACAGTATTTTTAGTGAGTTATAGTCAAATTTACAATAATACAGCAACTGATTAATTTTAAAAAAATATGTTCACCCTTGTACTTACTCTGCAGATTTTGACCGTTTCAAAAATATTCGGAAAAAATTTAAATACTTTATTTTTTTCATTATACATTAAACTTTAACTTTTCGGAAAATTATTGTTAATTTTTGGCTAAAATAGTACTAATATCGTGACCATCAAGGAAACTTTTTTTATGCTTAGCTGTTATGCAAACATTTTTATAAAGCTAAAAAATTGCTTATATACTTCTCAACCCTTCGAAGACTGTGTCCCTTTCATCAGTAAACTATTCTTAATAATTAAACAGGCTAAAGAAATGACATGAAACTTATGATTTAAATCATATCCGAGTTGACAGGGAAACCAGTCCTCTATTTATAATATATCTTCCATATACAATATGTTGTATTTGCATATAATATAAAATTTTGGTAATAAATTGAACTGTCTTTGTTGAATGACTTTCATGCATGTAATCATTAAGACCAGTCCAACTACTAAGAATGTATGGCCCTTTTCCTCAGTTATTCTACTTTTTTCAAACATCCCAATGTTAATTATATGCTTGGGTATCAGCTGGAAGAAGACATTTTCTTTGAAAAATATTTTTCCCATTAGAGAAAATTGCGGTTGGCAACTGTGGCAAATATGGCGGCGTAAACAATCGATCAGATCACCACCATTAGCCCTGGTTAATTAAATAGGTGTCGGATTTTTCCGTTTTTAGTTTCTTTAACGACCTCATCTATTTGACGTTATTTGAAACATGATAATATATATATTAAATATTTATACGATCAAAATCCGTATTGAGGTATTTTAAAGACCAATTTCAGAGAAACACTCATTTCTTAAGTCTAGATTTTGAGGAATACATTCAATTAATAATTACTTCAATGTTTAATAGGAAATCTCCTGTGAAAAGAAAAGCAATTAGGAATTACACCCGTTCAATCTATATCAGACATCAAATACATGAAAGAATCAACAGACAGATAGACTGGAAGAAGAGAAAAAAGGGTTGATCTTTGCTAAACGTTATTTTCAGTTGTTCCCCGCCAGGGAACTGAGTTCTCACCTTATATACGCATAAGAGCGGGTGTTCCTCAAGGAAGTATACTTGGCCCTTTTCTATTTTCCATATACACTGCAGATATTCCTACACACGTTAACGTTTCGACACACACATTCGCTGATGATACAGCGATTCTTACACGCAATTTGGACCCATCAAAACACTACGGTTCACAAAGTGGAGAATAAAGGTAAACCTAACAAAGAGCCCATAGATCAAGTTTACCCTATGTAAAAATGTCTGCCCTACGGTGAATATAAATGGATTTTCATTGTCTACCTTGTGCGTTATCTTGGACTTTTCATTGACAAACGATTGACTTGGAATCCCTATACAAGACTTAAAAGACAGCAAACAAACCGACGTTATGAATTTTTAAAAAGACTACTCGAATCAAGATCAAAATTAGACCTCGAAAACAAACTTTTAATTTACAAGACAATGATTAGACCTCTCTGGGCGTACGGTTGTGAAGTGTGGGGCTCAACCCAGGATTCCAATTCCCAACGTCTCCAATCAATCCAATTTAAAATTCTCCGTCATATTATAAATGCTCCTTTTTACGTTTCAAATTAATTTCAAATTCCATAAAGACCTACACATCCCGTTTGTACACGAACTCATCAAAACCCGATATAACAAATTTCATCAATCACTGAACACACACAGTAACCCCATTCGTACGAAATTTATCACTTCCAACACTACTTGAAAATCTTCGAAGACGATTGAAGCGAAAATGGCCCCGAGACCTTCTCATTGTGTGAAGACTGAACAAGATAGTGTGAAGGAGTGTTACCACTGGGCAACTTCTCCTACAAGAGCCTCAAATGAAAATTCACCATTTACTCATATTTACTTAACGCAACACTTGTAGTTGTAAATAACAAATAAATGTAATAAAAAAAGTTGTTGTTTTTTATTACATTTATTTAACAATGTACGATTAAACATACTTACTCAAAAAATCAAATAAAAAATAAATCCCACAGTAATCGTTGCAGATAATAACCTGGCTAGTCCACAGTCCATTTTTCTGGATCCTTCTATCTCTCGGTATACTCCAACGAGTCCAAGCTTCCCGTCATCGGTGAGGCACTCATCGCTCAGGTAACCGGCGTTGACCGCCATCTTTCAATTTTTTGAATAAATATCTTTATTTTTGTCCATACAGTATATTTTTGGCTAGTATTGTGAGATTTCTATAACAACTAGGGGCTTTTTCGACCTCTTTACAAAACTTTACTTAACTTACTTTTCTAGAAATTTCTCCATTTTTACTTAATTATTGTACTGGAAAAGTGCTTTTTGAACGCATACATGGGTGAGCTTAGATTGGTTAAAAAGATCACAATAAAGTTAAATCTATGTACCACTTTGTATGTACAATATATGTAGTGTTACATATTAATAATAATATAATATAAAAGTACAATTGGCATTTTTTGACGTCCATTTACTGAAACATTAGGTAGAGACGTAGTTCGAGAAATTGAACGTGATGACAGAATCCTTTAAAATTATCATCCTGGACTGGTGTCTTGTGTTCAGCAGTTATACGAGTTACCAAAAGAATATGGTTTGTCACAATCAAGTAACTATGTCCCTTATTCATGACTAAAATTGTTTGCTGTTAAAATGTTAAGAACAATTAACAAAACTACGGCTTTACAAGCTACTTGCTAAACAAACGTTTCATTTGTGAGAATGAAGGTTGCCGGGTAAGTTACCTTGATCATTTCACACGCCAGGCTGCACACGGAACATGGTGCAAAGCAGCTGTCTGACAGATCAATACAGCTAAGACAGTTAAACAATAATGATTGGAATAACCAAGTGACTGGTTCTTTCTTCTATGGCGTTTTCTTTTTTTTTTATATATAAATTTAATGACCTCATGAACATTGCATATCTAGCCAGACTCTCTATAATTATTTATAATTGCGTGTTTGTTTTTAGGGGAGGGGTATCGTGAAAAAAGGGCCAGAGGCGACGGCGGAAATCGAACCCGCGACCGCAGGGTCTACTAGCCGAGAGTATCTCACGCTAACCACTCGGCTACCGCGGCCCCCATATTAATCTTTAGTCGGTAAAAAAGGAGTTTTGTCAATTCTGACTTTTATAAAAATTACATATTGGATAATTTATAATTGTTCTGTAAATCAAAAACGGTTCTACAATCTCAATTTCAATACCCGGAATAAATACTAAATAAACTAGTTATTCAAGTTATTCTTTACCGTCTTCATCTCTGCTGCCTTTACAAAAGATACTGGCATCATGAAATATATTTACATCCCCCCCCCAATTATGGCTAGTTAAATCGTATAAATTAGCCTTGGAAAGATTTCTGGTATACGAAAGAAGCTACTGCTATGGTAAAACTTTCCTCACGTTCACCAAATATAAACCGTTTCATATTTGTCTTATTTTACATTCTCCTTTACCGATCTCATCGAGCTTTTTCTATTTAATCTGCTTTCCGCCTCGATATAACCAAACTCGCCAATATGAAACGTATGATTTGTTTAATTTTTGTCAAATCTTCCCTTTTCCACTTCGTGGTTTTTCAGTGAATTTTCCATCGCTTCTCTACTGTCCATTTCTTCAGTTTATAAAACCAACGAATTGAATTATTTATTTACCCTCTTCAACGTCTGTACGTTTGGTTAATTTCATCTTATATCATTCAATCTAAGATTTGTTTTTTAATAAGCCTATAGCCTCATTTTGGCATTTTCCTTTTACCTTTATTCTATTGAAGGAATGCTATTGGTTAGTCCTTTTTAAAAAAATTAGTCCATTCTGACAGAAAGTTGTTTTGCAACGATCCTGATTTCGAGCTCTTAGCTCATCATCAGATCGAAGGAGTTCTACAGCCTTATGATTAGAACTCCTTCAATCTGATGATGAGCTTAGGGCTCAAAATCCGAATCGCTGATCCTATTGACTGTGAATAGGAACTTTTATAAAAAGGATTGAACACCGCATTCATTATCCCATTCATCATTTTTATTCGTATTGATTGTTTCTTTTTGTAATATACTTTGTTTCTGTTCGACATTGAATATTCTTGTCATAAAATGATAAATTGCTGCTATTTCAGCAATAAATATGTTTTAGGATATTTATTCCAGCAAATTTAGACAACGCGTCAAAAACCTCTACATTTTTTATTGACTTGATAAACAATTAAAACATGTGGGTGTTAACAACTTGAAAAAATTTAAGTAGAAGCTGGGTATGGATGATAGTAGTGGTGAGGTAGGTATTTGTATCAAATGTATATTTTTATCCTTGATGGACACCACTGTGTGAGGTGGTTTGTTAAAAACGGTTTGTAAAAAATAGCGTGGAAGGAAATTGCAACAAATCTCCGTTAAAGGGACGAGAATATCCGGAAACGGCGTGTTCGTAGTCCCTCTTGAAAACGTAAGGCGATGGCTTGAAAAATTTGTCGTAATGGTTGACCGGGTAATCGACTTCTCCTGCCTTGTAAGACTCTGGAACGAGTCCACTACGAAGTAATGGAACATCATCTACAGAGTACTGCTGGCCGGAGCCTACTCCTTCCCCAACGCTAACACTAAAAATAACAATGACATATATTAAAATTTTGAGATTCTGAAAGGAATATTCATATTTGTTAAGGGTTAAAATAAAAATAAAAAGCTAAATATCAACTGTATCATCAAAACCAAAGTGAACAGATTTTTAACTTTATCCTAATCATATAAGTGTGTCCTTTTTAGAAGGCCCGGCTGAATTTGTCTTGAACCAATGGCGCTACCCCACCCCCGAAAGAGGTTTTAGAAGGATTAAAGGATTTTTATGCTGAAAACAATGAATTTGGTCAAAAAATGACAAAGTTATGGCCAAAAGTTTGAAAAAACGCATTCCTTTGGTTTGTTTTTAATTCCATTAATCTGCTTTTTTACTAAATTAAACATTAATTGACTTTATTGTGTTCATTCTGTCATTGTTTCAATAACTGGCTTTCAATAACTTCAAAATCTTAATTCCTGGAAGTAATACTTTTACAAGAGTACCTATTCAACCTATCCAAAATGAACCGAAAAGTACATTTTTCCGATCATCAACGAGTTGATATGTACGACTGCTTTGTTAATAGTAAATTAATTAAGGTTTTTAGTTGAAACAAAAAGACAGTGTCACGAGCGGGATTCGAACCTCTGACCTTCGGCTTGATACACCGCTTCTCTACCGCTTGATCTTGAGCTATATGACTTCGATCCACTCGGACACACTCTCAGCCCCACCTTTTAAATTTTCCCTCCTTTTTGCCATTTTTAGTGCCATTAAAAGCCTTAATTGAAAAATATCAATTGGTCAAGCGGACCACGAAAACTAGTGAATTTATTGATAGTGTTAGTACTGCCCGTCGTGCAGCGCGTTGGACTCCCAGAAATTTCCCGGTCGCTTAACAATAAACCATAGTATAGCTCCCAATACGAGGACATACGGATCAGTTCTTGTTCCATCACCAAGAAAACGTCCTTCCCTACATCCCATAGACCTCTATTGGCATACTAAACCGTTGGAATTTTCGAGCGTGGGCAGAGAAAAATCCGAGAATTTCACAACAATTATTTGAAGGTGAGACGTCCATTGAATCAGCACTTCCGGGATAGATGGATAGGAACTCATGGCTCGGTCTGTTGGCCTCCACAGTCACCCGATTTAACTCCACTTGGCTATTTTCTATCCGTTTAAAAAGTAGTGTCTACGTCAATCATAACGCAGTTGAAGAACTGCAGTAACGAATAGAAATTGCTTGTTCATCCTTCTCCCCTGATTCTATCTCTCTGAGGACTGGTTAAAAAGACTAAATCTTTGCAACATTACACAAGGAGATAGTTCTAACATGAAATGTGATTAATAAATAGGAAACGAAATGGCTCGTCATAAACTTTGTCATTTTTTGGCCGATTTAAAATCAGAATAAGAATATAATACGAGAAGAAATACTTAAAAATGATATTTCAGGATGCATAGTGTATTTAAAATTTTAATGTTATACAGAGCATGAGTAACCATGTATAACTTTTCTTGAAAAAAAAAAGTAGAAATTTGAAACTAGACTAACCAGTATTAAACATATTAAAAAAAGATATCCTGTGTACTAATTACTACTAATTACTGTGTACTACTTATAATTATCGAAATATAAAATAAATTAAAATACTTTTTTTTGCCTATAAAACAATATACACAAAGTGACTAAAAACTAACCCGTAACTATTCGTATTGCTACAAATTTTTAGGCTTGTTTGGCATTATATAAACTGAATTTAATCATTACATCCAATTATAATGTAAACAATGTATAAAGGCAATATACTCGCCTGTATGGTGCAGCTACTGCAGTGCAGATCAGACAGAAGAATACCTACAAAATTAAGAAGTAAGTGCATTTTAAATAAAATAAAATTTTCTCAGATTGTGACTTACGATCGTGTTCATTATCAATTTCGAGTCAAAAACTGAAACTGACGAGTTTCCATCGACTCTTTTATACCAAATGTCTAATGAGTCGAGACCAGATATGTATTTTTTTCAAGGCTTTTCAACATCGTAACACGAGTTTACATCTTAGGTGAAATTAATTACAAAATAATATTATAGAAAATAAAAAAATATAATTTCATCAATTACCAGTTTATAGTGTATATTTTATCCTAAATAGTACATTCAATGCAGAAAAAATAATAAAGCTAATGACAATAATTTTCAATTTTTATTAAATTATTGTACTAATTTTACTGCAAGGCAATACCTGTACAGGGGAATACCGCAAGTGGGCCAAAAGGATGACACAGATATCAACACTTCAGAATATTCCTCGCACAGGAGTAAAGGCCAAAGAGGCAACACAAAATTGCATGTCAGTAGCCATCCTTAAACCTATCGACTGATTGATACATCAGCGGATCCCAACCGGCATTTAAAGTAGAAACAACTAGTAGTACTTACTCCGGGTACTTCAGGCTACGTTCGGAGGTAACTACTCCACAGGGGAATATTAACGATTACGCGTTCGCCCGATGAAACCAAGATCACACCTGCACGGAAAGTAACCACACACAAACCACCTCCAATCAATGGAAATATTGTTAAACAATAAAAATACATAATTTTCTGTATTGCACAACCATGACTCGTAGGGAAAGATTGCTTCATCAGCAAAGATCGCAAAAATAACACCAACATTTCGGCGAAAGATAAGTGAGTTCCTAAAAGAATACAAGGCATATAGAACAGCCAGTCGCAACATATATCAGGACCACGTTGCCACAAGGGCGTTATTCACAACTTCCTGCCCAACCAGTGCCATCCACATCTACCCCTCCCCCTAGGTGACAGTGATTTCTCTATTGCTGGTAGCATTTGAGTTCAGTTAACCAGAAAGATACACGGACAGAGAGACAAACATAAACAGAGTGCTAAAGATAGAGAGAAAAATGCATTGGAAAGGATATACTTATGACGTGGATTTCGGGTGAAAAATAATAATACATTAGACAAAGATTTAATATACTAATTACTGAGTTAACAAAATATAAAATCAATTTTAGATCCATTTCATCTCTTTTAAAGCTTAATTAGTACTCAATAGAACTTACAATTATAGAAGAAAAGTAAGTAGGGGAAGTAATCCATGAATGATTTGAATTTGAAATTTCCATTATCTTGTACAAACATATTTTGGAAATAGTCAAAACAAAGGTGATAAACTCGAGGTGTAGAAATTAAAAGCTCGCTGATATCAGGTCCCGACTCATTAGTCCTTCGGTATAAAAGATTCCAAACGATGGAGTGTCGTCAGTTCCAGTTCTTGCCTCGAAACTGACAATGAACCCAATCGTAAGTCAGACCCTAAGTTTTACATTTTTGAAAATGCACTAACATTTCAATTTTAAAGGTATTCTTCTGCCTGATCGGCGCTGCAGTGGCTGTGCCGTACAGGTAAATATAATGTATTTGTACATTGGTTAGATTGCAATTGCACGTAACAGTTAAAATTCTGTTTGCAAAAAGCCCAGGAAGCTTAAAATTGTGGTAACATACAAAATTTCTTATATATTTTGCTAATTAAGTAATTGGTATATTAAATCTTTGTCTAAGTATATGCTTAATCTTTATTATGTAATTATGATCAAGGAAAAATTTAATGTAGTGTTTACTTTTGTTTTAATTGGTACAGTTGACTTTATTAATGAAACCATAATTTTCTCTTTATTGTTTAACAATACAATCCTTAGAAAATCATTTAAAATTGTTTATTGAACTGTCAATTTTAGCGGTCATCACGTTGTGGAAGGAGTAGGATCTGGCCTGGAACACCCTGTAGCTGATGTTCCAGTCGTTCGTACTGGAGTCGTTCCAGAGACCTTCAAGTCAGGAGACTTCGATTACACAGCCTATGATCGCCCATTCGCGAAAAAACCCTACGCCCAATTTTTCTACCAACCGTACTACCAGGCTGGGTTCCGCAAGTCATACCCACATTTCAACCCATTTTATCAAAACTTCGAAAGTTTCAATTATCCAGAATACCACGGTGCCCAACAAGGATATAAATACCCATTTGAATTCTATCCGACCGGCCGCCACTTCTACCCTTACGCTACAAGCCACCAGTTCAACTCTTACCCTGCAGGCCAACGGTACTACCCCTACACTACAGGCTACCAGTTCACCCCTTATTCAGCAGGCCAACAGTACTACCCTTACGCTACAGGCCACCAGTTCACCTCTTACCCTGCAGGCCAACAGTACTACCCCTACCAGTACTACCCCTTCGCAGCATCCGTCTAGGTTTACAAGTTGTAAACATGGTTTAATTCTTCAACAATACAATGAAAAATTTTATTTTTCACAATTTGTCTAAATTTGCTTGAATAAATGTAATAAACACCATTATTTTCTATTAATTAACATAAACCCAACCCAAGCACTATATAATTTAAAATTTCCTAACGACCTGAGGTACCTGGTCCTGTCATATGGTGTCTTCGGCTCGTTCTCCGTGAACCAGTGGCCAGAGGCCGATTTAATTGCAAAATAACAGAGCGTTGTTTTGAGCCAACCTTTTTTGCTGTATTTGAAACAAAAACCAAAAGAGCGATTATTCCGTTGGACGTTGGTAAACTTGGGATGCGCCGTGAGATCTTTCTGTCGCTTAAACAAGCCTAGCGTTTGGCTAAAAATCTGAACTATCTTGTAAACTTTAATTTATTTTATTTTTCAAAGGATTCAAACAGACATTTCTGCTGAGCATCAACTCCACACCGAACGAGTCGAACATTGCATGAAACAGTTCTAATTTAACTTTTTATACTATCAGTCTGGTTTCAGGACGGCTTAGGTATTGCTAGAATTAGAGAAGAAAATGTTGGACATGTTTGTTTCCTTAATAATTCTCTCTTTTTATTTCCTCTCTTCTTATTGGAGGGAGAAACTTTTCTACACTCTAAAAGCACCAATCACTAATAATATTTTTTAAAAAATACTAAAACTTGTATATAGAAAACAATACAAAACAGAAAAAAACTAATATATTAATTGCATTGAAAAACCTAATAATTAATGACAATCTTCTACAATTTACCTGCCTAAAAACCAGGAATGATATTGGTTCTGATATTTTAAATATCCTGTATAACGGTATGAACTTATATAATCTGATCAAAAATGCATAGGGATATTTATAATTTAGTCTTACTCTTTTAATTGTAAGTAATTAACCGTTTCGAAAAGTTGGCACAATAAACAAAATGCTTTTCTGAAACTTACATCACACCAGATCCTGTCTCATGATTTCTAAATAAATAAATTTTAATGCAATTAATAAATTAAAACTGCTAGGGAAAGTAAATACGACAAAATTGGCTATATGGCACTTTTCCACATCCTAAATGAATTTGTTAAATGTAAACAATGTTTGTACATCCCAGCCCTGAAGATGATCTCAATAAAGATCGAAACGGTGTCAGGTCAAAGAAAATGTTTTTCTGAAACCGACATTACACCAGACCGCATCTCGCGATTTATGAATAATTGGCAACTTCTCTATTAAATTTTGAACAGTACAATAAAAGGAATATAAAAAGTTGGTTTAAAGCTTCTTTTAACGGTAAATGTATTCTAACGAATTTTTTTTGTTATTCATTATAATTCAATTCAATTTAAACCTAACAGCTCAATTTCATTATTGTACAAATCTAGGATGTTGTTTGAAAAAGTTCTTCAACACTACATTTGCATATAATATATTATGAAATCATTCATCAGATGATATTGTAGAAAAAGATAAGAAAAGAAAGAGAAAAAGAAAATCAGAAATTAATAAAATTTTAGATTGTATAGCTTTATAAATTTCATTATTAGCAAAATACCAACACGGAAGGAGATAATTAAATTATACGATATAGCCTCTGCTTTCATAAACTGAAAATGTGAAAATTTGTAGAGCACAGGAAAAGTGATCAGCAGACAGAAACTAAGACAGGAAGGTGGAATTGTAGGATCAAATCATACTGATAACTGATAGCGAGCATACTAATACGAAATAGATTAATTTTTGCGTTGCTTTCTTAAAGTTAATCCTCAGCCCACCAGGTTAGAATGCATCACATCCCAGCACATTTCTCTTCCAATTACAACTCCTCTGTTCTCAAGGATGCTTTATATAACCTACTTACTAGTCCTTTATCAAATTAGTAAGAATCTTCGAATCGAAAAGTACCCACACTTCAACTATCAACACTCTTTTCACAACAATATGAGGGAGATGAAAGTATATGATTCCTGGTTTTATGTAATATCAATTCACTTTGGATTTTTTTTTTCAATTTCCTTCAATCAAAACTTCCGTTAAAACTTCCAGACAAAGTTTTTTCTCGATACGTAATAATATTAAACAATTTAAATGAATTACATATTTATCTAATTTAAATTATTTTTAACGGTTAATTAGGACTACTACATACATATATAAACTAAAACAATTATTATGGCGGGGGACTTGGACCACCTCAACAAACATTAAAAAAAAAATTACTACGATGATATTTGACGTTTATGACAGAGGTAAATAAAAATAATGATATTTGCAATATTGAAATGATCATTATCGAGGACCCTGCATATTGGGCTTAATTAACCAAGTTAACTATTATTATTATTATTAATTTTTAAGGGCGTTTTAACGGCTAAGGTCATTTCACGCCCTAACATCCATACATTCTATTTTAGGTTAGCTATATCTCTTCTGAGTGCTATAAAGCTCCGACTCTAAACTTTCACTCGTAATCTAATTTATCCAATTGCCATCCAAACTTTGATTTTCTTTTTCAAATTGTTAATTCCATGTTCCGTCGCTCACAATCGATGGAACTACTATACCATACAGCAATACAGCTAAATATCTGGGAATGAACTTAGATGCCAAGCTGAGATGGAAAGAACACGTGAAGAAAAAAAGGACAGAGTTAGGTTTAAGGTATAAACAACTATACAGGTTGATAGGACGTGGCTCCAATCTTGCTAAACAAAATAAAATACTATTCTATAAACAAGTCATAAAGCCCATGTGGATATATGGTATACAACTATGGGGTTGCACCAAATATAGCAATATTAAACTCGTACAAACACTCCAAAATAAAATCCTAAGTAACATGGTCAATGCACCTTGGTACATAAGGAATAAGGACTTACATATGGATCTTAAGATCCCTGAAGTCACGGCAGAAATACGATATGCCGCCAAACACCAGGTTCACCCCAGCCAGCACGAGAACAAGGAGGCGACCAAACTCTTACATCACCGAAACGTGGTCAGAAGATTAAAAAGAACAAAGCCGACAAAAGTGAATAATGAATAGTGAAATGTAAATCTTATTGTACCAATGAGTTTATAAGAATGTAAATATTTATTTATTCTATAATATTATTGTAAAATTGATGGTTGGTCTAATAAGACCAGTTTCAATAAAAATAAAATAAATTTTAAAAAAGTTAATTCGGAAGGCCAAATTAGATTAAATTTGATAAAATTATAAAATTTATTTGTTATTTTTTTAAGAATTAAAAATGTGAGTTTTTTCCATAATTTAAAATTTCCCCATAGGCTTGTATGGCTAATAATAATAATAATAATAACATTTTTTTTTCTTTGAAGGAGCTATTTTTCTTATTTAAATTGCGATATTGGGCATTGCAGTGCATTACCCGCAATTTGTAATGTCTTCCATTTTATTTTTCCGCTCCGGCAGCCTCAAAAACTTCCAAAATATTTTTCAGATTGTTTGTATTCAGTTTTTACTAATCAACGATATTCTTATCTTTATATGAGTTTATCGATTAATACAAATTAAAGTTTCTAATTTTTGTCATTTACTGATAATGATAAGGCAGCAGATCTGAATCTTTTTTGTTTGTCAGCAATGTGCAGCTTTTGTCCTCTAAATGAAGTGTATATTTCAAACATGCGAAAGACAGCTACTTCTTTAAAAGCGAACTATTTAGTGTAATGTTTCATTTATTTAATTATAACCTTTAAAAAAATGAGCCAGAGCGTAGGTGGATTAAACACCCCTCATTAATATTTCATAAATTAATTATAAATTTATATAAATATAAATTTTTAATATGTGTTCTTATCTTATATACCGAACGAAGTTTTTGTGAAAGTCAAGCAAAAACAAAGAAAAACGAGGAAAAAGTATAAAAAGGAGAAAATAAAATCCATAAATAAGAATCTCAAGACAGCCGAAATAATTCCAAGTCATCACAACACAACAGACAAAATACACATATCAAATGCCAAGAAGGCCAAGAAAACAAACAAATTCTTTCGATATTCCAGCTTCTTTCCACTCCTCTTCTGGACCACAACCAGAGGAATCAACATAGTAAATTGTTGCATTAATTTCACTGTAATCACGACACCCGTACAGGAGGATACCACAAGTGGGCCAAAATGATGACATTGGTACCACCACTTCAGAATATGCTTCGACGTCCTCTTTAAAAGCACCGAAAAATTCTACAGAAGTCGCAAATTTTGCACCATAAAAGAAATGAAGTAAAAAAACACAACATAAAATCAACCCCAAACGGAACGATTACTTGTTCGTCCCTTTATATGAAAATGCCAGATGAAACAAAGATATGATCTGCAAGGAAACTAACTACACACAAATCACCTCCAATATACGTAAATATTGTTAAAAAAATAAAAAATGCATCATTTTCTGTGTTTCACACCCATGACTCGTAAGGATTGCTTCGTCACCAAAAATCACAGAAATGACTTCAACATTAATGCCGAAATAGAAGAGCATTATTTCACCTACAAGAATACAAGACAGACAAACAGAAAGGGAAAGAGAAAGAGAAGGCTAAAGACAGAGAGATAGATAAAAAGAGAGAGAGAGGGTAAGTGAGAAATGGATTGGAAAGGACATATTTATGATGTCGATTATGGGTGAAAAATAATCATAGAATTTGACAAATTGTTAATGTACTAATTACAAGTTAACGCGATATAAAATCAATTTTAGATCTGTTTTATCTCTTTAAAACTTAATTACTACTCAACTTACAATTTACACTCTTAAAAGAAAATCATACGAAGGATTAATCTATGAATGATATGAATTTTCCATTATATAGTACAAACATATTTTGGAAATCGTCAAAACAAAGGTGATAAACTCGAGGTGAAAAAATTAAAAGCGCGCTGATATCAGGTCCCAACTCATTAGGCCTTCGGTATAAAAGATTCCAAACGATGAAGAATCGTCACTTCCAGTTCTTGACTCGAAACTGACAATGAACCCAATCGTAAGTCAGATCCTGAGTTTTACATTTTTGAAAATGCACTAACATTTCAATTTTAAAGGTATTCTTCTGCCTTTTCGGCGCTGCAGTGGCTGTGCAATACAGGTGAATATATTTTGTTTTTATACTGTTTACACTGTACGTAACAGTTAAAATTTACATTCAAATTAACAGTTTGACCAAAACACAGAAAGCTTAAAATTTGAGGTATACAAAATTTAGTATATATTTTCCTAATTAAATAATTGGTAGGTTAAATCTAAATCTATATATAGGCTTAATTCTTATTTGGTAATTAAGATCATGGTAAAATTTAGTATAGTGTTTGCTTTTGTTTTAATTGTACAGTTAATTGTTATAATGAAACTACAATTTTCTCTTTATTGTTTAACAAAGATATATATTCCTTAGAAAAACAAAAAGATTGTTTATTGAACTGTCAATTTTAGCGGTCCTAACGTTGTGGAAGGAGTAGGATCCGGCCTGGAACACCCAGTGGTTGATGTTCCAGTCGTTCGTGCTGTAGTCGTTCCAGAGACCTTCAAGTCAGGAGACTTCGATTACACAGCCTATGATCGCCCATTCGCCAAAAACACCTACGCCCAATTTTTCTACCAACCCTACTACCAGGCCGGATTCCGCAAGTCATACCCTCATTTCAACCCATTTTATCAAAACTTCGAAAGTTTCAATTATCCAGAATACCACGGTGCCCAACAAGGATATAAATACCCATTTGAATTCTATCCGACCGGCCGCCACTTCTACCCTTACGCTACAAGCCACCAGTTCAACTCTTACCCTGCAGGCCAACGGTACTACCCCTACTCTACAGGCCAACAGTTCGCCTCTTACCCCGCAGGCCAACGGTACTACCCCTACGCTATAGGCCACCAGTTCACCTCTTACCCTGCAGGCCAACAGTACTACCCCTACCAGTACTACCCCTTCGCAGCATCCGTCTAAGGTTTACAAGTTGTAAACATCCACATGGTTTATTTAGTTCTTCAAAAACCAATGAAAAATTTTGTATTTTTCACAATTTGTCTAAATTTGCTTGAATAAATGTAAAAAAACTGAATATCTTTGTATTAATTAACATAAACCCAACCCACACGCTACATACATTTAAAAATCCCTAATGACCTGAGGTACCAGGGCAGTGAGCTCTTCCTGTCATATGGTGTCTTCAGCTCGTTCTCCGTTAACCAGTGGCCAGAGGCCGACTTCATTGCAAAATAGCAGAGCATTGTTTTGAGCCGAATGTTAATTCCATCCCTTTTTGCAGTATTTGAAACCAAAACACAAAGATAGCGTTTATTCCGCTGGGCGTTGGGAAACTTGGGATGTGCCGTGACATCTTTCGGTCATTTAAACAAGCCTTGCTTTTGGCTAAAAAGCTGAACTATCTTGTAAACTTTAATTTATTTTATTTTTCTAATGGTTCACACAAATTTTTCTGCTGAGCATCTACTCTGCACTGAACGAGTCTGTACATTGCATGAAACAATTCTAATTTTAACGTTTTATTATGCTCGCACAGAGAGAAATTCACATTTTTTCTTACGTGCGTTTACACGGCACACCTCACGACTCCGAAAATCCCTATATTGAACTTCCACGATATCAAACATTATTTATAACAATAATAATTATGATACCCTTGATCAGCACTATTCTTCGGTACGACTTCTTATTGCTGGAATTTTTTATTCTTCATTGTTATTTGTTGTTGTTTACCTGTTTTGTTTTTTTGATCTCTGTAATTTTTGACAAAATATACATATATCAAGAGCCAGTCATAGCTCTGAATTAGTACGGTAAGACAAACCCTTGTGGCAAAGAGAGGCATTGCATTGTCTACTTATTCACGGCTATATATGTAAAAGCCAAGTGTATAAAAATGTGTGCCTAATGTCCTCCATGCGAAAATTTATTTCCAAACAAATAAAATTCTTTGTAGAAATTTTACGGCACACTCGTTCTGTGTGTGGAAAATAATTCTTCCCTTGTACTGTGCACAGCCATGTTTCGCAAACACCAGTTTGGTTTGTTTAAGTATATAATTGACAACAAACCAAATTTGTGGTAAATTTAAAATTGAAATAAATTAAAATAGTACATACAAGGTAAACAAGTACGGGATAACACAGACATAAAATTTTCTACATCTACAAGATAGAAAAGGAAAAAAAGGATAGGATAATTCAGAAAACATGTTCGACCAGTTTCGTATACAATACGGTTCAAAACCAACCATATATATGTCAAATTCAGATTTAAATAAACCGCCATGCGCCTCCACACACTCAAATAGTGCAATGAGTAGGGGCCAAGAAAGGGCTATTTTGGTAAAAAAACTATTCATGGGAGTTAAATTTTTATTACTTTGATGTCAAAACAAAAATAATAATTGTAATTTAGTTTTAAAAGGAAATATATTTTTATAAAGAAAAATAGAAGAGGTAATATGTTATTTTAAAAATTTTAATAATAATTTCTTTCCTTTTCTTTATAAAATTATAAAACGATAATTAAATTGAAATTAATATTTGTAGATTTGAGATAAGCTTCTTATATGATAAAAGGATTCTTTAAATTGAAAATAATAATTAATAAAATATATTGTCATTTTATGTGAAATAAATTAAAAATTCAAATTCAACAAACATTGGGTGTCGTATTTATTTTGGTTTCAATAAAATATAAAAGGTGCCTGACCAATAAAAGAAATCATTTTAGTCAGGTCCGATCGTAAAAAAACCTCTGGGACCTTGGTTTTGATTTTCGAATAATTCAGGGTTGGGCCCAACAAAAAAGAACGAAGTACGCTACATTACATACATACATATATATATATATATATATATATATATATATGTGTGTGTGTGTGTGTGTGTGTGTGTGTGTGTGAAAACGACGTAGGCTTCTATGAGATGTAAGAGAAAAAACAGAGGATAATTGATAATATTTTTTTACTACTTTCCGAAGATATAAGAGGAAAAGCGATGGATAACTCAGACAAATTTTGTGACTATTTTTCCATCTAACTGAGTTCAAAACGGTCGTAAAAACGTAAGAAGTAAGAAAATCGACCGAGCCGTCCACGAGATATAAAAGGACAGAGATGGCTAATTTAATAAATGCTCATCTAGTTCGGTTCAAGAATGAGGAGAAGCGGTTGATAGCAGAGATTTTTTCACAAAATGACAAATCCTTAAACCAAACGAAAATTCTAGTTCATTAAAATAATGGTGACTTTTTAAAATTGTTGGGCCCCCTTACTTCATTATTATTTATTAAGTTTAATCAATCTAAAAATAATAATTATCAAAATTTAATTAATTAAGTTAGATATTACTGGACGTTTGAAAATAAATAGATTGCTTTATTGGTTTGAAAGACACACAAAATAACGGAAAAGTTGCGGTGGGCCTGAGATGACCTGAGCTGTTTGTCGGCTTTTCTTGCTATGTATAAATCGTAGGCCGCCTAATATCATAGAAAGTAGGATCAGAGCTACTAAGTGACAATATATAATACAAAACGGAATCGGCAACTTCGCTGAGATCCCAAGTCGGTGATCTGCCAAGTGTTGTAAAATATATGTGTAGCATAAAATAATTCAATTAAATTTCATCAGAGGTAACTCAAGCTGATCAAAATAAACACAACATATTTTTCAAAGATTAATTATAGCCTCATATATACGAGTGTAAAGAAGTACCTACTAAGTGTGGTTAGAAATGGATGAGCCTCTAACTGTCATATATATATATATATATATATATATATATATATATATAAACTGTCTAATATATATTCTTACTTTTAAACGGTAAATAAGGGTATATTACAAACAATAAATATGCTTTATGGCATTTATTCCAGCAAATTTAGACAGACTGAAAAAATACAAAATTTCCTATTGAATTTTCTGATGAACTGAACCATGTGGATGTTTACAATTTGCAAAACTTAGACGGATGCTGCGTAGGGGTAGTACTGCTGATATTGCTGACCGGCAGAGTAGGGGAAGTAGTGTTGACCGGCAGGGTAGGGGTAGTAGTGTTGGCCTGCTGGGTAAGGGATGAACTGGTGGCCTATAGGGTAGGGATAGGAGTGGCGGCCGGTCTGGTAGAATTCAAATGGGTATTTGTATCCTTGTTGGTTGTATTCTGGGTAATTGAAACTTTCGATGTTTTGATAAAATGGGTTGAAATGAGGGTATGACTTGCGGAATCCGGCCTGGTAGTAGGGTTGGTAGAAAAACTGGGGGTAGGCCTTTTTGGTAAAGGGGCGATCATAGGCAGTGTAATCGAAGTCTCCTGACTTGAAGGTCTCTGGAACGACTCCAGTACGAACGACTGGAACATCAGCTACTGGGTGTTCCAGGCCGGATCCTACTCCTTCCACAACGTGAGGACCGCTAAAATTGACAGTTCAATAAACAATCTTTTTATGTTTTTCTAAGGAATATATATCTTTGTTAAACAATAAAGAGAAAATTGTAATTTCATTATAAAAATCAACTGTTCTAATTAAAACAAACACCATATTAAAACTTTATCCTGATCATAATGAACAAATGAAAATAAAACATATAATTTGACAGAGTTAATATATAAATTACTTAATTAGCAAACTGTATAATCAATTTTGAATGCTTATCAAAGTATACGAACATGTAAACAACTACATATTCATATTATTCTTATTTATGAAATTCACTAGTTTTGTGATCAATTAATATCTTTCAATTAATTAAGGGTTTTAGTTGAAATAAAAAGTCAGTGTCACGAACGGGATTCGAACCCACGATCTTCGGCTAGATACGCCGCTGCTCAACCACTTGAGCTATCGTGACCTTGTTCCACTCGAACACTAACTTCCCATCTCAACCCCCACCTTTTGAATTTTCCCTCCTTTTTGCCGTTATTCTTATTTACATTCCTTGGCAGTTTCTTAATTATCCGTATTAAGACAAATTTTAAGCTTTCTGGGCTTTTGTTAAACTGGTTTTAACTGTTACGTACGGTGTAAACAGTATAAAAACAAAATATATTCACCTGTATTGCACAGCCACTGCAGCGCCGAAAAGGCAGAAGAATACCTTTAAAATTGAAATGTTAGTGCATTTTCAAAAATGTAAAACTCAGGATCTGACTTACGATTGGGTTCATTGTCAGTTTCGAGTCAAGAACTGGAACTGACGATTCTTCATCGTTTGGACTCTTTTATACCGAAGGCCTAATGAGTTGAGGCCTGATATCGATGGGTTTTCAACTTCTTTACCAGGAGTTTATCACCTCAGCTTTAACGATATCCAAAATTAGTTTGTATAAGACAGGAAAATTCCACTCTGAATGAAGACCTTCCAACCTCTTACAATTTTCAACCCAGTCAAATTTTTGCTTTAGTTTTCTATATAATATTTTCAAGTTACTGTCTGTTTTAATTCAGATACAATGAAAAATCTTTAAGTTTCGATTTCCAATTAATTAAAAAATGTGGTTTTACGATTTTGCATTTAAAAAAACATCAGACATATCGTATATCGTTGTTTGCATCGTACTGAAAAGATAATTGTGCAATTACTTTTATAATAATAAGTAAAAAATTGTGATAACTTCATTGAAAAGTATATAAATGAAATCAGGTTTTTTTTTCTTTCATTACTTCAATTTTTTTAAAATTTCAATATCCGTCGTGATGGATGGATAATTAATTATGTTACTACATTCAAAAAGTACTTTCATCCATAATATCAACTGGTACTATGGTTATGTAAACTAATTAAGCTAATTCTAACACAGAATTATTTTAGAGCTGATGTTTTTTCTTCCAATTTCCCTCTACAAAAATAATACACGCAATCTATTTATGTTGAATTTACATTATTACTAATAGTAAATAACCGTGCAATTTGGTTATATTTGTAAGTGGTTCAGCCTTTTGCAAGAACGGGTTGAAAAATTTTCGTAGATTAAAAAAGCATTGAGTTCACTGTGATGCACTTTCTTTAAACGATCCGTAAAACGTTTTGAATTTCGGTAGCGTAACGGCGGGCTCATTAAATAATAAAATAATCTTTTTTCCTTTTATCAATTTCATTATGGCTATCTTCCTCCTTTTTTCTTCTTTCTCCCTCCCTCTCTGTTTATTTCTCTCTCTCTCTCTCTCTCTCTCTCTCTCTCTCTCTCTCTCTCT
>CM077105.1:19083153-19107202 GCA_039619505.1 Cimex hemipterus | reverse complement strand
TCTATCTATCTATCTCTATCTATCTATCTATCTATCTATCTATCTCTATCTATCTTTCTATCCGCTTCTCTTTTTCACACTCTCTTCCTTATTTTTGCGCTCGATTACATGGGATGACATATTTATTTATTTCCTAATTTCCTATAGAGAACACCAAATATCTTAACATGTAGCAAGAAAAAAACATTTTATACACGTCGTACACTTCACTGTCCTATTGTTTCTGGATACAATATTATAGTAAATGTCTAGTGATTAGTGACCGTTAATGGATGATTATTCAGATATCGTGAGATGCAGGCATTTTCTTTATCGTACCAACGTTTCGATCTTTTATTGAGATCATCTTCAGGGCCTGAAGACCAGACCGCATCTCACGATATCTGTATAATTATAGTACATAGTAAATGTTGAAAAATGTAAGCCTTCATTTTGAACATCTCCTTTGAATTGGAAAAAATCCACAATTATAGCCTCCATTTCGCATAAATTGATATAAAGGGAATCTAATAAATAAAATTAAATATAAACTGGTATTTTAGAGTCAGTTTTTATTAAGATGCCATATTTCGTACAAAATGATTAAGCAAAGATTATTTTAGGAAAAAAGCAGTGAATAAAAAATTAAAGCGAAAAGTTACAAAAATTAATGCAAATAGGGAATTTTTAGCCTTCACTCGAGAAACGTCGTGCACTTTTCTGCAAGGGGTGAACGTATTTTCAGCAGGGAAGATTTATTTTTGAAAAGACGAGCGCAACCCCTGGACACAAGAGCCCTGCAACCTCGAGGACAGTTGGCGCAGTTAGAACAATGGCCATCACATGCTCTTTTCAGTTCACTCACTCTTCTCAAATCCTGCATATCGGATATTTTTTCGAATGTACGGCAAAATTCGCGGAACGAGTCATCCATTTCTGAATTGATGGGATCATCGTTTTGGACATTTAACTTCTGTTGGAAACACACAAAAAAAAAATTAAATAAAACACTCTTATTTGATTTATTATTACTACGTGTTGTCACCTTATTGCTCGGTATGATCATCTTGTGTATATCACCTGCTTTATTCGACTGTTTGGAATGTGCCATAGCTGAGACAGTCAGTAGGAAGAAAACTATAAATTTAAATGTGTGGTTTTTAGTTAAGACAATGATTATTCGGAGATCATGAAATTTTAGAAAAACACTTTCTTTATTGTGCTAACGTCTCGATCTTTACTGAGATCATCTTCAGTGCCTAGGATTTAATTTTGGTAAATCCCAGGCCCTGAAAATGATCTCAAATAGATCGAAACGTTGGCACGATAAAGAAATTTTTTTTCTAAACCTACCTAACCTCAGACCGCATCTCACGATCTGTGAATAATTATAAAATTAAAAAATCAGAAATTTAAAAAATCTCCAACTGCTAAACCTTCACTACAAAGGTTTTATATGCCAGGTTTTCAATCTTGATAGCAGATTCATTTATAGTTTTTAAGTTTTTATGAGCTATCAGTAAGTTGTTTCGTGACATTTTATTATATTTTATTTATTTATTCTCCAATTGTTATTAATTGAAAGAATGAAATTGATTTTCAAAAGAAAACAACGGCTATTCTGAAACGATCAGTCAACATAAACATGACATAAATTTAATCATATTATATTTTCATTTTTTTTAAGAATATTTGTGCAAAGAAAAAGTTGTAAAATATTAGAAATTATCATAAATGAAATAAATAATGCATTCTTCTTCAACTTAGAATTTTATGTGTAGAGATTAGTGACCGTTAACGGATAATTATTCAAATATCGTGACATGCGGTCTGGTGTGATGTAGGTATCAGAAAAACATTTTCTTTATCGTGCCAACGTTTCGATCTTTTATTGAGATCATCTTCAGGGCCTGGGATTTACAAACATAATTTACATTTAGAAAATACATATAGAATATGGAATTTATACAATGCAAAAATTATATTTTATATTCTATCAAAGTATTTCTACTCACTCAAAGTGTTTGTCTTCTGTGTAATTGTGCCATGTCGTGTTGAGAGTGCCAGTGAAATTTTACTGTTTCATGTTTATATATGTTTGATTTTGAAGTGGTGGGGAAGGAAGTGGGTATAGAACAGACAATTTTGTATAGGTCGTCGGCTTCTTTGAGGTGAAAAGAGCCGACAAAGGGAAACAATGTGTTGGTAATGTTTGAGCCACTTTATTCTTTCAGGATTATGTAGAAAGGGATAAATGGGAAAAGGAAAATTAGATTGTTGGACAATTAGACTATGCGAAAATTATTTGATGTGTGGAATGTAATGTGATGATATATGTATGTTATCTGTATTGAATTTGATTAATGATGTTGGCGTAGCTGCGACTGAGTTTGCATGTATCTGTTCTGTAATTGATACTGTGTTTATCCTTGTTGATGTAAACCATTTCTAAAAAATTACGTTTAAATTAGTTTTGTTCTGTATGTAGTATTTTTGCATTGTTGAAGTCAAAATTGTGTTGTTGTTCAAAGTGGTGGGTAGCGAGTGCTGTAGGATTTTGTTTGAGTTTTTTGCAATCGTAGATATATTGTTTTACTCTCCTGTCCAGATATTGGGATGTTACACCAATGTACGTAGCTGGACAGTTTAAACAGTTGATCTTGTAGATTACGTCGGATTTATTTGTAATTGGTGTGGGGTCTTTAATTTTGTAAAACAGTGTTTGGATTGTTTTATAATTTTTAAAAGCTATTTTGAAGTTATCGGATGAGAGAAATTTGTTTAATTTGTGTGATAGGCCTTGAATCAATGGGATAAAAATGTATGTTGGTTTGTATGTATTTAATGTATTTGTTGTATTTAATATAGTATTGTTAGTAATAGTGGATGCTGTTCGTGTTGAGTGGTAATTGTTGATTATCCTGTTAACTATGTGTTTAGGATAGAGATTGTTTTGGAGGATCTGTTTGTATATCTTTATGTTCTTGTGGTGAAATGATTCATGGCTTAGGGTGATCATTCTGTGAAGTAGCCCTTTGGCCGTGTTTATTATTGTATGAAGAGGATGGTGAGATGTAAAGTTGAGGTAGCGATCTGTATTTCTTGGCACGATAAAGAAAATGTTTTTCTGATACCTACATCACACCAGACCGTATCTCACGATATTTGAATAATTAGAATTTTATATCAATGGCATATTGTGTTTCTTTTTTCTAACAAAGCTATGGTTTTTACCTAAGATCCAAGAACAAAATGATACACGATGAGTGTATTTATACGTTAGATTCGTTTATATGACTAACCTGAGAGGGCGAAGGCGTAAACTGAATAAAGACTCATGTTGTCTGTTCTTTTTATCAGAAAGGACTGCCAAATTCGAAGTTCCAGCCATCTTTTATACCATACCAGTGATCTAATTCTAAACGTGTAAAAATTATCTTCGCAACAGGAAGCCCGAGAGTATGAACCATAACTATCACCTTGGTGTAATTTTGCAAATGCATTTTTGTGAATAAATTATCTTCTAAAAGCCTTTGACATATCTCTATTCTTCTAGATTTTTTTTTATTAAAGCACGATGATCTTTCAAGGTCTGAGTTAAATATATATTTTATTATTATTCAGATATCGTGAGATACGGTCTGGTGTGATGTAGGTTTCAGAAAAACATTTTCTTTATCGTGCCAACGTTTCGATCTTTATTGGGATCATCTTCAGGGCCTGGGATTTACAAACATTGTTTAAATTTAACAAATACAAGTAGGATGTTGAAAGAAGTTGAATTTACACAATGCAAATTTTGGTTTTATTCAACCAAGTATTTCTAATTACAATTCCAATTGTGCATTCAATTAGTTATAAGATCGTTGTTATTTGAGTCAATTATTTTTGAAATGCAATAATTTTTCATGCAAAACTTTTATATAGTTTATATAGTATTGTTTATGATCTTCTTATGAATTTTCTGTACATTATTCCTCATAAAGATGGCATTAAATTTACGTTTTATTCTGTGATTTTCATGCCAGTGAAAAAAATCAAAATTTTACTAAAAATGCTTATCATTGTACTTGTACATCGTTAAAATTTCTTCATGACAACAAAAAATTGAAATTCCTTTAACAGTCTGCCTTGAAGCATCTCGCACTTGAATCCTAAACAGGCCGATAGCTTTGTCTTGCAGAAAATCCACCCAGTAAAGCTCATCAATCTTTCAGACAGCTCAGGCCGATGAGATACGAAGGCGTTGTGCGGATACAACCCGTTTCCTGAACACAGGCTTGGAAGATAATTCGAAAATATGGTCATAATTCATTACGGGCGGGTGTAATTACCACTTGAGCATTTAAAGCTTATCTCTTGACGTACAAGATACAACCGGTGGCATTTTGTATTAACGTTTTTTCATTGTCGCCCTGGTGCACGCCCATAAGAGTTGGTAAGTCATTTTTGTACCGTTCAAAATTGAATTTCAAAGAAACAAATGTTCTTATTTATGGCGTTCAATCGACTATCTGTTTACGTCGTCAATTTTACTCAAAAAATATGTATATGCTTGAAAAACCTGCATTGTAAATTTTTTTAAAAATGTAAAGTAGGTTGTCGTGTATCTTTGTACGACATTGGCTTGAGCGATGTCCAAGTTTTATGAGGTTTACTAGGCAAATTTGGTATTAAATATGTAAGGTAAATTATATGTTAAATGGAGAAATGCTTTTGAATGATAAAATTCCTGAAAAAATTCAATGATAAAATAAAATTTCAATAAAAATTGTAGAGCAGAAATCTTGTGGATCTAAGGGCCAATTCTGTACACCATCCAAAATGCCTGAAACGAATACGATTTTAAAGCCGTAAATATAGAATTATTCTTCATGGTTTTTATCTGAGAGCTGGGGACTTGAGACCTTTGTTACATTACTTGTCAGACAATGGGATTATGCTTCTTAAGTAAGAAAGATGCTGTTTTAGCGTATGTAAGAATTAAAGGACGGTTTATGTCTCCTATCGCTGATCCTTTTCCTGAGCTTTTTCCAATAAGGAGGCTTTCAATAAATTAGAATTTCCAATAATTTCCTTCTCGCCAAAGAGGATTTTGTATTAGACGCGGGTAAGCCATGTCAAGAGAGAAAGCAATGGCCAAGTGAGATGTTTTCATGGGCGTCAAATTGAAAATAATTTTTTGTATATCATCATCATAGTAATCATTAAGAAACAGAATGTCCAGTCTAGCCTTGACAATAAGTATTAGTAAAGAAAATTTACATAACGTTTCCACTATTTCAAGGTCACCTTTATATTTAACGACTTTCAAATAACGTTGTCGCTATTTGAAGATTTTTTTGACTGTTAACGCTAAGTTTTCTCTGGGGTTTGTGTTAGTTCAGGGCCTTATCTTATTTGTAAAATGGCACAGTTCACGTATAATACGTTATGTAACCTGTAAGCATTATTGTAACCATATAAGCATTAATTTACAGGGCGGTTTGGGCAAGTTCAGTTTAAATGAAAGCTGTCAACACTTAGAAAAAGCCTTTTAGCTTAGCAATTTTAGTGAAAACAATATTACAGTCTGTGAACCACATATATGCTCATTGTAAACACATTCTATACCTGCCTATAAGAATTTTTACTTTAAAAAATTCTATTGAGATGATTCAGCCAAAGGATCTATATTACACAATTGCATCGGCTTCATTGAAAAATACATGTATCAGATTTCTGTCTTTAATAACGATCTGTAACATTCCTGTACATTAAAAATTGTACGAATTGTAAAATGTCATATACCAAAATGAACCGTTTTATATCTACGTACATATTAATTTTTTTTTAAATTTGACTGTATCCATATTGAAAGATCGTATATCGATCTTATGCAGCTGTTAACAGCGGGGCAATTTTCAATCATTCAAGAAACTTTAATTCCACATAGAGTTCCTTTAAATCTGAGCGTGCCGCGTTATTCGATTTCTCACTATTGTTCACAATAACATTATGCAACATCTCCTTATTATTTTATCTTAGTATTTATATTTCAAAGTTCATTATTTAAGACATATATAATTAATATTTTTGTGTATAAAAAGAATTTAGCCGTTTGTACAGCTAGAAAACAAAAACTGTTTTATTTTTTCCAATATTAAACTTGATTTGCCATTTTCTTTGTTAACATAAAACAATTTTAAACATCTCTTCATGTTTTGAAATGTTCAAAAAAAAAATTCTTTGGTTTCAAGCAAGAGCCACTTTCTTCCACACCACGGGTGATTTTTAATTCTCGTCACTTGAAGTAATCTTTTTAACTCGAATTCCATTATTTCCTATATAAGGCGAACAGAGAGGAAAAGGCGTTTATATAATTCATTACTCCTTTTAAGAGCTGCAAATTTCAAAATCTAAAGCTTAAGGGAGGTCTTTAATACAAAGCAAGAAAATGAAGCTAAGGAAGCAGCTCTGTCTACCACAGACACAACCGTGTCCGTTACGATGCCTTGATGTTTGTGCTCCTCAGGTACTGCAGCATTCTAGCTGATAACTGTATGCAATGGACTTAATCCTGCTTTTCATTAGTACTAGGTCATTCTAGGCCTGTCGAAGCTATAATTTCATTCCCTATTTTTTCGCTAGGTTGTGTTCATTGAGCCGTTGCTTCGCATTCTATGATGAAATGGGTGGCTGTTTCTTCCTCCTCATTACATAATCTGCAAATGGGACCATCGTTAATTGTGCCCATGTTTCATCTCCCATTTGTTTTCTGAGAGACCCGTGAGCGGTTAATAGTCATTCCTCTGAGTCTAGCCCTCTCCAATTGCAGCAGTGAGTTTGTCAGTCTTGGTGAAAGTTGTTTAAGCAGACGTTTTCAGTGTACAGCGTCCTTAAACTCTAGGGTTTATCCAATTCTCCTTTTGTTTTATTTGGGTTCATTCTGGGATAAGATTCTGTATTCGTTTTTTGTTAACCAAATACAGTATGTTATATGTGTCCTCCACCTAAGTCTTCCACGAAGAACAAAGACGAAACGAATCATATTCCTCCTCCACTTACAAATCCCAAGCGAGCCGCCTCCGCGAGGCCCATCCCGGACGCAGTTTTACTGTGACGAAGAGCTTGTTAAGTGGAGTAGAGATGCGACCGTCTGAGAAATACAAAGGAAAAGAGAGAAAAGTAAAAATCATAGCTTCCGTCTATAAACGAAAAAGCTATTAGCAGCACAAGCCATGAAGCTGCAAGGAGCCAAATATGGCTTAGGAGGGGCACTGAAAGCACAGACGGTATATGTGTCCTCTGGCCAGTGTGTGCTTTTTACATTACCCTAAATTCCTTTGTTTTTTTGGCACACAACAAATCCAGGTTGTTGTTTTATAGCGTTTTGGATGATTTACTGACCTATTTTGATTGATTTTTTAAAACACTAATACTTTAATAGCTGCTTGACAAACCAATCTTGCATGTTTTGCCAGTGTAACCTATTAAGATTTTTATATGTATACCATATCATTATATATGATGCACTCCTGAATTCTACCCCTACTATATAATCTGATGAGACTTTATAGAATGTTGTAAAGAATGTTTCCAGGATCATGTAGTCAGTACCCATTTCTAGGAATGTGTCTTATTTTATTAGTTATGATTGTGTGATGGAACTGTCTAGTTCTCCCAGTTAAAATGATTTTGGACCTAAATGAGCTTTTCCTAGTCTCTCTTGTAGGAATGTTGATTTAGCAAAATTTCTAGGCACTTGTAGGGTTTGTTCTCATTGCCCCGGTGATGCATAAATTGGCTAATCTTTGTATGCCTCCTAGCCTTGGGTAGATAATTTCTGTTGAGCTTTGATCCACCAAATTAGTAAAACATGTTATTTTGGGTCTTATTAGTCTTGTATGAAGCCAATGGGCTAATTTTGGTTTTTGTCTCCAAGATTTGCCCAGGATTCTTCCTGTGATGTTTAGCGATATTTTACCTTTTGTTATGGTATGCTACAGGAAAGAGTACCAGGTTAACTTTTTTATCAGACTATTCCTGGACATTTAACCTCTTTTTTAACAGCAGCATTTCATCACAGTAGGGTTGCACTGAACTTGTCCACCTTTTATAATTTGTACATTTGTCATTTACAGCATACATGCACTCTATTCTACTTGTTATAAATCTCGTCCTTTATTTAGATTCCTTTCATAGGTGCTACACTAATTGGTGTTTATTCCCAGGTGTGGAACATAGAAGGAAGCACGCATGTGCTCCCTAGGCGCTCCAGCCTACTGGCTTATTTTGTTGTTGGCTTTAAGTATTAGATCATTGACTGCCATTGCTACATTTTCAATCACAAGGTTGGTTTTTATTCTAGGTTATGTCTCCATTGAGCTGTTGCATTGAATTCAAAGATTATATGGATTACTTTTTCTTCTCATCACATAACTTGCAAATGAGATCATCATTATATTATGTAGATGTTTCACTTTACTGAGTCTAGCCCTCTCATATTGTAGCAGTGAGCATGCCAGTCTTCGGGAGGGGTTCATATGTCTAGTACCCCTACAATTTATCCACTTCACCCATTCTGTGATGGAGGATTCTGGTTTTGTTTTGGTTATCATTTTTATTTTCACCAATCTACTCCAGTGTTTAGTGCTGGTGCCAAATAAAGCATAAATTTAAAAAATGCAGAAAAACAAAAGTAAAAAAATGAAAGGAAGAAAGAATAAGGTGAAAACTTACCAGTCTAGCTCTAGGTACGTAGGTAATGAGTTTGACTTCAAGCTTAAATCCAACTGCTCCTATTGTTGTTTGTAGTGTGCTGGGGAGGAGGTTAGTTTGGAAAGAGTAGAGACAAAAAGCACAGGAGGTAGAAACACGAGAGAATAGGGCACAAGACTACTAAGGGAACAAGAATGAATCTGATTCAAGCATGGGGTCCGGGAGAACCAAAGAATTAAAACAAACTTAGTTTCAACAAGTTCACATGAAATCCATAAGGTCCCAAAAGATCCCAGTAACACCTTGGATGTTAATACCACCACCAATTTTGTTTTAAAAATAAAAACACTGATACAAGGAGAAGAGAAAGAAACAAATTTCACCCACATTTAATATTAAGGGACAATACTTCATAACCAACACCAAGACATAAAATGTCCAAGAATATAATGCAAATCAAATTAAGCAAATGGAAAATTGATGAATTTTAATTAATAAATATGATTATGAAAATAAATAAACTACAAAACATCAGTTGTTTTCTTTGTCATTGTGTGTATATATTAATTTATTAAAGATCTTTGCTTTCTGTTTTATAGAGTTAAACAATTTAGCCTGTGAATAGCTAAATTGTATGATTATTATTATTAGTTACATTTGCTACTTTATTCTTCCTGAATCATCAATCTTCTGTTCTTCATTTATTCACTTCATTTTCGAAGTTCGCCTAGGTATGAAAACGTCAATAAAAAAGCACTGAATTCGACTAAGGTTATTTTATTTCAGCTACATCTATTAGAGTTAAAGAATATTCAATGCATGGTTCATAATTTCTAACTTTACGATATATAATGCTTATTCAAAAATTTAACCTCTACTCATTAAGTATTTCAAAAGACAAATTTTGTAAATAATGACTGATATATTATGCTTCCTTATTCAAAAACAAATTACTTCTAATCCATAAGTAATTTTAGATTACATATTAAAATATTTAGGTAAAACATTAAAACCAAATATGAATTATAAAAAAAGTATTTAGAGATCTATAAAATAAACCAACTTTTGGAATCTAATAATATTAAATTTTAAAACGTATAAGTAATAAAAAAAAATTAAATTTACAAAACTCTTTAAACACAATATAAAGTTGGCTGTTTTCTAACAAAATTTTCTTTTCTTCATATGTTCTTCTCTCTTCTTCATATGTTCTTCTCTCTTCTTCGATCCATCTTCTTTCTTCTTGTTCATTTTCATGATGCAAAAAATCTTCATCTTCAAAATTATCATCTTGATATTTGTTGCTCCTACTATTTTATATATAAATACAATTGCACAGTCCAGTGACCTCATTAGTATAATAAAATGACAAATTCATTGATATTGACTTAGTATTATCATATTGAACAAATCTACATCTACTTCTATTAAAGCTATCTAATATAACAAATTTATAACTGAAATTCTACTTTCTTCATTCAACCATGTAAAATTTAACGCTACAAGAAAATTATCTTTAATCTTCTATTATATGATATAAGTAAGTTAATTGAGTTTTTAAATTTCATGATTATAAATGTTAACATCAACACTGAAATTTATCAATAATTATAATTCAATATTTTATATGGACTGATATTTCATGTTTAAAACTGCATGCACTAACACTGAAATTTACCTCTATTCAATAAGTATTTTGACTATTACTCATACTACAATTTGAAATTACATTTAATAACTTTATAATCAAAGAAAAGATTAGAAATGAAACACTGAAAACTATAAGTCACAACAATTATTTTTCACAAATGCTTTTCCATCAAAAAACGTTATTCCACCCAATAATAATTAATGGGTAGATTTGTACATTATTTTTTATTTAATGCACAACAATTATAAAATGCAATGGACTTCATATTATACTTAATAAGCATCCAATTTTGCAGATAAAAAATGAAATTATGATCGAAAAAGATTATTTTCATCATTTCAAAATCACATAAAATAAATACATTTTATTAAAATTGAATAACCATGAGTTTAGTGATGGTCGTTCTGCTCTTCAAACGTTTCAGGATGCCTGACAGGGCTGTGATAACCATGCCCATAGCCATATGGGTAGAGCAAACCGTAGTGCTGATGGTACGGGAAGATGTACTGTGGCACCTGTATGATGACTGGCTTCGGGGAAGGGGGAGGAGGTGGAAGCAGGACATGAGGTTTTAAACCATATCCAAAACTGCTAGCGTAACTCCCAAAGGAGCTCGCATAACTGCCAAAAGTGCTCGTGTAGCTCCCGAAACCCCCATAGCTGTGTGTGAAAGATTCGCCCATCGAGTGGCCAAGCACTTGTGGGCTAGGCGCAAGTACTGGAGGCGCTTTTCTCACTTCATCATCCCTTACTGAAAGTAAAACAAATCAATTTATTGAATATGCCTGAAATAATAAACTTGTATCCTTTGTTATTGCTGCTTCTTGGGGGACGTATGTTTAAATTGGATAAAGGCTAGGTTTAACGCGTATTTATAATATTCATTGTATGGAATTGTATGTTTTACAATAAAACAATGTAGTAATAGTAGATAACAAGATATACCTCACTTTCAATAAAGCTTTTTACGTTGATTAATAAACATTATTAGTAATAACACATTTTTATATCAATGCTTCTGCTGTGAAAGAATCATTCCTACAAGCATCTGGTGTAAATAAGGCATGGACTTCAGTACCTAGCATGGAAGAAAATACAAAATAAGTCTACAGTTTGGTGTCACAACACTGATTGGCAGCCTATTTTATTTTAATTTTAAGAATTGGCGAGTTATCAAGATAGACCCCCAATGAGCTTTTTTAAGTGACACTCAATGAAAACCCAATTTGTATTTTTCCTCTTCAAATGCTAATTTTAATTAATATACGAACAATATTTAAAAAACTTAGCCATGTTAGCATATATAGATTGTGAGTTTTGATAAAATTCATGGCTGAATTTTACCTGCCTACACTTAATTGTAAAACTAAGTGTTTCAAAAAGTAGTTTTTCATGGAGAAACTTCTGGTATTATAAATTAATTAAGCTGCCACATTAAGCTGACCTATTGATAAATTATTTCTTTTAATTGAACGGCTTAATGAACCAACTGATTAAAAATTTAATAATACAAACAAATTATACATGAAACGTTACCTTTGGAACCACACTAAGTTTTACAATAAAATAAGCAGTGTAAAAATAAAAAGCTATGACTGTTATAAAAACACACAGCATATACATGGCAAGTTCAAAAAACTGAAAAACGATTTGTCAGATGTGCATAGATGGAAACCAATTACTGCAGAAGGTAAATGTATACTATATACTTTCATTAAGCAGGTTAGAGAAGAAAATACTTCGCTTTCGTAATACAACTTCTAAAATTGATAGCATCCTATTTGATTAACACACATTATCTTGTTAATGCTGTGTACAACCCAATTATTTTTGTATAATTTCCAAAACCCAATGTTTCCATCATGCAAGATTTCCCACAATCTCGACCGAAAAACAAGCGATGCCAAACATTAATGTTTTTCTGACCATATGGTACAACGTGCCTTTTTTCAGACCTTCACACCAACAAAATTTGTAAATAGAATTGGCAGTTGGTGCTAGCCACTAGATGTTTTTCCGCTAAACCATCTGACATGAAAACCACATTGAGTTTGAAATTAATTAATGGCGAGTTATCAAGTTTGGTTTCCAGCCCGACAGTTGGCTCAGTTCACATCAAGTACGACCCCAAAGTGTCAACCCAATTGATTTTTTCTTGGTGTAAGACTGTCAATAGACAACGCCATAACATTAAAACACAGTAAAACATTAAGGACCAACATAACTTGTCCAACATGAAAAAATCATGAGAAACTTACTACAACAGAAATCTTTTGAGAATTTCTTTTTATACAATAATTAACATCAACAAAACAAAGGCATTAAGATCAACTAGGAAACTCGAATGTAATCAGTGCACATTTTACTACTTTCAAAATTAGGGGAAAAACAGTTGACACAATTTTATGCTTAAATACAGACCAAATTACCAGCATCTATCGTTTGATAATACCAATTATTAAAGTTGTCTTCCACTTCAGCATACTCCAATCATCACTCGATCTATCTGAAACTTTTCTTGTCCTCACAAATTAATTTATACATTCTTTAAAAACAAAGAAAGAAAAAAAAACGATTTAATTATATCACAAGAAAATATTTTGCTACTTTGAAGCGATGTACGATCATTGCATTCTCACAGACTACTCAATGCGTTCAAGGATGATCAAAATTACCAGTATTTTTTTTTTTTTTTTTCAAATTACACTTTACATAATACATTAAGTACCAAGGTGCTCTACAGCCTTTTTTTTATTAATAAGCCTAGGTTAAGAGTTTTCAGGTGATATTACAGTTTGTGAAGCCAAAGCTCAAGCCTGAATAAAGAAAAGAATAATAAAGGGAAAATATATGCAATAGTGGAAATAGTGAAGAGACTTTGCATTGCATTTTTCACTATCACACCTGTCAATAATGCTCTTAAACATATCTGAACATTCTCCCAAATGCCACAATTTGTTTTTTCAAGATGCTAAGTGTATAAATTACAAATTGCAAGAAATAACAAGTTCTTAGTGTTAGTAATGGAGTAGTTTTTCAGACAACTATTTTGTAATATATACCATACCAATAACCAGATTATTCATGAATTGTACTAATTCATTTATTATAGGGGATATATAAATCTATATATATAAAAGCTTGACAAAGGAACTTTTTTTTTCTAGTTTGATTAGTGTCTTTTAACTAGTGTATCATTCGTGATTTTGAAAGGAGGGTCATTCCAAGGAGACTTGTGTTGTCCCAGAACATCAAAGCGAGCGTTCACTATTTACGGTGTACTAGTACCAAAAGTGTTAATATAAAATTACAACATAAAAGCCTGATTGCTTTGTTTGATATAGCAAATATGCCTGTCAATGACCTAAAAGCCATTTTTTCCCAATTACAAAGTAAACTTTTGAATATCGCATTTCCAAGACTTACAGATCGACTTCCCCAACGCTCAAATACCTCTACTGGTGAGTTCCTTGCAGGCTGGTTCGGTCCTCACAGAACAATTATTGATGCCACTTCATCTTGCCACAGTGGAAAACCTGAACAAAAGTTAAATGTGTGATTCCGACTTTTTTTTTTAACAATCTTTATTTTTTAATCTACACAATTATTTTATAGAATATCTTTCCTGTTCGCGATTGAAATTATGAAATGCATTTCCACGAGCAGTATGGAAAAAGCGAACAGGGAAGTTTCCACCTGTAGAATCATTATTATAAATTAAAAAGTAATAAATTTATCTAATGCTTTATGTTAAAAGGAAATAACTTTAATGGAAAAACTTACAAAAACAAGAAAAAATTATTGTTTGGTACATTTTTCCTCGAATGGGTTCCCCCAGTGATAAATTAGACCTTGACAAGAGGTTCGAAGTTCATCTAGAGACTACGGATCATGTCCGTGGCATTTTCCAATTCTCATAGTTTCGCTCTGAAAGGATATTTAAAGAAAAAAAAATTAAAAACTCGTGAATTTTTAGACCGACGGGTAAGTTCAAGACTTGTCGATTCTCATGGCTTTAAGGTTACTTACAGTGGACAAGGTGTTTAATCGGACTTCTGGGATTTCCGCCTTCCCCACGGTTTTGAACATTGAAGCGATGACTGTGAGTGAAAACTGAGGACGACAGCTCCCAGGTAATTGCATGCAATAAGCATGAACCAACCTTGGAGAGTGATAGAAGGAGGACGACCGCATGTCTGCACTCCGCAACACTAGTGCCAGTTGCTAGCCGTTGAGACGGTGGACGGTTTTGCAACTATCTACGGCCAGCAACAGGGGCGCCCACGCGAGGTTGAATACTCGATCAACAGCAATCTGAAATACACAGATCAAATTCATATACATGCACAACACACCACCTTAAATTTTAATGTATTTAGGTTTTCATACAAAAATGATTAGAGATATTTATAATTTATTCTTATTTTAATAATTTTAATTAAATTAACCGGTATATTCTTACTAGCTGGATAAAACGAACTAGAAAGTACACACAAAAACAAACAAGCATCAATCCTCATTTTTAATAACGGATTTATTTAAAAAAAAAAAAAAAAAAAGGAAACATGAAGATTACTCATTTTGTAAATAAACAATTTTTCACCAATTCAATCCGGTTGTATTTTCGCATGGATCCGTCTGCCGAAGGTCGTTGTTGAGAGAAAAAAAATAATAAAAGAGAAAACAATACAATAAAGATAAATGGAACAACGGAAGGTTTTAACATCTTTCGCTTTATGCAAGCACACACAAAAAAAAAAAAAAAAATTGTTAAAAATGCTTATAATAAAAAATATATTTGTTAGGATCGCGGACGTAGTCCAATGAATATTCTGGTGTTGAAAATACGCCAAGTTTTCGGCGTTTTATTTCACCTTCCTCAGGATACATATGCATATAACATTTTATAATTGCGTGTAAGTGAAAATAATCAAATAATAAAAATCAACTTGTTTTCGCAACTTACTGATTCTCTGTCAGTGTTTAAAATTGTTTTCTCTTACCAAAATGTTTTGATAATTCTTTCTGCCATTGAAGGACAATGCTTTTTTATAAATGGCACTTATAATAAACTATTATCACGTACAAAACCAGAACGTATTTTTACAAACTATTACAACAGAGTAAATGAGGACGAATTATGCTCTAATTTATTTATATTGTATAAATTAAAATATTAATAAAAATTATAACTGTAAGGTAAATTTAATTAAATAAACTATAATTTGTTATTTATAGGTAAAATTATTATTTCTGTGTAATATTTTCATTGTTGGCTAACATAAAAATAAGAATGTTCTACTACGCATCATATTCTAATTTGTTATGATTTAAACAGATAAATCAACAAAATACTGCGTTTTTTGCATATTTGAACAAGCATAATGTAAACAACGAAGTTCAGAAAATGGCCAAAATTCGGATTGGACCTCATTGATGTGATTCTAATGTTGCAAAACCGATTTTCGTGGGAGTCAGTGAAAATTAACTTTTTTGACTCATAATTTCGATGACTTTCTGTATGAATGACATTCACATTTAATACCATTTTCCTCAAAACCTAAGAGTCCAATTTGATAATTGATAATTCGTTTTAATGAAATTATCACGTGCGCTTTATAAATACATAATTTTCTTATTTTGTGTATCTTCTTATAGAATCATTTATATATTTTTATTGTAAATACGTCGTTGAAAAGTTCCGTTCTTCTTTCATCATTTATTATTTAATTATTTTAGTCGTATTTGCATTATAGCCGTTTCAATCAGATAATGTGATAACGATTTCATAAAAATCGGTAAAAAAATTGTAGAGGTCAAAAAATCGATAAATTTAAATACAAATAAAAATTTATAATTAGGGCTCTTCAGAGTGCTAAAACAAAATTTCACATTAGTTTTCCTACAAAAAGTTTTATGACCTAGTATAATAAACCAAATGTTGGGTCAGAAAGATCAAAATTTATCAATAACAAAACAATTAAAAGTTTCATAAATTGTGATCTTTTACTATATGTTGATTGCAAACTAAATGAAAATTTTTTGATGATGTATTCACATAATTCATTTGAGAAAGTGGAACGGGGAATAAAAATATTAAAAAAACGGACAATTTTAGCTTTCAAAACAATATTTTTCAACGAAATCAATGCCTATTGTTAAGAAATGGTGGAGACGCGTCGATATTTTGGAGTGTAGAATCGTCAAAAAAGTTTGGCTCAATTCCTTAAAACACCAACTTGGTCCTCTCCTTTAAGTTAGAAATCACCGGTTTTTCACTAAATAATTTTTTTTAGTATTATTTCAAAAGTTCTGGTAGAGAAGAATTGACACCCAAACGAAAAATAAAAGTAATTGACAAATAACAATTAAATGTTTTTAATTCTGTCTAAAAATCAATATGATACATGCAGAAAACAAAACAAATAGTGTTCATTAAGAACGAAATCCATCGATTCAAATCAAATAATAATGATTTTTTATAATTGAAGTTTCTCGTGTTCTTTTATAACCTCCAACCTAGAATCGTTACATAAATCCTTAGTTACTTAAAGATTTAAGTACTTAATTACCAAATACAATATCAAATAAACTCACATGCTATGACGATCAAGCACGAATGGACAAATTTTTAATGAAATTTTAAATGTGTACCAGATGTTCTCCAACACAATCGTATAACGTCAGCATTCCAGAATGTCTACTCACATATTTCCTTCTTTTTCTTAATTTCTTCATTCGACACCGCTAAAACCAAGCCCAATTATTTATTAATTCACTCGTTATGGATTTTTTCATATGTCGGAAATTATCACTATGCGCTGTTTCAGACTTCTCACTTGAAAAATGTTGATTTAGCAATGCAGAGCGTCGGACCGGAAAGTCTTCGTAGTTCGTATTCGCACCACAGCCAACTTTATAGACAGCTCGAAACATCAAGGAATATTGATTGTTGCTAGAATGTAGCTCAACTCAATTATCGCTATACATTTTCGATGAATCAGAAATCTTTTTTCGGCGTGATTGTTTTCTGCACCAAAATCGAATAACAACGCAGTTTAAAAGTTTAAACCATCATACGCATTACCAGCCGGTTAAAAAAATTTCATTCTCTAATTCGACTAGACTTAAACACAGACCCTGAGTTTCTTGGTGATTAGAAGTAAGCTTATTTTTTAAGAAGAAGAGAAAGAAAATGAGGAATTCGAGGTAAATAATCCTCGGGAAGAGAATCAGTAGTCGTGGCGGCCATGGAAGAGCAATAAAAAGTTTATGTATTGAACGGGCCAGGATTCCGACGCATGTGAAGTTTGTTGGGCCCAAGTCGTTAAAATCACCTGGGCAGAGTAGCGGGGGAATCGCCTTTGCAATCTTTACCAAATCATTCAAAAGAATTAAACGTACAAAATAAACTATAAACGGTTTAGAATATTGTATTAACTCATACCTACTAATTAACCTATTTGGACATATGGGCTGGGACTGTCCGGCGCCACGACACTCTAATATTTGACCATCAAAGCATTCCATGCATAGATTATCAGAAGAATTCTTCTCTCTTCTAATTCAAATATGGATATATGGGCAAAGGTTTCTTTCTGTTGGTCGAAGTCCTACGTGCAATATCTTCTCAGCAGTTCCACCATCATTCTAGTCCCAACGTGTCCTAGGTTACTAGGGTTTTGGAGTTAGTTTGTGCGATGGTCTTTTAACGAACTTTCTCCCTTGAAATGAACTCCCCCCCCCCCCAAATTTTGTCATAATCTAAAATACAACATGTAGGTAAAATACATTTTAAAAATTGTGTTTTAACAAATATGATATGTGAACGTATAAATAAACATTGTTTTCAAATAGCGCTTTTTTGATAATTGGATATTTTTTTAAATTTTGAATGTGGGCAATAAAACGTCTCCATCATTTTGCAATTGTTTATTTTATGACTCCCATAAAGTACATTTTATAAGCTAATTAGAACACATAGAAAATTATAATGCTTATAGTAAAGAAGAGGTGAGATCAAGCAGATTTTTAATTAAAATAAGTTATTGCTTAAATATTTTATAACACTAAAAGTATACAATAATACAAGTCAAACTATCCTAGTTGATTGTAAACAAGGGTGAATTTCTTTGAAAGGTTTATCACACATTATTAATAAAATAATATAATTATATCAGGCGTGATGACACTGTAAACAAAACCGTATAAGATTTTCAAAAAATTAATCTAGGTTGAATAGGCCACGACTAGTTTTTCTGTAGGTTTAACAGTTGTTTAGAAAGTTGAATAACTTACAAACTTGTTATTGATTCATGATCATTTACAAAATCACCTACCATTTAGGAGACTTAGTGAAATATTTTTCAAGTCAGATTTAGCCCGGGTTTTAGTGATGATGATAATAATCGTGTCCGTCGAGTGCATCGTAGTAGCCTCCTCCGAGAAATTCGTGACCATAGTATCCATGTCCGTGGTCGTACGGGTAAAGGTAGCCGTACGGGATGTGGTTGTAGTAGTACGGTACGACGTACTGCGGTACGTGGATCACAACCGGCTCCGGCGGCGGCGGGGGTGGAAGGATGATCGGCTTCGTATCGTAACCATACGCTGGGGCGTACGCACCGAAACCGCCGTATCCGTGCGGGAAGGATTCACCGATGGCATGTCCTATCCCGTGAGGCCCGTGGGCGATTCCGTAGCCATATCTCCAGCCTTCTCCGCTCACTAAAAAAAAATAATATTAGCTATCTAATCGTTTCATTAAATAAATTGGCAAAGCGGATGCCCTTGCAAGAAGAGGGGCTGCTATTCAGCTAATATGACCAGTGCCTTTCTGTGGCATAGGAATGGACACTATCAACGAGCACCACAGACAGAAGGATAAAAAGAAATTGTGGAAGCCATGGAATTCACTCATTGGACACAAACATTCTAAGAACCTCCTATCAAACTTTCGTAGGAAAGAACAGAATGAATTAAATGAAGACGGAAAAATCATCCTAACAGGATTCTTAACGAGATACAGCAAACTAAATGGATATCTGAATAAGACTGGTACAATCCAACATGACATGCGCAGATTCTGCAATGAAGCAGAGGAAATACCAACACACCTATTATTAAACTGTGGTGCTACTTTTGCCTGCAGAAGGATGTGTTTTGGGACATTCAACGTAGACGAGATCCAACCACTGAAACCTACCAATCAACCTTGGTGAACTAGAACATACCTGTGTACTATAAGCACAGAATGCGGGACACGTTAGCTCTTAAAGGGCGCAGTACAATACACACCCCGACTAATACTAACGTTTCTACTTTTCTATATATTTATTTTTGCATTTTAAACGTGAAGGCATTCTCAACTTTTGACCCATATTATCTCTGTAGCGATGATGAAATTGAAGCTGCTCAATTATAATATATCGGCGTATAAAATCTTCACGTCCCTCATATAGCGATGGATTCAAAAGAAAATAATTATTATTTGGATATGGTGCGATGCGGTCTGGTGGCTTTCAGGGCTCAAAGTGATTTTTTCTGATGCGTCGTTCTTCCGAAACGTGTTGAGAGAGGGGCACTCTCAACACGACACATAAGACACATCTCTTTTTTAATAAGTATGATTGATTATTTGTATAACACACAAGAATGGCATAATTACACAGAAAACAAACACTTTGAGCCTCGAAAATGATCTTAATAAAAATTAAAAGGTTGTCACGATAAAGAAAATGTTTTTCTAAAATCTACGTCACACCAGACCGGCACCTCACGATCATCAAGTAATCGTTAACAAACTGTCACTAAACACCACACATATCTGGAAAAAAAGCCAATTTTTAACTTTTCTATTTTTTTAATTGAATTGTTGCGGAAACGTTTGGGGCAAATTAGAAAGTGACGTTACAACGTGCAAATTAAGCCTAGTTCCGGATGACCACCTGCCGTACGAAGCGATAAAAGACCGTGCTTCAAAAAACATACGAACATGGTGTCACAATCAATTAGTGAATAGGATCTTTCACAAGTGAGAGAAAATGAAATGTCATGGAAAGAAGTTCTGCAGGTGTTCACCTCTCAACTTTATCAGAAACGTCTCTTTGAAAATCCAAGTGAATAAACGTTAAAAATAATCGATCATGATTTAGCCGATCAGACGGTTTTCGACATTAGCCACAAAAAAATCATCTCTGAAGATGGTAATTTCGATAACCCCATCACAATTCCACATAACTGAAAAAATGGCTAGCTGTGGAAACTATAGAACGAGGAACAGTGGCCACAAGACGAATTTAAATTAGAAAGACGATTGGTATATTTAAAGGATTTTTTTAATTTGTTAATTAATTATTCGCAAGGACGTTCTCTCGGTTGACCTTTATTTGAGTAATTATCTATTTACGAAATTGTGAAAATCCCGGTAATACCTAATGGTAACTTTTTTTCAACACGAATCCATCCGCACATTTCCGAACACTAAAGGAAGAAACTTACAAGTTTTCTTATAAATTTTGGTTTTTGTTTTGGTTAAATTTTGGTCGTTTAGCCAATTTTAAGGCTGGCAATTCCGAACGTTGTTCATGAGCAGCTCCCTCTTTGTTAACTTCACGTTTCTTCTCTTACCTTTCTCGCGTTTTAAGAGTAGTAATTTATTTTATAGTTTCATTAACCATTCTTACCTTTTCTTTGTCCTATTTCTACCCTCTCTATACCTCAGGATTTCGTCAATTGTGAAAACACAAATGCACAGAAACACATAAACAAGAGAAAAAAACATGATCACCTGGTTAGCATTCACCACCTCGGAGTACTTAATATTCCTCGGGGTAATTGGGAATATGCCTCACCATCCATGCTAATAAATTACATTCACAATATTCCAGAACACTCGAATTCCTCGGGGTTAGTTGGCAAAAACCCACCATTCACGCTAATAAATTACATACACACCGCACAAATTATTCATCCTACCCTAGAATATTCGATACTCCTCGGTGTATTTAAGGGGATAAGCCCCTCCATTTAAGCAAATCAATACATTCTTTGCAATAAGTAACACATATCATAATATATATGACATTAAAAATATTGCTCAGTGATATTGGAACAGCGATCTGTTTACTGCAATATCTCAAGACCGCGCATAACTCAAGACGCTTAATTAATTATTATATTTTACTATACTTTTAATTCATTTTAACTTCAACTTTTCCTATCTAACCAATTTATTGTAATATTCATTATATTAATTGCATTCGAATTAAAGTAGTAATTATCGTGGAGGAATACATAGGGTCAAAATGTCTTCAATTTTAGATTTTAGTCTTCAATACAAACAGAACGGAAGCCCCAGCAAAAAAAAAAAATACAATCAGAAAACTAATCAGGCCAGGCAAAAAATGTAATAATCAACATACTCAACGCAAAAATAACGTTGGAAATAAAAAAGTAACTAATAGGATGGATAACTGGAGTCAATCATATTAATACAATTGGCCTTTCTTTATCTGCTTGATGTTATATAGTAGTATAAAAAAAATAGCTTTAGATTTCCCAGCAGTTTTTGATTAAATATTTCTCGCGGAAAATGTTCTCAGCCGTTTGAGGAAACCTGGCGTAACAGAAAGGAAGTTGATATCTTTTTTAAATGCAATACGCCCAAGGTGAGAAATAATGCATTTTACTTATAAAAGAAGTTGCAATTAGCGTGCGGCGTGACTTTAAACATATTTCATTAAAAGAATCTCTCAAGCATCCAATATACTCTTTCATTAACAAATCCATTGTATTTAGAGTGAGGACAGCTCATGTGGTTAGAGCAGCGGCGTATTGAGCCGAAGATTCGTGAGTTCGAATCCAGCTCGTGACACTGACTTGTTCATTTCAATCAAAAAGTTACAAAAAAGATTAATTAATCTCTCATTTTTTTTTGCACGTTCCTTAAATGAGTTGTTCACCCGCCACACTTTATCAAAGGAAGAGGAAAATCGTAATGATCTTTGTCGAACCGCGAATAAATTAATTAACAAACGAAAAAGAAATAATTTAATAAAATTCAGATATAAGAGATTTTAAAGTTTAATTTAAAAACTTAAAAATATATGTATGTTAATGTTAAAATGTAAGTCATTTATTATGTTTCAGACAGCAGAATTTTTTTATCTTTAAGAAGACATCATCCTTAGATATTAACAATATTTGTACGGTATTTTTACAATCATTTAAAAAATAATTAATCCCTGAATTATAATCGTATTGAGACATCAAAATGGAAAAGACCGTGCTAAATAAAAGAATGTTCAAACCCAGAAAAACCTCAGCGAAGTTAAAACAATTTCATACTATTAGCATACATTGGACGTCAATGTAGGAAAATTATGATTTCGATAATTAGTTGTTCGAAGTTCTATATAATAAAATTATATACAGGAGAGGATGCTAAGTTCATTCGTCCTCTCTTATATCAAAAATTAGAGGTATGTACTGGTTATCAAATTACATCCTGATGGCTCTTGAATTTCGATGTGTTTTCAAATTTTGAGCAGATATTGATATCAAGAAAATATTAATAACTGCCCAGGTTTAAATTTTATCTTTTTAAGTATAATTAGGGAAGTTACATCATAAAATGATTAAATCCTATTCGTTAATGTGTAGAGATAATTTTTTCAGCAAAAAAAAAACTGCGATTATATATTGTCTTTAAAGTCAGAACAAAACTGGAGATGGCTTTGGGAAGGAAGCCACTTTATCTGGAAAATAAATAAAGCAGACGTTAACATTTTCTTAACCAAATAAAAAATAAACTACAACTCAGCAAAAGCTAGAAATTACTATCAAGCTTTATACTCAAATCTTAAAAGAACTCTGAACTTTGAGGAAGATATACGTGTAGGATTTGGTAAATGATCTGCCCAACAAGTATTGTCCATGAAATCCCTGTCGTGTAGTACAGGAACGCCCAAAATTGTAAAAGAAAAGAAACAACTTATCGAAAATTCGAACAATGCCCAAAGAATGTATATCATTTTCAGGTATTTCATCGGACTATCGTCTTCTGCATATACATCCTTTAGCATTCCTCGTTTTTCATTTTTTCAGGATCATGAATTATAACCAAAAATTATAAATCTGTTCCAAGCAGTACTGGTGATTCAACAATTCAATTAGTAATAACTTTCAAACAAAATCTGTTTTATTTCTATGTGTCTTAGGAAGGTTAAGCTTTGATTTTTATGATCATTCACATTTTATTATTTTTATGATGTACCCACCGAGTTTATAGAACAGTCTGACTTTTATGCATACTCTTTTTTGTTAACTTATATATAAATATATGTTTTGTATAATGGCAAAAGTCAATCAAATATATTATCTAGTTGTCATATGAAAATTACGTAAACAAGTACAAATCGGGAAGTAAATCGATGAATAGACCTTGAGTAAATGCTTTAAAAATATTCTAGAAAGCATACCGCCCACCAATGTTGAGTGAATTCAGTATAGCTTTGCATTCCTTCGATTATCCCCCACCTCCAACCATAATAATTTTTTTCTGTTTTAATATTTTGTTCGGAATATTTTTTTATGAAATAACAAGATAATGAAAGTGTACAATTCAAACCATGGAGTACAAAAACTTGGCTGAACATAGTTTGGAGAAGTTAAACCTCTTTGATATATATATATATATATATATATATATATATAGAC
>CM077105.1:19042442-19082734 GCA_039619505.1 Cimex hemipterus | reverse complement strand
TATATATATAGACTTACCTACAGATTGATGACTAGTTGCTACCCCATGCCCTCGAACTTCCAAAATGCAGCCCAAAAGGATTAAAGTGCACAATCGGCGGAGAGGCCAACGTTTCGGATTTGACGAAAAAAAGCGGCCCTTGGAATTGTAACGGCCGCAATCTACTTCGCTCGTCGCAGAGTTTCCTACGTTCGGCACCATCGTTTGTCACTTGACTGGCTTTCCGTGTCGACTTTCCTCTACTTTATACCAACTCTAAACCGTGGAATTTGACCGCTTCTCAACCTTGTCGGAACATCGGGGAAAAGGCAGAGAAATCCAATGACACCCAGATCCGCAATGCCATCGTTCCAACGCTCCTCGATTCTAGGTGTCGACCCAGAACGTCCCGGTCTTCTGCAGAGCACTTGGGCCGTTGAAGGCCGACAGCCGTGGCCAGGATCTTTCACGTTTACTTTTTCGGTCCATTATCACATTACACCTTTCACAAACATTGACATTATTTCCTTCAGGATAATTCTTCCTCCTCGAACCTCATTCGTTTACAATACTGGATTACTTGTAGAATTGTAAAATAATAACCATTACCAAAACACGTACTGAACACCTTACTTATCCTTTATCAATGTTGGTAGATAAATAAATACTACAGTTTATGACAATATCGGGCCAGCCAATTCCAGTTGTACCCATCCAGCAACTTGACGTAAAAATCCGATGATTTGCCTTTCGTAAAAGATATGCGAAACTCAGATGACATGCCATGCTAAGGTATAAACCAAAAGCTGTCTTTTCACACTGCGTGCGTAATGAGCACTCATTGCGATTAGGACGTGCAGCGTTTCGACCACTTCCTCACCACCTTCACCAAACGACGAGAATTTTGTCTAGTTTAATTCTATACCATACTCACCTACTTTTCAACACCTCAATTGCTAATATTTCTATAAGTCGACTTGGATACATTTTCAAATCCAACATATAAGTTTAATTTTTTTAATGTAAAGAGGAAAATTGCACTTAAACTAGTGTCAAAGAAGCCAAATAAGAGGGAAGTAAATTCAGTTCAAAACCCAAACATAATGATCTCTCGATTTCATCAAAGTATTCAAATCCGCAGACTTACGTAAATAATAATAAATCTGTTGACTTTATTTCTGTTGAGTTTATTTCACACAGGGATTCTAGTGTTTTTTATGATGTCGTGCAACATATAATACAAACCTTGCTTTGCCAACTTCTCTCTTTATTTTGTACGCGGAAGCATATTTTTCGCATCAATAACATTCCCAGATAACGGAACTCACTTACAAGTCACGATACCTACAGGTTTCCTATCAGATGACTATTTCTCATTAGGAATCACTTGCTATTTTTCCGAAAGACTGAAAGATGTTTGATTTTGACAAATTCACCTTCAAATCCTTGGTTTTTCAGTAGGTTTCCGGGCTTTAAACTGTAGGTAGTAAGCATTAAATGCATGGTATTTGTTCTTATAGTCTGTTTCGTTTGGCTTTGAACCCTTTTGTGGAATACCGAACTGCCAAAAACAAGGATCCATTAGACTGCGAGTAACACATATGTTGGCGCCAGTCATCTCATTTTGAAATATACTTTGTTTTGGATTGTTGTAATCCCTAATCCTACTCTCACGCTCATTGCAAACCCAGTCTTGTTCTTCTCCTATGATAGAAAGGTCCTCATGTCTCTCTTTTCTCATGCTTTTCTCTAGTATTAATAAAAAGTCTTTAATTACGCGACCTCTGTCTTGCTGCATCGATGTCTTCCACCGGAATTTATCGGATGTTCTGCGACGAAGTCAGGGGAATCGGGCCCGAACTCCCTGTGCTTCTTGCAGCCAGCATCTGAAGGAAGTGGTAAGTCCCCTATGAATTTCTCCCTTCATTTATTTTAATTTATAATATTTTAAAATTTATTTTATTAACGTTTCGTTTTTTTTTTCTAATTATTACTATTAAATCCACGGCATTGTCCGTCTGTTCAATGGGAATGAAGTCCTGTACAGAGATAGCGAGAAAATTAAACAAAGAACCATTGCAGAAACTAACAGTAAATCTACTAAATCTCATAATCGTTGGACCGCTGATCGTAGAATCTGAAGTCATAAGTATAGACCCGTAGCGACAGAAACAAGCCTGTGTATATCTACTTAATATCTTGCCAGGAAGAAGAGCCGATGGACCGTGTCCTCTATTAGTGCGAAGTTTCCTATTACTGGGAGAGGAAAGCCCAGGCTAGAAAGATACAATCAGGAATTCTTGAAAAAGCTTTGGGAGGTAAAAAGCTTAAACATAATGAGGAGCTCTAGATAACAATGGTAGCGGTGCATAGGTCGTAAAGATTCCGACTCCTAACCTAATCTAATATAGGTCAGATAGGGTTAATTTTAGAGCTAGAGGCGAGTGAGGTTAAATAGGGTTATATTTAAGGCTAAAGGGTTAGGGTTAGTAACGGGCTAGGTTACACATCCACGATGTATTGTTTTTGTAGCGAAGAAAATATAGAAATTCGGATATTTGAATAAAATATTAATATTGGCAATAAACTAATCGCTTCATCAGAACTAGCCTGCAACTCGAGATGTCAAAAATAACACTTTGGTACAAAATTGAACATAAGAAAAACAGTAAATAATGATAAATATATATAAAATAACTAATACTAAAAACTACATAACCTATAAAAAACATTATTAAATATTATAACAACTTACTTTACACTTTATTTACTAATTTACTATAATTACTAATTTTTTCTTATGTTCAATTTTGCACAAAAAAGGTATTTTTGTTTACATTGTATTACTTCCATTATTTTTGAAAATAAGTTTTAAATTCTTACGAGTAATTTTTTAAACCATTTATAACAGGAAAATAACAATACTAACAATTAAATGTTAATTTTACACTGGTGATAAGTGATCTTTAAGAAATCGAGTACATGTATTTAAAGCTCATTACAGGGACAACTTTTCTGTATGCGTTATATTTGTCATTATGTACATAAATATGAAAATCCTGATTAAATTTCAGACAATAACGTTAGAAAGTCATAAAAGAAGGTTGAAGATGTCAAATATATGGAATACAATTGAGAACCAAAGTTTAGAGGCTTATTAGTCCAATTTGAAAGAAAACCTCATAAACGTGACACCCTGTATACACTATGAGAAACAAGTATAAAACGTTGGCTTGGATTTTCCTTAAAGAATATCATAATTAAATTTTCTATTTGACAAAGCGTTGAAAACTATTGCAATTTAAAAAATAAAAAATGCGAATCACTGATAAAAATAACAATTTTTCCAACTGATTTAACCCAATTTTGATGCAAAATCTCTAAGAAAACAGACAGACCTGAGATGGTCTGTGGTGTTAAAACAGTTTCATATCTATTTATAAGCCTGGTGAAGGGCACTGTTTCGTTCAAGTTTCATCTAATTTCGGTTTTTCTTTACTGTCTCGTTTAAACTATGGGATGAATCATTAAAAATATAATCAATATTATATTAATAATCGCAAGTAAAAATATTATGGTAGAATAATTCCGAATTGCTATAGAAAGCGAACAGACCCAAAGAAAAAACATGTTTAATTTCAATAATAGATGTATAAAATAATACTGACATGTCTTAAAATGAACCATTCCATAAATTAATGATATCCGCGCTGTAAATATGAATCGTACTATATGTATAAATTATTTAATTTTAATATAATTTAATTATTTAATGATCGAAAAAGATAAATATTTCATCCTTTTATTTTTTGACAACAGTCGAACATACGTTAATTTATATAAATTGTTTGTTTTTACAAGTATGAAATATTTACCGAGATAATTTTGAAATTTTATCAGTGATAGACGCTTGGCTGTCGCTTTTGTAATTAGTGACTAATATTTATACGGTACTGTTTTGTGTTTATAGTGCTCTGCTTTCATTCGAATGGGGTATAAGCATCTAGGGAAATTATTATTTTTATGTTTATTTATCGTAAATTAAACGGGACGAAGAGGGTCTAGAACGGCACACATGATTTTACGATTTTGAAAATACTTATCTCCGGCCGCTCATAAAACTTGCTTGGAATGTCCATGTGAGAGTCGCATTTCATTTTATGTCAACCTTGGCCCAGCCCAGACCTTTCTGCCTTTGCAAAACTAACATTTAAAACAAAAACTTTTGTTTTTAACAAATAATCATAATGAACATAATTCATTCGATCAATTAGTATTTACCAAGGAGGTTAACGTTCTGAAAATTAACCAAATATGTAATAAAAATAAAAGAGAGAAAATATTCAGCATTTTAGAACATATTACTTATTAACTTGTAATTTTGTATTGCATTCCGGTTTGATAATGGTCAAATTGTAGTTTCTAATTTTAACGAAAAAAACTTTGGACGAGTATCAGGGATTGACCTGAGTTAAGCATTTTCCAATACAACACTCAGCATATATTTTCAAAGCAGCCGATGTAAACATTGTTGCCGATAGTCTACAACCTCCCACTTATCAGAATAAAACTTGGAATGTTTTGATAAAGTTCATATTTTACTATCTAGCAACGTAAATTCATTGAAAGCTCTCGGTTACGTAAGAACCTATTATAATGTCAATATAAGTTTTTTTGAAAATATTAAAATCTTTTATAGTTAAATATAGTCATGAAACCCTTTTATGATAAATTAAAACGCTATACAAAATTATTATTATAAATGAATCAACTAATGTAGTTTTCATTATTCAATAAAACCACATGCATAAGTTTTTTAAAGAAGTGCGTATTTGATGTTCGTAGTGCATCAACATAATAGCTACAATGAGGGCCTCGGTGGCCGCAACGGTTTAGGCGTTGACACGGCTCTCATCACTGTAAGGTAAAGGTCCCTGGTTCGAACCCGACATTTAAAGGAAAGAAGAAAAAAACTAAGCTACTTCTCATAGCTAACTGATATAAATATCAGTTGCTCGAAGTGGGAAAAATCTGTTAACTTATTAAATTATAATTATTCAGGCATCGTGAGATGCGGTCTGGTGTGATGTAGGGTTCAGAAAAACATTTTCATTACAGGGCCAACTCTCAACATGATGCAAGAATAGCACAATTACACAGAAGGCAAAAACTTTGAGCCCTGAAGATGATCTCAATAAATATCGAAACGTTGGGACGACAAAGAAAATGTTTTTCTGAAACCTACGTCACACCAGACCTCATCTCACGATTTCTTAATATTACCGATTAAAGGTCACAAATCACCACAGATTATTAATTTATTTTTGTAAATATTGCTTACGTAAGATTGAACACGTCAGTTTGAAGAACTTTCATTACAATAATTTAATGATGGGTCTCAAAATGAATTGGAAAATTAAATATTTTTAGTTAATAAAAACTGTTTATATAAATCTCCTGGAAAAAAATATAGCTTTATATTTACACTACTGTAACCTTTAGAATTGTGTATTCTTATTATCTTGGTTATTACTGCTGTTATGTACTTTGAAAACATGCCGAATATTTACTGCGTCTGCGCGAGAGAAAGAAATAGAATTTGTCCTATGTGAGCTCACAAGCCTAAAAGCGATTTAATTAGACAAATAGCTGGGACCAGCTGGGAACAATTAGTCTTAGTTCCTAAACCTCAAACAATAAAACATAATACTGCTGTACGAAGAACTGGTTGGACTGGAGAAGTGAAAAGAATGACGGGCCCATGGAATTCGGATCAATCGAGACTTATGTGCGGCATATCTTTTCGTATTCGAGGTTTAATAGAAACAGCGCCAAGAAAGAGTTCTCTACAGAGGGAGTGAGATCAGACATAAGTATATTACAATTTTACCATATTACATAAGATCTATAAAATTAGAAAACAATGAAAACGGAGAAAAAAATGACAAGAAAAAAGAACACTCCACATAATAACAAAAACTGTATATAAAATTAACATTACAATAAACTAAATGTAAAAGAACTTGACTAGATTTCTTCTCCGAAATAATAAAATGCCTTAGTTTTATTAAACTAAAATAAAAGAGATTAATAAAACGAATTATTGACTTATTCTTTATTTTGAGGGGACAGCATTCTAAACAAAGGAATGTTTAGCGGAAAGTATTTGCGCCTGATTTTTTGAATATGTTAGGCAAATTAAGATAAAGTGCTCAAGATATAATAGAAAATAAATTATTAAAAGATTCAATTTTTAATTAAACAAATTAAAAACGACATGCTAGTTTAATATATATCCCACAACCAAACTTTTATCATATAATTAAATAGAACAATTATACATTAATTAATGTGAGCTAGTAAAATATTTTTCTTTTTCTTTTCTAGGCTTTATTTATAATATGTTATGATCATTGGTGCAAAGCGATTTACTTTCAAGGCAAGTACGTGAAAAATAAATGCCTTTTAAAATAAATCCTTAGAATTTTTAAACAATCGCATTTTATTTTTCTTGCTTTCGAGCCAATGTTTATTTATCATTATTATTTATACACTCAATAAAAGGATTAGTTATGATGATTATTCCTCAGTTTCGTTCAAGATATTCTCGATTTTACAAGGTAATTTTATAACTTAAAATACAAAAAATATTCATTTTCGTAATTCAATAGGTGTTTTTCATATCAAAGGGAAAACCGCTATGTTTTAAAATTTACAGATTGTGTAGTTATTCGATTTATAGTAAGTACCGACCGTAAATAGTTCAGTCGGTTCAGAAACGAAAAGTTTGAACTTTTAAACGTTGATGATGACCAAATTAAAGCTTTTAACGTTTCAAATGACTCGACACATCGCACAGATATTTAGCATATCTCAAACAAATAAAATTCATATGTGAGTTGTCTTTTTTGAAGCGATATTTGGATTTCTCTCTCTGGCTGAGATTAATTTATTGGATTCCTTATGAAACGTAAACGACCAATTTTAAAAAAAGATTGATAGCTGTCGTGAAAAGAATGTCTTTTACGACAATGTTTGGAAAGAAAAATCCTCATGAAAACGAAGCCACCCGCTGCTAACTAAATACTTCCAAAGCTGGATTATATATTAAAAAGGTAATGATGTGCATTTAGTGAAAAGGGGCTGCATTATTATAAGGTTTTTCTGCCTAATCAAACCGTTGGTTCTTTAGTATACCACACATAATTTAAGCGAATTAAAATGATCAATTGTCCAAAAAACGGCTTTGTCTTTTCAGACATGGCAGAAATTGTCGTAGCTCGGCTGGGCTGAACTACCCACCCATCGTATTCGCCTGATACAGCCCCAATTTTACTCATTCCGGTTTCTGCATTCACGCTCTTAATGGGAAGGAAAACAATACTCAGATGTTAGCTGCGTAGGGTTGAGTGTGCAAAAATATAGCTTCTGTTTTGATTGTTTTAGGAGGTGAACTGGAAAAATACATGTTGCCAGACGGTAAAATTGGTGCCAACGATACTGCGGCACCTGACGTTGTTCAGCTCTCAAAAAAGATGGAATTAAAAAATTGTTTATATATTTTTTAAATTTGTTTGTAATAAGTACGTGAAATTTTCGTCGTATTTGCCACCAAAAAGCGCTAAGGATTTAGTTTATTGACCCAATTGTTAAACATAGACCTCACAATCGAACTCTTCTCACATGATTAAACAGAACAATTGTACAACTAAACATTTTTAATTAATGTGAAAATATGAAACATTTTTCTTTTCGTTTTTGTTGTTGTTCTACGATTTCGGATATTATATATGTATATATATTATATATAATACATACATTAATGGATAATCATTAATCTTGATATAGACGATAAAACTTTATTATGCCCAAACGTCATATGGTCAAATTTATAAAATAATTTATAAAATTGATTTACTTTCCCACATTCAAAATAAACGGTCTAAACAAGAATAATTAATAATAGTAATTTTTTTTGCAAAAGAAGAGGTCAATTCTGCGCCCGTATCATAGGTATATATTTTTTGTATTAGCTTTTCGTTTTTTGTTTGTTTGTTTTTGTTGGCTTATTGGTATGACAGAACGCTTCGGACCTCTCCGAAGTAACGATTTACACATCACTAACCTAACGCCGAAATCGTACCGTTCATCCTGACCGGGAAGGAGTAACTTTATATATTATTTTCCGTTTTTGTTTTCAACAATTTCTGAATAAAAAATCCTTGTTTTACTCAGATTAAAGTAATTTACTATTCTCAAATCGACATGTTTTATTTAATAAGACAGTAAGCTATTTATTTGGCTGTAAATAAAACATGTAATTTTATTGGTAGGGAAACATTCGGACTTAACATTGGGTTTAAGGAACCCTACACGTTGTATTTTTTTTCTGGATTGAAAAAAAAGTTAGTATAAAAGAAAATCCTTTACACGAAATGCCTACAGGACGTCTTATAAAAATAAAATAAAATATAATTTGTCAAAGTGCTCTGGGCGTATAGAGTCAAAGCGATCTCTATTAGGGAATGACAGAACTAAGCGCGCCCACAGCGCTCTGTTCCCGTGGGTAAAAACTTTCATGTTTAACCCCAACTCGATTCCATGACAGATTCGATTTTTATACGGGTTCAAAATCACGTCTTTTTTAAGTTTAGAGTAGTACTTCAACAATTAATTATATCATAATTATTCAAAAAGCCAATTCATGACAAAAAAGTCAATATTGTTATAACGAGCGCCAAGAGTGTATGTACCAAGGTAGCTCCTTATACCTCCTTGTGTACTCCTTTAACCATCGATTGCAAATTTTTAAAGCGTTTTACGTTATAAAGCAAACCAGACAAATCAAATGATTTCTATTCATTGACATTAGTGTTATTTTATTGAAAAACTCCAGTATTGTTGATTTGATTTTGTCGAATTTTCGCTTATTCCTTGACATCGAGTAAATTTTGTTTCAGCTTACATTCTATCAGTAATTTGAGCTTAAAAACATTTACTCTAACATGATGCGATATTGGCAGAAAACGTTAGTACTAAGAAGTATACAAGCACTGTAATCCCTAGTGAGTGATGAAACCAAACATGCTTCATGAAAGTACAGGTGAATTAACATCCTAATGTATATCTACAGGTTATTTTTTTGTAATTTTGACTAAAAATAATTATACAGCCAATTAACAATGTAAATAACAACCATTGTGCATCTAATAATATAATACCTATGACATACATTTGGCCTTGGAATTTAAGTTTTTTAAAAGGATCAAGAGCTTTGGATGGCAATAGGTTAGAGAAGCTTATGAGTGAATATTTGGAGTCCGAGCTTTATAGCACACAGAAAGGATGTAGGTAGCCTAAAATGTAAGACTAAATGTTAGGACGTGAAATGATGTTAGCTGTTAAAAACCTTCAAAAAATAATAACATAATAATTTCTTTAATGATTTATCAAATATTGAGCTGTACGTCAAATGCAGGTTTCATGTTTTCTTTCAATCACTATGTAATAAACTGTTTACATTTAGTGGATTATTATTTTGTACAAAAGCCAAAACTTTTTAATCCTCTTCCAAACCAAAACGTTTGTTGATGCAATTCTGTTACTTCATTCTTTAGTAAGATGTCTACGTGTGGTTTCCGAATAATTTCATTTTACTTGTTTAAGCTCGGTCGTATGTTGTTCAAATAGCCAGAAATACTAATTAAGTCTGGGGATGTGAGAGAGGGCACTGTTCAAAGATGGTTTAAAAATTTTGAGGAGATTTTTCGCCTTTAAGACAAAGGAGGTAGTGGAATGATTTTGTCCCTAAATGATGTTCTGAAACCTTTTGTCAAAGGTGAGTGGAGACATGCGGGATTCGCCGTATTCCAAGCAAATGTTTGCCGAATCCCGACGAGTGCTCGGTAAATCGTTGAACAACAATATTCCGTGCGCGCCTTGCTCTGCTAATTGTGGGTTTCCTAGTCCGCTTCAAAGCGCAAAAATGAAACTTGAAGTAACCGAACTCAAAATATCCGCATACTCGGGAACTGTACTGTACGTATACCAGCTGTAATTATCAATCAACAATAATTATTTTTCGATAAAAACGATTCCTAACTAGTATAAATGTATTAAAGAAAGAACAAATGTTCGTTAGGAATGTATTGACCCAACATAACAGTTGACCGCGGCGTCTACTAGCTGAGAGTCTGACGCCTTAACCACTCGGCTACCGCGGCCCCTCTAGGGTAAAGGTGATAATTATCATAATAATATATTAATTAAATCGAACATGCTAAAATCATCGGTATGTGAAAACTTGTAACTCACGAACATTTTGCATCAAGGTAAGTATGGAAGAAGAAAACAAATGCCATTGTTACTGCCTATCTATGTATCTAAAATCCTTCTTTGGCAATGTTGTGAAAAGAGTCCGTATTGAAGGAAATTTGATATGGCCTGTAAAAAAGCTATGTCAATCAGCAGACATTTTAAAGATTTTTTGCCCTGATGATGTCTTTAAAATCGAAAGTTTGTCAGTAACAACTGAATTTGCTTTCTTCTTCCGGACCGGAAAATTTTCCAGGGTGTTCGTGAGTGACAAATTGGTCGATAATTCTAATACTGAAAACAGAATTGTAACTGAAAGTTAGCGTAGAAAATTTTTTTTTTAATTATTCACAATTACATATAACAACCGTTTGGGTGACAAGGGCACACGTACATTTTTCAAATATATAAAATTTTATTATTATAACACAATTGTTTTTTTGTTAAACCTACAGTTTAGCAAATGGTTAAACAATTTGTCACAGTGGAACATATTTTTGATACGAGTGTTACGTCATATATTTAGTTATCCTTCTTCCTTGACTTTCCTTTCGAACCAGAATAAACATCTAAGAAGGGGAAAAATCAACAAGTCCGATCACCGTACTTAAACAAAGTGTTTGATGAACAAAATTTGCCACTTGAAAACAGCTTTGAAGGTTCATACTTGACCCCATTCACCCATCCTGGTACACGCATTAAATTTAAATTGAACCCAATACTGATGATCAAGAATAAATACCCAAATATAAAATTATTTTGAAATTTGCCAGTATTAAAATCGTAAATTTATTTAGATTGTATGTGTAATAAAAATAAGTGTGGTGGTTAGTGACCGTTAATCGATATTAATTCAGAAATCGTGAGATGCGGTCTGGTGTGATGTCAGGGTGGACCTCTAAGGTGCAAATCAAAGAAAAAATAAGTACTATATCATAAGATTGCTTATTAATGAAATTTTTACGAAATTAAATAAGGTAACATATTTTTTCTGATTTTTTTTTAAAGAATGCTCTAAACATTATCTGTGGTGATTAGTGACGTTAGTCGATGATTATCCTGAAATCGTGTGATGTGGTCTGGCGTGTAAGTTTCAGAAAAACATTTTCTTTACCGTGCCAACGTTTCGATCTTTATTGACATCATATCCAGGGCTCAAAGTGTTTGCCGTCTGTGTAATTGTGCCAGTTTTGCGTGAAATAAAACTAATCACTCATACTTATTAAAAAATAGATTCAATCTAATTTCGAATAGTCGATATAAAGTGGCTTTTTTATGAATTATTTATTTTCGTGTAACGAATTTTGCGATCTGAGAGTCTATTATGTTGACACGCTACTGCAGGAGAACAATGAAGAATGAAGAAAAAGAGAGAGAAAGTGGGAGAGAGAGAAAAGAGAGAGAGAGAGAGAGAGAGAGAAGAGAGAGAGAGAGAGAGAAAAGAGAGAGAGAGAGAGAGATGATAAAGAGATCATTTTAATGCCAATAAAATTTTGGGGATGACTTCTAATCAACTTAAAAATTTACAACTCTAAATTCTTTAATACAAGAGGTGGAAAGTTGAATTTAGATAGCTTTAGCCAATGTTAATAATTTTTTCATTTTATATCATTGCAAGTAAGAAAAATGAGGGTGAAATCAACAGAAACTCTTTTTATTATATTTCCAATTCATATTAAATTATCGAAACCGAATTGCTTCCACTAACATTAAATAGTTTTAAGTGGACAGCCGCTTCAAAATTATCTAGATTTAGATTTAGATCTAGAATTTAGATCATTTTTCCAAAAATGTCTACTTTTATTTAATAACAAAAGGTTGTTCAGCCATTGAGAATTTATAATTAATTAAGGGAACATAATTTTTTTACTTCCCCAAAAATAAATATTCAGGATTTTTTGGGGATAAGAAAAAGAAATACCAATACTGTTTCTTGCTAAACATAAATATATATTTTAACCCACTTTCCGATGTCGTTTGGTCACAAATTTTGTATTTCAATATCTACGATTCCCAAAATTCCAATTAGTGATCTAGGTGTAATTATTTTTCAGCAAGAAACAAATTCAATATTCGTGTTTCGCACCCAAAATTAACCCTGAAAATAAATTTTTTGGAAACTAAAAAAACAATGCTCCCTTGATTGATTATCAATTAACAATGGTTGAACAACCTTTTATTATTCAATACGATATTTTTTTAGATAGCACATTTCAATTACGTTGTACATCCGGCTGCTAAGACGTGTTCTGTCCTGCCGAAGGCCGAGCAAACAGTGCTATTCATCATACATCACCGGGTCTAAGTGGCTCATTGAATCGGAGCAAAATTCTTCCTTTTTCAACTTCTTCTTTATCGACCGAGTGATTTAATATGTAAAAATACAACGGCTATAAAATAGTATGGTCGTGATTAGTGATTTTTATGCGATCGACCCGCATTTTATTCAATAATAGTCACGTGGATTAGGGTTGTGGTAAAAACAACATGGTAAATTGTAATGGAGTTTTTTTTGATATTTAATATGTGTAAACATTTTTAAATTTTAAGTGCGTACTGTAAGTTGTCGAGAATGTATTTGTCTGTATGAATGTAAAATTGTTCTCTGTAGACCCTGAAGAAGATGAAATACATCGACAAAAAGCTCGGTGTTGTACAATAGTATTTTTAGTTTTTCTGACCACAACCCTAATCCACGCGATTATAAGTGATTAAGTCAATATATCAAGCTTTTATTAAGTTGGCACCATTTCATGTATAAATATTTTACAAAGTAAAATGCTTAATTGAGTAAAAATTTTTAGATTTTAAAATGAATGATTTAGACAAAAAACAGAAATGAGTTTGTTACTAATTAAAACGTTTTCTATCATCACTATTTTAAAAACAAGGTAAATATGACTGGAATCAAAATTTCTCTTTGCGCGGTACATGACTTCCACAAAAACTAGCATTGTTGTTCTAATTTGTTATTGTTTTTAGCAAATTTATAGTAGTTCGCTGAAGTCAAATTCCTAAAGTAATATTTTTTTCTATGTATCTCAATAAGAAGAAAAGGCGTAAAAGGCAAGATGAATGACTTCGTGTTCGCTGAATTAATAAAGTAACCAAGACGAAAACCCATTTATTAAGGAATTACTCACCGTCCATTTTGCACTAAGTTAATGAATTATGTGCCTAGTCCAAGATATTCACTAATGGCTTGACCGTGATGCTTTGCTTTGATATTGTTAAGTATGCAATCATTAACAATCAACTAGTTCCAAAATAAGAAAGAAACTAAACAAACGAATATATTTTCATCCTGTGTGTATCAACACATTTACGATTATTTCCGATATTTTGTAAGTAGTAACTGCAACAAAAAAGCGAATGAACCTTGGAGATGTGGTCAAATTCATTATTGTAACTCTTCCCAGGGAATAGTTTCAGTGACTCAACAATCCCCTTTCCGTAAACTGCTTAATTATTATGCAGATTCGTAGCCTACAATAAAAGAAAAATAGTAACACCAAAATAATCTAACTTGATGTTGTCCTTCTTCTAGGTCTAACTAGTATATTCTAAGTAGTAGTCTATTGGCGTTAGTTATTCTTACTCTACCTCAATAGGTAGTGGGACCAATGCTTCAAATGTAGGAGGATTATCAAGGTTTCTAGAAGTGTAAAACCTCTTGCAAGTGATTTTGAGTACTTCAAGAAAATATTGGTTCCAGGTAAATAGTTTAAAGGAGCATTGAAAATGGTTCCCGATTTGAATTATAAGGAATGGGTAGGTTGGAGGTTGGAAAGTTTAGTTGTGCCTCAATGGCTTCTGTTTCGCAGCCAGTTCACCCAGAGGCAGACATGAGTTGGTTAAGGCGCTTGTCAATGTGCCGAAGTTGGTCGGTGAGGACATCAAAGCTTGATATTGAAAGAGTCCATTTTCAAAGGTCCAGTAACTGATGGCATTCAGGCCTTCTTGGATGGATATTTGAAGGTTATGAGGTGAAAAGGAGAGATAGATTTGTACGTTATCCTCGTAGAGGGGTAAATGTAATATTTCTGGATTCATATAACAACAAAAGAGAAAAGCAGATATCCTGGATGCTAGAGTAACACCAGAACGGAAGGGGCTAATCTGGGATGAGCTATTTGCACAAGGGCCGGAAGGTACGATTGAAACCGTCGAAGACCAGTTAGGGGAAGAAATCTTGAATTTAGAAAGAGGAAAGTGGTTTATGGTGTGCCAAAGAAATCAAGAAGCAAATTTAAAACGGCTAAATTCGTTGAGAAACCAGGACAAAAGTCAGATTAAAGAGGGTTGGAGGATTTGAACTAATTGAAGGTTTGAGTGTTTACTAATTTTTCAAGAGGTGCAGCGATGTGAATAATAAATCGGGGGAAATCTTTGGCAGATGAGGGATTAGAGACCTTTTTTAGAAGTTTGAAACAAAGATTGATTCCATGATTTTTTTAAAGGGAATTTTGTACGTAAAAGTTGTAAATATAAATATGAAGATGGTTGGAATTCAGGCAACGGGAGATCTGAAAGTGCCTGTAGGTTAGGTAGGATTTTAGGATCGGGTAGTAAGTAAAATCGACTTAACCAACCAAAACAGACCCAAGTGCCATAGCTGTAGCTTCCATCACATCTAGAAATAAACCAGATTACTATTGTTTCGTATTTATAAAATTTTATTATTTATACGCAAACTGGTGGTCAGGAACAATTTTGTGAGAAGAAAGATATAGTTAATGTGTTTAATCAGTTTTTTAGCATTGTTTCGAGAAAAGGCAAATAATCCAATTGGACGGTAGGAATAAAAGTAAATTGTATTAATATTATTTTTGTATCTAAAAATTTCATTATTTAAAGGTAGATACCAGAATTGAACAGTTTTACGTTAATTTAAATAATACTTTGCCAAAACCAGGTTTGTACACATTATTTATTTTTAAATGAATGAATAATCATTGTAATTATCTCAGTTTTAATTGCTCCGAAGAAATGAAAATTTAGTTGTGTTGAAATTCTTAGTTACTGCATCAAAGTGTAAGAACATATTATTATAACATAACGACTTTAAAGAGATGAAATCTAGAAGAAAATTTTAAATTACCTTCATCACATTAATATAAAAAATAATTTGTGGTGATTAGTGACCGTTATCCGGAATCGTGAGATGAGTCCTTTGTGGAATGTAGATTTCAGAAAAACGTTTTCTTTATAGTGCCAACGTTTCGATCTTTATTGAGATCATCTTCAGGGACTGGGATTTGCAAACATTGCTAAAATTTAAGAAATGCATTTAGGATGTGGAAAAAAGTAAATTTATATAATGCAAAACATATTTTTTTTTACTGTACACAGAAAACAAACGCTTTGAGTGAGTAGAGAAATACATTGGTTGTATGTAAAAAATATGTTTTTTTGTATTGCATAAATTCACTTTTTCTCCACATCCTCATGCATTTGCTAAAATTAAAAACCGTGTTAGTAAATCCCAGCCCCAGACGGTGATCTCAATAAAGATCGAAACATTGGTACGATAGAGAAATATTTTTCGGAAACCTCCATCATACCAGACCGCATCTCACGATTTCTGAATAATCAGTAAAAAAAAAGAATTAAGTTAACATTTTCGCTAAAATACAGTTTTTTAGGCTATTTAAAAATAATTAATAGTGTTCTTGCTAATCGTTTTGTCGTAATGAATCGCCAAATACAAATTAGAAAAATAATAAATAAAAAATTAGTCTGAATTTCCCTAATTTAAAACACTAAGCATAATATGTTTTAAAACCATTTGTAAATTTATTGTCCTATATTAGACAATAATTTCTGAGTAATGGTAAAGGAGATCGGTAGAAACAAAAAAGCAATTATGTAAAATTAACAGCCAGTTTTGTTTATGTTTTTTTTATAGTATACAACATAAAATAATAATAGTACTATTCTTCGTTGTTAGCACTTGTTAATACAAAACAGATTTATTTGACCTGATACAACAAGAAAATGTAGCAGGGCTGACGTCATGGGCCATAATTCTGAAGTCGACAAGTGCAAGCTACATACGTTTTTAAGCAACGATAAACTGACTTGGTCAACTATACTCCAAAACATGGACATTTTACAAAACTGTTCTGTTTTACAAAAAGTTTCGAGTTATCACAATCTAGGTATGTTGTTTACCTAGATGTCACCGGTGTGGTACTGTGATTACACGCTTTTCCCATATGATTGTTCGTGAGATAAGTTATTCCATTCGTCAATTTACTACAATAATTTTTAGACCAATATAATTAACATGATTTTTTTGTTTTTAATAGGTTATTTTCCATAAATTAAAATTTCCCCATAGGCTTGTACGGCTAATAATAATAATAATAATAATAATAATAATGGAGTCAGATTAGCAACAGTCTCAGCGTGATTATAGGCTCGTCTTTATCCTTTTATTCTTCCATTCAAGTATGATAACTTCTATATAACAATAATAAGAAACAAAACATAATAACTTTTTTTTTGAAGGAGCTATTTTTCTTATTTAAATTGCGATATTGGTCATTGCAGTGTATTACCCCGCAAATTGTATTTTCAAAAGGACGATTGATATGATAATATTAGATTTTTATGTTTTTAAAAATAGATAATGGAATAAATCTTAAAGTTTCTATGTTTATTAGGCGTAGTGAAGCTTATTTTTAAACAACTACCTACTAGAACAAGTGAATTGTCACTTTAAATTTATTATACTATTGATTCCATAAATAAAATTCAAACATGTTATTTGACAAGACGGACAGATCTTTTTGTTTATTTTGAAGGAAAGGCAAAAAATTTACCACCATATTCTGTACCTTCGAAACGATCAAAAACGATGAAACCTCCATCAAATTTTTAAAATTTAGAAAAATGGGGAACATTATTGTATTGTTTGCTCGACATTTTAGGGTCAGAAATATTAACTAGTGGGATTTCTTTATTCATAAAACTGAGCCTGAAATTATTATTATAGAAAAATAAACAATACCCTACATTTAAAAAAGTCATTCTTATTAGATGGGCTTTGCAACCTGCGATTAACTTTTTGACGAACTGATTTTTTTTTTATACAACAGCTTTTAAACACGACAGGTTCAAGGCTCTTCCCTTTTAAGCATTAGATCATTCCAGGTCTGGCACCTATATAAACTAAGCCCCGTCTTTAGCAAGGCACTAACAACCTCTTCACCAAGCAATCATGAACTCGGCGATCATAGTAAGTGAAATTTATATTAACAAATTGCTAAATCAATCTATCAGTTGGATTTAGCATTTTGTGATAATAGATTTACTCTACAGTTTAAACAATCAAATTTATTTTCCGTTAAATGTTTTTAATTTTTCTTTCTTTAACTCGAAAATTTATGTCTAATAAAAATCAATTTATAATATTTTATGTAAAAGATAATGAGTCAATTATAACAGGACAGCTTGGTTAATTTAAGATACAAATCGAGAAGAGATAGTCTTGGAGAGGATTTCAGTACGGCAGCGGAATTGTTGCAGATAGGCACCGATGGACGGAGAAGTTGGAAAATTGTAGAAAATCCTTGGGTTAGCGTATCCTGTAATTAACCGATGACGTTTAGCCGTGTCTCCTACCGAAATTGGCCAACGGACTTACGAAATTAGAAATTAATTGTCACCTCATCTGACTGATATTTGTCCCTTTGGTGGAACGTACGCGGTGACGCATGTCTTATAATTTTAGACTAAGCCCTTGCAGACGGCCGGCCATGGATCGATTGGGAAAATAATGTTACCGCATCTAAGGGTGTAAAAGGGGAATTACCCCCACCCACCAACCCACCCCCGAGACGAGTGAAGCTTGTTATGTGTTATATGCCATACGTCTTAGTTTGGCCTTAATTAAGCGAAGAGGATTATATTTCATAATTATAAAATCTTGATTTGTTATCTGTAATAAACCTTCCCTAAATTAAATCACTCTCCTCTTAACTGGTCACGCTTTGGCTTCGGTTTCCCCAGATTCGATATTTTCGATATATCACTCGATTTGATATCAAGAAATCTGGTAAAGATGTATAGTTTTAGGTAGATACCTTTCAAAAATCTAACGCTGTCTAACATTGTTGATCGCATTGCATTGAAATTTGGAATTTGGCAGAGCGGTAAAGAAAGGTTAGGACTATATTTTAGCCAAATATACTGGGGGGTCAATTGGGGATGGTTGTTGCTTTTCAACACATTAAGCCTGCATCTGACATACATCCAAAAAGTTTTATCATTGTCTTCTATTAGACTTCCTCGAATTTTGGCCTCGAAAATACTAGACGAAAAAATATTTTGGGCAAAAGAATTTGACAATTTGTGTATACAATACGGTTTAACCCCCTTGAGTTACTCCGACGTAAATAAAAATAGTGTGGAAAGCTTGGTAGATGTTTTGAGAACTGATTTTAAAAATAAACTGAAATTAAGAGCGCAACGGTCTGTCTTCCATGGCTTAAACAAAGAACTGAATCTGAAATTAGGAGAAAATCACCATTATTTAAATGAAAATTATAACTTAAACTGCTCGGTCCACAGAAATGACGAAACGTATCGTTGTGCTTTGTGTAATTTAGGTGTGCATGAGGATGGCTTCCATTTTTTAGCGGTGTGCCCTATATTGAAGGAATTCAGGCTTAGGTAGTTTGGCAAATTGCTTTTAGAAAAATGAAGTAATTTCATTTTTGAATGGGCAGAACTGGCACAGTCTCTACAATTATGTTTTGTACTCCCTAAAATACAGAGCGTTCTTTTTCTTTTGGCAACTCGACAGACAGCCTGCGGGCTATTTTCTAGTACTTTTTTATGTACTGAATATTTTCTGAAAAATAATTTTTATTGCAAATAAACATCATTATACTTATGTATCTACTGAGGGTCGAAGAGTTATATAGGAGATGAAAGTAAAAAATTCAATCAAAATTTTTGCGTTTTTTCCCGCACAATAGCCAGATCGGTTTGTTTAAATTCATTCCTTCTTAGCTACGCCTCTCCGGATTGTCACATTTTTTGATACCGTTTTTATGCTGGATTCTTCCTTTAAATTTTAAGCCAGGGTTGGCGTAAATCCAAGCAGTATTTTAAATGTTATCGTAATATCAAAAATCTCATTTTTACGCGTGTTTTTCTCAAATAATATACTTTCAAATCTAATTTGTTTCGTTTAAAAGATCAAAATAAATTCTTTTTTAATAATAAAATGAAACCAAAGGCGTTTCTTAATTTTACGTTACAAATATGCCAAGATTTCTTTTAAATTAACAAAGAAATCACGGTAAAAAGCAAAAGTCCTTAGAATTGTGGATATTATTAATAAATATGGCCGTCACACGTCTTTTTCCCTAAATCTAACATTTTTACGAAAAAGTAGTAGTGAAGTAAGCAATGAGATAAATAATTAATTAAACAGTTTAAATAAAATTTCAAACAAAGTAGTTTACTAGTAAACCATTATTTTATTTTCATTATTTTCAGTGGTGTAGGAGAAAATGGCTCGAATCTAATTTAACGTGGCCAAGTGTTAATTTTATTAATTTTTTTATCCTATTGCAATAGTTTTCAAATGATGCTATAATATTTAAAGTAGCAAATGTTTAGCACCGCTGGATTGATTCCGCAATCTCGAAAACAGCAACAAATTTACTTCTCACTCCTTACTGTCGCGAGGGTTTTTTTTTGTTCGTGTATGTATTGTTGTTTATGTACGTTTATGTATTTTTTAACATTGCAGACCATGATTTTATCGTGAGAAGACACGTCCTTCTGGTGCTTTTCTGATCTTGATTTACGATCCCTCGATGTGATAACCTCTAAGTTGGTGATTATTTTTTATGTTCGTTAATGTCGGTGACTAAAAACATTTACGTTGCTGATTATGATGCAAAACCATTTTGAAAATTTATGAAAAATATGTTCCTTTTCGGAATCAAAATATTAAACTTTTTAAATCAAGTGTTTTTTTTTCCAGTTTTTCCCTTTGAAAGAGGAGAAAGTATTGCGCTGGGAAGAAAAAAGATGTGTGGAGTTTTTCCCTCCATGGCACGTTTTATGGTCCACTGTGTTTTAAAAAATCAAAATTTTTATCTCCCCCCCCCCAACAACTGACCTGGATCTGGCCTTGTACCACAGCATTATTTGGTAGTATAATTGCAATTATTGTAGACATTTGAAACTCCAGGGAGTTAGATAAAATCGTCCAGTGAGTTGTTTTTCAGTAATTAATTGCTTGAGCCCGTAAAATGTTAGAAATGTTGGCCCTTTTACCTTCATCTGTTATACCATTCGGTTTTCATTTTCAGTTTAACCTATTTAATTACACTATAAAAAAGTTAAATAATACAGCAAGCACAGTACCAGCATTGAAGGTAGAGAAATGCGGAAACGCATCTTGAATTTAGGCTGTCCTGTTTAAATCCAGCAAGGATAGGCAGACCATTAGTCGATAACTAACCTGCTAAACTACAAATAAAATTATAGGTTGACTGTAGTGATTACTTTATTATGTTTGCCAAAGTCACGTTTGGGAGCATCTTAATTTTATTGTTATAAAGTATTTGGTTACGATTCACAATTCACTGCCGATCTGAAATCAATTTATATCAATTTTATATATTAATATATATTTTCTCTTTAGTGTGTTCGTTCTGTTTTTATTTGGACCCTTACACGCTCGCTTTTGATCGTTGTTAAGGATCCTGAAGATGTGATGAAGGAATATCGAGTACACCATAACTCTAACTGAGAGTATGGTTAAGAATATTATAAAAAATCTTGGTGGGAAGTTGGTTTCCGAGTGGATCTAAGTCGCGATATCTCAAGTGGTAGAGCAGCAGCGTATTTAGCCGACGGTCGTGGGTTCGAATCCAACTCGTGACGCTGACACTTTTTTATCTCGACCGATATTTTTCGGTCAATATGCCCACATACCCTAATGAATTTAATAAAAGTGAGATTGTGGATAGGATCTAGATATTGATTCTGTTCAGGGTTGAAATGACCAAGTTGTTGGTAGCTCCTACAGACTAACCTCGATAGCTGGCTAGGTAAAATTTGAAGCTCTGATCCTGGATTTCTAAAAATTGGGTGGGTGATTGTGGAGGGTGTTGGGCTAAAGTGTAGGCCTGCAGACTAAAGGTAAAAGGTAGAAGAAAGTCCACACTGATGTGTGGGGTAAGTACATACGTGAGAATAGTTGAGCTTATATAAAACATTACCGATTTTTCTATAAAAGATCTTCACTTATGTATTTCTACAAACAGATCCAGTCTAATCCATTTAGATTACGCAAAGCTCACTCTCAATTTGTATTCATTTCTTTTTAAATATTTCGTACTGTATGGTTTCAAGATAGGATAAACTGCGAATAATGTTAAATATTTTGTACTTGTTTTAAATTAAACATCTCCCATTATACTAGACATTCTTATAAATTCCTTCTCTAGCCTTTAATTCACTATTATTTATTCAACATTCAACAATGTTTTATTGTAATTTATCTATAAGTTTCCAAAGCAATATTTTTCTTACAAAAACGTGGTTTTTCAGTTTTTTGCAGTGGTTGGCGCAATGCTGAGCATGCCCTACGAAGGCCATACGTCGCAGCTCGGCCAACAAGGGCATGGAGGAAGCCAAGGGGTGCAGTCTGACCAAGGAGGCAGCCAGGGGAGTTTCAGAGGAGGCAACGAACAATTGCGCCAAAACCAGGGGAGGTCTTTTGGGGGATTAGGCGATAAGCCCTACGGCGCAAGTCTAATTGACACACCGACCATGGTAGGCTATGAGGCTACGATCCCAGGTGCGACTTCGAGATTCGTAAAGTACAGAAACGAATTTGGAAGTAAGTTTTCAAATAAAAATAAATTAATGATTTCCCATTACATCATAATGTATGTAAAAGCTATTTTATATTTTAGTCTTGCCATGATATTTGAAAATACTATTTTAATTGAAATACTGTCCTAATCCCCGCTGTACCTCAGTACGGAATAGAACGTTGATGTTGAGTATTGTTATCTGCAAGTTGGTGAATTAACGTTGGAACGGCCCGTCTTACTTATTGTGTTCGTCTATTTGTTTTATCTTTGCGAGGGTTAGCAACATCAGATGTCATATCAATACTCAGGGTGTGTATGTCCGGGTCGAGCGCAGGGCGGCTGGATTCTAACCCGGGACCTTTACCTTAAACTGTGTCAACACCTCAACCATTGCGACCACGGACACCCCTGGAAGCTGGCTGTCATCAGCTTGCCAAAAATGTTCGCTTTTGTTCCACAATTCTTGGGCTAAACTCTAATTTTAATCGGATTAATAATTATTTAAACGTCCTTTCGTTGGAAATATGAAAATGAAATTTAAGTCAAAATGTATCATTGCTATGATCATTTAATAAAAAAAAAGATATATTACTTTATTAATTATATAACTCCATTTCATTTCAGGAAGCGGTAATTCACAAGGAGGTTTTGGCCAAAGTGGACAAGGTGGCCAGGGTCAGCAAGCAGGATTGAGAAATTCCCAGTATGGACCTGGTGCATCCGGAAAAGGCCAGGGATTGTAAAATCTTATAGAATCCAGGATCAAACTTTCAATATGCTATTCTTTGCTTAATTTTCTGCCAAATTTCAGTACTTCACCATGAATAAATGTTTTGTAAAATTACAGTTGATTGTTTCTCATCAATTGATCCTTTTTTTACCGTTTTTCTCCCCTCTCTTGTATTATATAGTAAAATTGATATCTGCTTTACATATTAAACATTATAATTAGTATTATATTAAAAGCATAAATTAAAAAACTAATAAAAAACTAGTGAAGCTGGCAAAATGGTTCGTTTATACCACCTCTCTTGTTCGAGAAATGAGCTTTTCTATTAAAACTTATACTATTTATTTTAAATGTTAAACTCTCTTTTATTAACTTAAAATGTTTAAACAAATATAACCAGGTAAACCTAGGACTTAAAAGTTAATTTCTAAAGCACGAACAGACGAAATGTTTGTTCTTATAAATGCAACTAGATAGCGCTTACTCACGCTATTACTCTAAATGTAAGACAGTTGGGATAAATGGCTGTAGATGCCCAATTTCAAAATTAAATGGAATAATTGTTTATTTTAACTGCAAATAAATTAAAATTTGGTTTATGTTTGGATTTGAGAAAAATGAACAAATTGGATCTGGAAATTGTACAGTAAACTACGTAATTTATCAGCTCGTTTGCATTAATGCTCGTTGCTTATCATTTCGTTCTGCCAATCCATTTTACAATTCACAGTGTGTCTTCATCTACAATCACAGAGACGAACCCGGCAAAGATTAGGAAAATCGGTAGCGACCAAATGACATCATCTAGCAAATCACATGGAAGAAATCTCACAATTTATTACATTAGATCAATTATTTTAAGCAATAAAAACAAATAAATAATAATATAATAAAATACGCGCTTCTGTTTTATTAATGCCGGGCGGGTTCCGAGATTATAAAATAGAAATATAACAAATAACAGACGACAGGATTTACAAAAAAGAGAAAATTCAAGAACATTTAGCATCCATTTTAACATCTGTTTTCTCAATTATCTTTGCCCAGACAGGCTCCTGATATATATTTTATGTTATTCACCTATCACTGATACATTTCTAGTGTATTCACTGTATAATAGTGTTGCTTTTATGTATACTGACAACTTTAAAATTAAAGTTATTAAAACTAAATATTTGCACTTACTTCCAGTTGAAAAATTATATAAATTTTATATACACAAAGAGTATCCTTTGTAGATTGCCCGGCTGAATTTCTCTTGAACCAATGACGCTATGAAGAACAAAAGTTTCAAATTTTTACCTTTTTTGAAGAAAATTATACAGGGTTCCTCAGGCCCAGTTCAACTTCAAAATTTAAAATACGACCCTATACATCCTGACACATCATTTTAAAGAATCTTTTACAAGAGCTGAAACCAAGCTGAAAACAATGGTACAATTCGATTTTAAATTGTTCAAAAAATGACAATAGGAAACAATAAAAAAAACCATTTGGTTTGCTATTTGCAAGTCACATTTCATGTTCGAATAGCCTGCCTTGTGTAAAGATGCAACGATTTGTGCTTTTTATCCATTTTTCACCGGTGCTCAGAGCGATAGATTCAGGAGAGGTGGATTGACGAGCATTTTCTACCATTTGCAGCAATTCCTCAACTGAGGATGCTGGGTTGTGATTGGTGTAAACAGTGTTTTGTTAAATGGCTCCACTGAAAATACTCAAGTAGAGTTAAATCGAGTGACCGAGGAGGCCAACAGATCGGGCTAGAAGTTCCTATTTACCTATCCCAGAAATGAGGATTCAAATGACGTCTCCCCCACTAAGAATTGTGTGCGGGGCATCGAACAAGCTGGAGACTCATTTTTTGTCGTTGTTGCAGAGGAACATCATATAATAATGTTGGTAAAAACCTCTCTCAAAAACTTGAGGAACTGATAAGCATTTAAATTATTTTCGTAGAAGTAAGGCCCAATTAAATTATTTCTGAGACCACCACCCCAAACGTTGATACTGTGAACCAGCTGATGATGGCAAAAAAACATCGTCGCATTTCCTCTACCCACGTTCGAAAATTCCTACAGTTATGTATGCTATTAGAGGTGAACTTGGGTTCCTCAGTCCGAAGGATCTATGGAAGAAGGTTTTTTCCAAATCGACATCTTTGCAAGGTATGTAAAATGCCTGTCATAATCAGAGTCCGACAAATCCCTGTATAAGATCAATGCGATACGGGTTAAAATTATAATGTGTAATGTCCGGTGTACATCTGTACATTTATTTTTTGAAACACCTAAAACCTTTTGGAGAGAGGGATTCGGATTTTCGTAAACATACAGTAAAATATCCAGCTCCTCGTCGAAATTACGCTGCCGGATTCTTGGTGATGGAACAGCAACTGATCAAAAGAAGATCGTAAAAGACCTGAGAGAAAACCATACCCAAAATGGGAGAAACCCTTATAAAAATCCTTATCACACACTACATTTTTCTCGTAATAAATCAATACAAATGCCAAAATTAATTTAAATGAACAAAAAGAATATGCTGAAAATGATACATTAAAATAGAGATGAAACAAGGTGTAGGAAATAGAAAAAACTAATACGCCCGGAAAAATTTATACCTTGCTTAAAATTAAAATACTTGTTGATAAACATAAACTACTTAAAACTGTATATGATAATAGCTCTTCATGTTCATTAATAAATGTGTGGTTTTTAATGACTGTTAATTAGTTTGGGGATCGTAAGATGCAGTCTGGTGTGACGTAGGTTTAGACAAACATTTTCTTTATCGTGCCAACGTTTCGATCTTCATTGAGATCATCTTCAGAGACTGAGATTTACATTGTTTAAATTTAACAAATACCTGTAGGATGTGGAAAAAATTGAATTTATACAATGCAAAAAAATATATTTTTTTATATTCAATCAAAATATTTCTAATCACTCAAAGTGATTGAAAATAAAAATATTTTTTAGGCTAGCGTTGTTTCAAGATTGAAGGGATTGTCAATGACGTTACATTCAAAAATCTATGATAGGAAAATTTCTCTGATTTCACGGTATTCCTCGCAATCGAAAAGTAAATGATTTACATCTTCGGGTACATCGCAAGGGGGACAAGTGGGGGATTGTTTCTGTTTTATTTTCTGAAGGTAGGCACCGCTATTCCATGACTCGTTCGTTGTCATTACGGCAAAGAATCCCTTACTACCGTTTTCATATAAATACCAAGTATTTTATTAACATTTGTGAATAAGGCCCTATAGAATGACCCCTTTCCAGCTGCTCCATAATCAGATCCCCAGTTTTTAATCCAGAATTTATTGAACGTACTAAGCATATCGGAAGTTTCAAATCTTGAACGATGACGAATTTAGTAGCATGTTTGGCGAATTTGTCCTCTGGGTCATTACTCTTTATTCCACTATGTCCTCGTACGCAACAGAAAACCACGTTCTTGGTTTGTCTGCTAAGATCGAAAGTTCTTTTCATCATTTAATAATTTCACAAAGCAAATAGTCCGGCTTCGAGTTATTGCTAAAGTATTTAATATACTGTATCGCACTTTTGCTGTCTGACATAGAACATGATTTGGCGATTGTTAACGCTGATATTTATTCAAGTGCATTTACAATGGCGAACTTTTCTGCTGTTGATGAATGGTTGATATTGCGTTAGAAAATGAAAATACATCAGAATAACCATTTTTCGGACTCAGAAGGGCACATTCCCCTTTACCTTCTAGCAGTGAACCATCAGTATAGCAATGGTTCGGAAAACGTTTATCGAAATCTGATAGGAACATTTTATTTGATATATTCGGAGGAAACAAGGAATGAAAGAATTTGAAAAGTTCGTTGTTGGTCTATGTATAGCGGTTCTCTCGTAATTAACGAAATATAAAAGAGATATTTTACTTGAAATGACGAAAGTGGTGTGGGAATGCAGATTTGCTTTTTGTTGTAACCGGGTAATTAAGTCAGGGCCCAGAGTTGGCATAGATGTTGTTGTGTCGGGCGCTCTGAACTTTGGCCGGGACTGGAGCGAGCGGAGAGGAAGCCACATCAGCAGGTCAGGATTCCACGAGTCGTCCTACGAGAGTGATCGAGGATTTTTGTACGCCTACCGGACTATCGTTTTTTTCTTCGAGTTATCGGATACCGTCCCGTGTCTCTCTCGGAGAAGAGTGAGTGCTCACATAAGACGTTTTACCGTATGTTAAAGGCCTAAATGTCATGTACATTGTTTAAGTTTAGTTAGGATAAGGATACCGTTTTCTTTTTTATTTCATTATCTGTAAATATATTTAGTTGACTATCACATTTTATTTCTTTGTTTATCTTTAATTTTCTTTATCTAGCAATAGTCTGGTCCATTGCGAACCCTCCCGCCTCACGCGGAGCTATCTCCTGGCTGCCAACGTTTTGTTTCCCCATTTGATAGTCAAATGGCTATCTGGCGCCTGTACTAAAAATTATCTTTTAGTCTGGGAAACCAGACCGGGGGTTACATTGTAAATGGTGATTCTACCCACAGATTTGATGTTTACTGATTTCAAGCAGTAAACGCTTATCATCAGGTTAAAGGAATTCATCAGTCTCGCCATAACTGTACTTCCTACAGTACACATAACTCGTTCAACATTCATTTAGAAGAAAAGTGAGATAAATTTCTATCAGTTACAATTTCCTATTTGTGTTTTAGAAAGCTCAAATTCAGTATTCAAAACATAAAGTGAGTGATAGCGTACTTCAGACAATTGGTTTGATTTTGCTCAGAGGTTTTACCGGTATGAATACATTGGAATGTAGGGAATCAATATTCTGTTGGTCTTATTTTGTTTCTTTTTGTAGTCTTTTTTATATATTATTTATTTTATTTTGTTCTGTTTGTATTAACATATATAATTTTTTTTAAATGCGAATCTGTTTGCCTGTGGGGGACCCCTTGTAAGTTGGAATCCTTTTGTTCTTTGAGGTGTCATTTTTATTATTTTCAAAGCTTATCGCAATTCAACTTTGTAATACGAAAATCCAGTAAAAAATTGTAACCACTGAAGTTCATATTTTAAATTCTCCTTTTCTTATAATTATATTATTAAGCATATTCTTGGGATAGTTATACACTCCGAACTCTGGCTGACGGTTTTAACACCATGCCATAATAATACTGTGTTTTTATTTTTTAACTCTAATTTTTTTTTTTCATTTTGTAAATAAAGTATATCTATCTTATGCTTAATAACATTGGTTTGAAGGATTATAATGAAAAAACGAGAATTAAAATTAAATTAAAAAATTGTTTATTTCGAAGATTCATTTTTTGCTTATCTCTAGTAATGATAGTATCCGTTATGGTAAACTCCATAGCCTGGAACAGAAAGATTTGAAAAAAAACATTATTTAATTTTATTAAATATATTTTTTATAAATGAGAAAATATTCTGAACCCACCAGGATAGACAGTTGGGGGATATACTACAGGGTAGCCCCCAAAGCGAGTCACACCCGCGCCGACATGGACGCTAGCGAAAGGCAGTCCGACCCTAAGTGAGACAGTCGCCGCCGCCACTGCGAGGACAGCGAGTAATACGACAACCTGTAAAATATAATAAAATCCATGGTAATGTGATAAGAGACAATTGTATTAATGAAAAAGGTATTGCATTGACACGGAAAGATATCGGGCCATGGTCGATGACCATAACCTTACTACCTTAATTAACTCTCCACGCACTATCGCGACGCAATAACTTTCCCCGCTAACAATTCCCAACGTTTCACATCACTTCTGGGAAAAACTGCCTATCAAATATTTCGAATTTAATTAAATAATTACAATCGACCAACTCACTGACTCAAAATGAAGTTATCTAAGCGTTGTGGTTTCCTTTACACGCACACACAGTCTAAAAATGACTCGGACTACATACAACGCAATTGACAGTACTTTTTTTCTAGCTTCATTGACAAATTAAACATAATATTGCAATTATTTTTCAATTAATTACTATTTATGAAAGGAGGTTAAGATAAAATAATTCAGTGTCACGAGCGGGATTCGAACCCACGACCTTCGGCTAAATACGCCGCTACCCTACCACTTGAGCTATCATGACTTCGATCCGCTCGGACACTAACTTCCCATCTCAATCTCACCTTTCGAATTATTCCTCCTTTCTGCAATTTTTCAAATGTCGTGCAATCTATTTGATTTTCGGCGACAAATGAGTTCGTGGGTTCGAATCCCGCTCAAGACACTGACTTTTTTATCTTAACCAATACCTTTCATAAATTCTAATTAATTACAAAATGTTAATTGGTCAATCCAACCGCGAACTGTAATGGAATTATAATTAACATACAACTATTTTAACAGTCGTATGTTACTGTTCAACAAGATGAACTGCCGGAAATAGCGAGAAACCGAAAGGCTTCATACAATCCGAAACCGTCAAACTACACTTTTGGTTGAATACATGCAATACAGAATTTGAAATTGTTTCTTGTATTTCTGGTTAGTTAAAAGTCTAAAAATTTTGTGTAAATTAAAATAAAAACATATTTAGAAACAATAAAACAAGCAACATGAGTTGGTTTTCCCAAAAATTAAAGGTGTGCCTGTGTGTTATATTATAGAGTGTTAGAATTGAGGAAGCAAGAAAAACAAGTGAGGAGAATTTGGTTTTGAGACATTCTTCTTCCAGCCTGCGACCTGACTTCATACCTTTTGAAAAGAAAAAAAAAATATATGGACGCACGGAAAATTGAATGGACTTAGGATATCGAGTCGCGGAGGAGCTCAATGTCCCTACTCGGAAGATTCCTAGTTCTCTTGTTTTTCTTTTTACCGTTGTCGACTCAGCTGTTGACACAATATCTAAACCAGCACGATAACGATTACACTGGATTCCAACAAGAGATAAAGAGAAAGTAAGTTATGTGAACAGGGTAGCTTTTCAAATTTGTCATAAACAGTTTTTCTGTACTCTTGTTTTTCAATTTGAGTTTATTTCTGAAATACTGTATATAATGCAAGGAAAATTGAAAGGGAGCGTAAAAATCATTGATGATGTTGGTCAAATTACAGCCGGCTACATTCTCTCCCTCTCTCTCGAATGGTTCTATAAATCCAGAAATAGTGGCTTCAAAAACGCGTGGTTTTGAAAAGTACATTCGGAAGATAATCGTCAATCGTCCTTTGGTAGGATTAGAAATTTAAATTCGAGATTAAGAAGAAGTAGGAGATTCTTACCCACTAATCACACATTTTAAGATAATCTGACAATTAAAACGATTAAAATTGAAATTAAAACAATAAAATTAACGACTGCTGATATTGTTAATAATTTTACTAATACTCAATTAAGCTTCCATAATAGAAAACGTAAAACAAGGTTGAGTTTTTTAAATTTTTGTAGTAATTAGCGAGTTGTGATAATTGGTGGAAAGAAATTTTATTTTGAACAATAAAATAGCATCTTTGGCCCTTCAATAAAGAAAGTTTTGCAAAAAAAAATTGTATTTTACTTTTTGTGGTTTATTAGTTCTAGAAGATCGGAGTCGGTTCAAATTAGTATTGAATTCTCTTGACTCAATTTAGGACTAAAACGATTAAAAAAAGGGAACTAATTTTCAAAATTGTAATTTAGCGTATAGGATTTTAAATTCTCTATTAATATCAGCACTTTAAAAAATTCCCACAAGAAGATTAAAAAAGACGTCTTAAATATTTAAACTAGATTTCATGCAAAATTTGAAACATGTTAATTTTCATGTAAATTTCGGGCCTCAAATGATTATTTTTACCAGTTTAAGCGTGCTGAAACTGGCTGAAATATTATAATTTGTGGGAAAAAGCAATTATGATATACTTTTTCTTTGAAAGTTGTAACTGGTTTTTAATTCATGCAGTAATTAAATGAAAACGAACGATTGTTGCAATTCTACATTTTTATAAGACAGATTTTTCTTATTATATATTTAATTTTTTGTTCTTTATTGTTCAAGTTGTTTGTTTTTTGTCCCTTTATTGTTAATTTTCAAGAGGTTTTTTTTATGTTATTCATCAGCATAATATAGATTATTTTAGCTATCTAAAGCGAAAACAGTTTAGATAATCGGCTATTTAATTATTAAACTATTCTAGTCTTCGTAATTTTTGAAAAATATTTTTTACAGGAGGCAAATTTCTTCTCAAAAGTGAGATAAACATTTTCAAATATGTATGGCTTACTTAAATTTGACAAATAATTGGTGTAATGTGTTCTTTTTTTATGTACATTTTTTCTTGTATTGATTTGTTTCATTTTGGTTCAGACAAACCTTTCATAAATCCTGAGGCGTTATTGAGTCCTTTGAGAAATTATCAATTTATGGGGTTTACTAATTGTCTCACAAATGTACAAATGGACTAGTTCGAAATAGAGCATGAGTGAAACTCAAAAACACAATTTATCAAAATGAATAACAAGTGTGTAGAGATTAGTGACCGTTAATAGATAATTATTCAGATATCGTGAGATGCGGTCTGGTGTGATGTAGTTATCAGAAAAACATTTTCTTTATCGTACCGACGTTTCGATCTTTTATTGAGAGTCTCAATACGACACGCAATAATGAACACAGAAGACTTTGAGCCCTGAAGATGATCTCAATAAGAGGTCGAAACGTCGGCACGATAAAGAAAATGTTTTTCTGGTACCTACATCACACCAGACCGCATCTCACGATATCTGAATAATAATGAATAACAAGAATAAATTGACCAGTGGAGGATTAGAAAGCAGATACTGTCTTAACTAACACAAGGGTGAATTTCTCGAAAAAACATTGTTTTCTTTAAATAATGGTTGTTTTCGAATTACAATAATAAGTACTATGGACAAAACCCTTTTTTTTATAAAAATAATTTTATTTAATAATCTTTACAACATTATGAACAGATAGAATTTAAGTTCTTGTGAATTTATTTAAAACCCAAAATCCCGGTTATTTACCTTTGCGATCATTTCGTCCTGGTTTTCAGTTGAACAACTGCAGATGCCCACACAGCACGGGTTATTTATACGAAGATGTCGCGACTACTGTCACAAACACATTAGCAGTTAATTTATTTTTGATCGTCATCTGTCGGATCGTATCACCGTCCCTCTGGGCAAATCTCCATTTGTCTACAAGGTTGATCCCGTGAGAAGATAACTGTTGTACATTTCGGTCTGGTTTGCCGTCAAAGCATCGTGGGCTTCCTCCTGCCTGTGCTTTAATTCGTGGTTCAGGATGTATAGGAGGGCAACGATCAGCAGGGAAGTCTGCACAGCGATGACGAAGGTGAGGGTTAGCTAGAAATTTTTTAGAAGGTATTAGTAATAGTCATTTTCGTAAATAAAATTTAGGTGAAGAATTGCGACTTGATCAATTGTATTAAAGTCACGACAAATATTTGTATTATATATTACTAATACGGTACTAATTGAATATTCTACAGTTTCGCAAGACAAGTTTAGAAATGGCAATAATCTTTGATTTCATCCTAAACAAAGAACTTACGTTCGATTGTGATAAAACAAATTTTATTTAATTTTAATTAAATCTTCCCGTTTTTTTCAATAAGCACTTCAAATAATGAATCTACTCACCACATAAGAACCCATGGTTGAATGTTAAGAACAACTTCACACAAAAGACATTTTGCCCTTTTATACAGAATATTTAGAAGGTTAGACATTGATATTTGAAAATATTTTATCTTTACCATAGTAAACTGACCCAGAATGATAATCGCAGAATAAACTTTACTCTTTGGAGGTTTATCTATATCAACACATTGAAGATTTGTATGAAATAAAGCTGATAAATATTTGAAGGGTGCCATAGTAGCTCGAGCAAGCTGGCTTTCAGAAAGATCATAACTTTATTGCTCCAGCAAGGATTATTTTGTTAAATTATTTCGTATATACAATTCAACAAGTCAATAGATTTTATAACTAGCGTGCCCATTCACGATCGCTCCAAATGGAACCGCATCAAGCTCCATTGAGAAGGCATTCGCGACCGCTCCGCAACCAGTCGCTCCTATCGTCGTCTAGTGAATTACATCCTCAAAACGGATGACGATCCCTTGTGCTATTTGCTTGTATATAAAAACCAATAAACCGAAGAGGAAATGGTGTAAGAATTGGCTCTTGAACAGAACCCCTAATATCTACATACATTTGAAGAAAGATCTTTCCTTTGTACCCGCTGATTGGAGGAAATATTTAAGGGTGGATGAAACGTCTTATTTATATCTACTCCATCTTGTCCCTTGATTAGAAAACAAAAGACAATCATAAGAGAAATCATCACTCGATATGAAAAGTTGGCAGCCATATTACGATTTCTACAGGAATGAACTACGAAGAGCGAGAATAACGAACAATTATATTAAGTGAAAAAAAAAAAATAAATGAAATCTTCATTATCCGTCTACTTGAAAAATGATAGCTTTAAAGCTTCTTTACGGGTGCAAGATCTGTGAATCCTTTCTATGAGGTGTTTCTTACTTGCGACAGTATGTTGCATGAAAAATTTAAAAATCTGGCTAAATATTTTGAACGATTTATAAGAAAAAAATCAAATTTTTAGTAATTAAATGTTGATTTTACATGATGAGAAAGAAAATACATTTATTTGCAGAACATTAGAAGGTATTTCTCTTATCGCCAATACTATAAAATCTTACTTTAATGGCAAGAAAATGTTTCTTAAACAAAAAACATATAAAAGAACTGTGGGAACTCGTAAAATTTTATCTACTAAATGAATTTCTATTTTGTTTTCTTAAAGTGGCAGCAAAAAACAAGAAATAAATTAATCTTGTTTTCAATGTTCTTTCAATTGGTGTAATCCAATTTACAGTATGGTTGATTAATATTTTACGAGATACGGATTTTTTAGAACAAAGTTTTGATAGGTTGAAGTACCCTGAAAAGTAAAATATCTCTAATACTTTTGAACCACAAAGACTTTTTAGTCGAATCTGAAATGTAGGATAATCTGAAGTGTTGCCTGAAGTCCATAGGACACTTTGCGAAATTTGAGAACTGGCCTTATGTAGGCATTTTAGGTCATCATTGTGCGGAGCCAGAAAAGTGGAAGAATCGCCAGATTAATAATTTTCAAGTTGAGCCCGAAACATAGTGAAGAATGAGATGTTTGAAAAAGTTTCAAGCTTTGTTCAAAATCTTTTTAAATGCTCGCCCTGCTGCGCTCAAGGGAGGAAAATGGCTTCATACCTCTATACGAGTATATAAGGTGGCTAATAAGGCAAGGTTTTTACCCCCTAACGGTTCTGAATTACAAATTATCTGAAATCGAACGAGAAGAACAAATTCGGCAGATACAGAAGGAGGACATCACCACAGTGATGGTGGTGACACACAAAATAACAATAACAATTAACACTTTATTTACTTCGCTTTCACACATTGAATATTATTGATTTATCGAAATATTTTCTTCTTTTTTTTCAGTAATACGAATATGGATGATCGTAGTAAAGGAAGTCACCGTAAGCAACGTCGTCGTAGAAGTTCTTGTAGTCTAGAACAAACGAATTGATCAAATATGGAATTTATGTATGATAAGTAATTTAAATTTTATATTTATTACAATACGGATAGCCGAGGCCGTAGTACGAGTATGAAGGATGCGCTACTAAATGGGAATGGCTGTAGGAATACGGCGTCGCGTACCCGTAACTGTATCCGTACCCTGGGCCGTAAAGTCCGGGTGGGCTGCTGAAAACCGTAGCAAGGAAGCAAGCCAAAATCTGAACAAAAGACATTAATTATTTACAGTAAATGTACATTTATCCTGAATGTATTTTAAATCTTCGATTAAAGTGTTGGTGTAAAAGATTATTTTTTTAAACTAATTTTTAATTAAGGTTTTGGTTAAGATAAAAAAGTCAGTGTCACCAGTGGGATTCGAACCCACGACCTTCGGGTAAATACGCTGCTGTTCTACCACTTGAGCTATCGTGACTTTGATCCACTCGGACACTAAATTCTCATGGTAACCTCACCATTTGAATTTTCCCTCCTTTTTGCCATTTTTTTCAAATGTCATGTAATCTAGTTGAATTTTGCCGCAAATGAAATGGCCACGCAGAGCTTTAGTGAAGTGTACTTCGTTTTGCTTATTACATCTATTACGCTTCGTGGTCCGATTGACCAAATAAATTCTTTTCAATTAATTAATCTTTAATTAAGGTTTTAATGATAAAAAGGAGGGAAAATTTAAAAGGTGGGGTTGAGATGGAAATTATTGCCTGGGTGGATCAAAGTCACGATAGCTCATGTGGTAGAACAGCAGCGTGGCCGAAGGTCATGGGTTCGAATCCCACTCGCGATACTACATTTTTACCTCAACCTACACCTTAATTCATGATTAATTAACTGAAAAGAATTTATTTGGTCATTCGGACCACGAAACATAATAGATTAATTTTTACAACGTATAACGAAGAATTATTACTCAAATTCTGAAAAATTTTAGTAGGTGAAAGAAGGCAAATCGGACAAAACGTGTAAGCGAAATTGTAGTTTATTCACAAGACTTCAGTAAAATAATTTTCAAAAGAACACATTTTTATTCTGAAAAACGTAGAAATTGTGACGTGAAAAGTAAATTTTAACACAAGACAAATAATATCATAATTATTAAAATCTATGTTGTTTTTATTTAGACAAAGTACAGATGCGCACTTTATTTATCTTTGATAAATGCAGATAAAGAACAAAGTCCGATGGGCCTTTGATCAATGTAATCTTTCATCTGCCTTCTATAAAGCTGTGAGCAACTTCATTATTCCAATAACATGATAGCTTTATATTGGTAAAGACGCTGGTATTATTTACAAATTGTTCCAAGTATATACAATATTTAAGAGTGTCTATGGCCGAAAAACATTGACATGGCGACTCATCACTAGAAGGGCACTGGATTCAAATCTCAGTGGCCCTTAATTGGAACATAACCGTACTTCCTATGGGGTTTGTTCAGTTAAAAAACACCGACATGAGCACCGTTTTGCTCTACCCAAATCTTGCAAACATAAGTGATAATCATGTGGTTTTATTTGATCTCATGCCACTAGTGACCAATTGAAAATATTGCAGTGCATTTGTGAAATATTTTTTTTATCTTACCAAAAGCGCGTACCGTGCCATAGTCCTACTAACAGCAACAATGGGCTCCCACGAGCCTCTTCTCATTATATATGAAGGTGTTCAGGACGGATTTTATGCTCTAGGCCAAGGATCGGTAATGCTTGGTTTGCCCTGCGTCACAGCTAACGATCTAGTCAAACAGTAAAAGGACGTAGAAAAGGTCTCGTACTTCCTTAATTACAAAGCTATTTTTTTTCTATTGTCAGTGGAAGAATAATCACGATGAATTTCGGAGCAAACAACGATAAAGGACATATTTTGAGTCTCTTAAGTTCGTCTAATTAGGTAATACAATTATGTTATTCACTAGTGCCTATTTATAGATTTCAAGGTGTATGAATTTCATTTTAAAATACAAAGAGTGAAAATATAAGCAAAAAGTTTGATGAAAAACCAACTGTTTTGTACGTGCTGTGTTGTCAAGTTACGTGAAACCTTCAAGCTCAAGTAAACTAATGAGAAAATTTAGACTATAAATATATTTGATAAAAGTTATTTAATCTTTTTTCTGCACTGGACGACCAACGTATATTTTCCATATTAGCGCTCTGGTTTCGAATCCCTCTTCTGACCATCGATTTTTTTTATTGGTAATAGCATGTAAAAATAACATTTAATATGATTTGACCCTCGACCGCGGCAATCAACGGGTAGTCAGTATGGCGCCTTCCTGCATGACAGGAATATTTTAGAGATCTAAGTCTTTTACGTTTCAAAGGTAGGATCCAGGGTCAGCAGCTTGGTAATTTCAGCGCCAAAAATGTTTTTGAGCGTACAGTCTATCTCTCATTCTTATTTGCATATCATTCATTAAAAGGTTGGATTTGATATTTCTCAATCACTATTTACGCTTTACAACTAATCCAGAGAGCGAATATCCCGCCAATATATCGGCCACTCACGCTGCACATTCGCTCTAATAAATACTTTCACTCTCAATAGACACAAAAGGAAACATAAAACGAGACATATATCAAGTATTCTATGCAATAAACCTGCCAGTTTTGTTTAAAAATAAAAACAGGGGATCCAAATCGCTGCCATGCTCAAGGCAATTTTATTATCGGTTCGCATTCCTACTCGCATTTTATGTGGAACCAAAGAAATCACTCCTTCAAATAAGTGACCGGACGGGTAATATTAATCTTCATCTAGATACAAAAGAAGATTTGGCCGAAATTGCCCGAGTGTCAATGCAATCAAAACCACGTTTGCCAATTTAAATAAATGCACTTATCATCTAGTAAAACAATTAATTTATTTATCAAAACAGCATACACACAAGGACAAATAATGGACCTATTTTTTACCTTAGTGGTATGAAAGGTATGAAAACTTTAAACTAAAATGTTTTTATTTTTATTTATTTTTAATTTTTACACGATACACAATAATAATAATGTATAAAACTTTCTTTAATTTGGAGTTTGATTCCAGTCTGTCCTGAAGAAGGATTCTCCTGAAGGATGCATTTCCAAATGCATAGACATTAAATAATAATCAAGGCTGATCTAGGCGATTTTGTAGTTTTTATGTGTCCAATATTTTCAAACCTTTGGATGTTGTAAAAAGAAATTAAAAACCAATTAACCTGAATGTTAACATTTTGCATTACTTCATATACATTAAGTGTTGATCATAGACGATAACCATTTAATGTGTCTTTTTTTATGTTCAAATACGATAATAATTTATGCTTTTCATTTGTTATTCAGGCGCGCCTTTTTGTGAAATAATGGATCGATTAATGTTAAACTATCATTACGTTATGAACTCTCTGAAATTAAATAATGACTTTAATAACTAACACCCGTTTCCTTTGTTTTTCATAGTAATTGTTTATTTGACAATTTTAGAACAATTCAAAGGTAAAATGTTTTTGAATAATAAGTAAAGAATAAAAGCTTAGCGCAGCATGTACTTACAAAGGCAAGTGATTGTAAAATACGTATTTTTATTTTTAATTCAAATTTTGATTAGCCCAAATATTTTCTCTACTGTGTAAAAAGTGTCTTCTTTTTCATGGACTGTTGATTTACTTATGTAATATTTACCTGCTGTTCAATGTTTCTATTTTAAGGGTTTTGGAGGTTTTTCCGTACCTGTTCTCCAAGCATCTAAACGTTCTGCTAGCTCGAAGATCTCGTCAAAACAAATCAGTTCCTACATTCTCCTTATTACCATCCCTGGATTCGAACCCGGGACCTTTACCTTACAGTGATGAGCGACACGGCGAAACCGTGCGGCCACCAACGCCCCGTTTCCTTATTCCAAGGTCAAATCAGAAACAGTCGTATCTTCAGGGTAACATGTCGCTATACGTTTTTGCGCCCAACGAGGGTGCATTCTTTGCCCTACCCTATTTATTGTTCAATCCTTTTGAAAGAATTGAACACTACTCTCACTCCATCATTTATCATTTCTATTTATAGTTCATACTGATCGTTGCCAATTCAAGTCAACACCAATTCTGCAATTTATGCGTACATTGCAGCAACTTTATTTCCTCATTCTAATCTTATTAAAACCATATTTCGTATCTTGGTATCATAAGTTCGACGGAGATTGATACAAAATGAGGAAAATGAAACTAACCAAGGACATGGATGTTAAATAAATTGTCTTGATCACGACTGCATGTTAAATATTTAGAAGTGTATTCAGTCACCAGGCTGACGTATACACAAGATCCAAACGACAAGAACTAAATAGACATGGCCTAGGAAGACATCCAGACCTGAAATCAGGCATGACTGTAAAGAACCCAAAATTGGACATACGATGGTGTAGGTACAATCAAAAACGTTTAAAATATATCTCCAAGTTCTTTTGTATTTTCTACCACAACGACCTAACTTTTTCTTCATAGAAGAATTTATTCCTGATTCATAAAATTTCACTCAAATCTCTCAACTTATCATAATAAAGCTCTCTCCTCCTCAAAGAAAAAAACAATTTGAAATGTGTATATTTATGCAGAGGAACAAATAGAATTTTTTGTTGGTGTTGTGTAGTTTTATATTTTTAATTCCGTGAGTTTTCCACGATTCAATTTTTAGGCTCTAGTTTATTTACTTTTATTGAATTCTTAGGTGTTACCGCGCTGATTCTCTTCGTTGGTATTACTGTGGAAAGTGAGTTTCCATTACCATTGCAGTCGTAGTATTTTATTATTATTATTTTTAATTCTTCTAGTAAACAAACGTAAAATACAAATTTGAGTCTGACGGTTTTTATTTCTATTGGTTTACTGTGAAACCAGTTTTGTATTTTTAAGTATATTTTTTTATTATTTGGATTTTCAAAGACTTCTGTAATCAATTTGTTATATATTGGCACTGCTATCGATCTGTCTATTTTAAAAAAATGGGTAATTTTTGGTTTATAATAAAGGGTTAAATATCTTCTTCTTATAGATTATCCTGGTTGGGTGCCGATGGCGGACTCTTCTTATTATACCCAAGACGGAGTTTTATCTTCCGTAATAATCTGATGGAGACATTAGCCGCCAAAAAGCACATCCCAATAAGAGCCAAATTAGGATTTGCCACAGAATAATATCACCAAACGATTAGCTGTTTCTTCTCAATTAGAAAGACCTAATTTATTCCTGCCATGCGTTCACGTTTTAGCATAGTTCAGATAGCGATCAAATTGTTACTTCCTCCTGCGTGGAAATGCAGTTGTACCCTTGTAAACTGGGAGGAGTCGCTGTTATGCAACCGAAGACCCACTTCATTTATCATTCAAAACAGGCTCTTTGAATGCAATGCCATTGACGCAAAAAACGTCTTAATGCCACGAGGCGTTCTCACCTGTTAAGCACAGTTATCATTAGGAGTATATTAAATAATTAATATTTGTATTATTGCGCCTGTTTAAAACATTCCATTGCATAAATTTGTTGTTTGCTTAAGGCGGAAAAAGTTTTTGTAATTTTATAGAAATTGTTATCACTTACCATATCATAGATAAAAGGGCACTGTGCAGATTTTTAAGAAAATGGAAGATAGATAGAGATAGATAGATAGATAGAAATTGAGAGAAAGATAGATAGAGATAGATAGATAGATAGATAGAAATTGAGAGAAAGATAAATAGAGATAGATAGATAGATAGATAGATAGATAGATAGATAGATAGAAATTGAGAGAAAGATAGATAGAGATAGATAGATAGATAGATAGAAATTGAGAGAA
>CM077105.1:19031461-19042042 GCA_039619505.1 Cimex hemipterus | reverse complement strand
GAGAGAGAGAGAGAGAGAGAGAGAGAGAGAGAGAGAGATAGAAAGATAGATAGAGATAGATAGATAGATAGATAGATAGAAATTGAGAGAAAGATAGATAGAGATAGATAGATAGATAGAGAGAGAGAGAGGAAAGAGAGAGAGAGAGGAGAGAGAGAGAGACAGACAGACAGACAGACAGACAGACAGACAGACAGACAGACAGATAGGCAGAGTGACATATTACAGTTGGCGGCGTTCTTACTTCTTTCCGCTCCTCTTATTTTAAGAATGAACATCACTTCATTCATGTAGATCTTAGATTAACAATTCATCGTACCGATTCAAGCGTTGGCATTTGGAACAAGCTCAAAATGCAAATAACCCTTTAGAGCTCACGCATAGTAAAAGCTTTTTTTTCACTTTCAATAAATGTATCCAAAACTTCTTATTTTATTTTCAATTGTAGTGATCTATCTGCCATTCTGCTTCATTATTCAATTTTATAACCAAAAATTTAGAAGCAAATATGTACAGATACCGAACCGCTTTTGGCTTAGTAATAGTAAAATTTCACAATTGATTAAGATATAATTAATTTATATAAGTATATAAAATATATATATATTGATTTTGTGTGTTGATTAGTGGTCGTTAGTCAATGATTATTCGGAGATCGTGAGATGCGATCTGGTGTGACATAGGTTTTAGAAAAACATTTTCTTTATCTTACCAACGTTTCGATCTTTATTGAGATCATCTTCAGGACCTGGGATTTACAAACAATGATTTTTGTTTTAACAAATGCATGCAGGATGTAGAGAAAAAGTGAATTTATGCAATAGAAAAAATATTTTTTATATTCAATCGAAGTATTTCTACACACTCAATTATAGTACTCAATTACGCAGAAAACAAACACTTTTAAGTGAGTTGAAATACTACGGTTGAATATAAAAATTATTTTTTGCTAGTACAAATTCACTTTTTCTCTACGTCCTGCATGCATTTGTTAAAACTAAAAACAATGTAAACCCCACGCTCTGAAGATGATCTCAAAAAAGATCGAAACGTTGTCACGATAAAGAAAATGTTTTTTCTGAAACCTACATACCAGACCGCATCTCACGTCCTCCGAATAATTATATATTCATTATTTTATGTATTAAGTGAAATAAAATGTAAATATTTCCCCACTAACGAATTTATTAATTTATTATTCATTTTTAACATTTTTCATAATATACGTTGGCGGTCAATTTGGTTCTTTCAATGGGGTGACCATTTTAGATCACCCATCGTTTTCAGTACTCACAGAAGACGCACCGTGGATAGAAAAAATAACATTACACCAAATTAAAGGATCATTACCCAATTAAATTATTTACATTAGTTAAATTATTTATTTTAGTTAAATATGTTTTTTTTACACGAACACTCAGAATCAAAGTTTGGTTTTGGTGAAAAAAGCAATTTACGTGCTAATGCCAAGTGTAAGACCTATTTTAAAGTCATCAGGGCCAAAAATCTACAGATTGAGCAATTTTATGTTGTTTTGCCATGACGATGATTTTAAAATAGGTCGAAAATTTGGCTTTCTGCTTCCAGACCATGCCTTGATCTAGAGTGTTCTTAAGTGAAAAAAATTGTCGTTACTTCTAATATTGAAAAACAGTTTTTTTCTAATGGCAAAATGTGCTGATGTAAGCAGGAGCCGGTACAATGAACAAAATATTAGGATTGTATTAATTAGTGCGTTTGCAGGAATGACGGTAGGTTCTCAGGGGAATGCCGACTACCCCGTGTACGACGAAAATAAGATAAGTTTATCACCAAGTTAAGAATGGGGATAACAACGTCCCAATTTTCATTGGAAATATAAGACAGCAAAATCTTCTTTCGGGAGTACTTATTTCTGCCACTCTCAGGATGCGAGGTTATGTGTAGCGCCGAAAATGGCCGGTTTACAAAAGGAAACAAGATCATGGGCTGAACCGTTTGTTAATTATAATTTTTTGTTAGATGCACTAAAGAGGGCAAAAGGGTAAAAGGCAACTCATACACCAACCTTCCATAATAGCAAACGGAAATGGTACTTAAGGAACGAATTTCAGGCTCTTGCCCCCACAGACAACATAGAGAAATCTGCCAATTTCTGATAATGTTTAGAAAAAGTATTGTTATTATATTATTAAACAAACAACGATGCAAGCTTTCGATATCTTACATTTTGGGGGTCACATAATTGTCAGTTTTCTACACAGTAGCCATTGTGATCTAATTCATAGGGTTATAATATTGAATTCGTTTTTTCGATTAAATATTCATAATAAACCTCATATATTCACTGTTAATAATTTTGTATCAAAAATAAGAGTATACCAACGGAACTAGTGCAAATAAACTGCTAAATTTATTATCTTAATGGTTTCTTTTCTGTACAACGGAATTTCTCATTTTCTGTTCTATAATAAAAAAGAAGATAGCACAATGCCATTATTTTCTCGATTTGGATTGATTTGATGTGTTTTGATTCAACATGCCATGAAAAATAATATTTTTTCACACTTTAGTCGTTTGTATTTAAGTTGTCTAATATTAAAAGCAACAGTACAGGTAATAAAAAAATGGAAATATATTTTGACACAAATTTATTATAGCCAATTTACATAAAGTAGACGAAGTAGTTCGGTTGTTTGAGTGAAGTGGGGTTGGTTAGGTAGTGGAGACTTATCGTGCGTTAGTAGTAGTAAGCTGGTACCCCATAAGGATATGCTGAGTATCCATAGTAGTAGCTTGGGTAACCTAGAAAACAAAACGAGAAGATAAAATATGAGTATCACAAACGTACAAACCATAAAATAACGCATAAAATAATTTTAGGACCTTCATATCTAAATTATGGAAACTTCAATTGTTATTGTCGTATGTTTATCGCTATAATTATTTACAGGGCGATTAACTAAGATAAATTTTTTCGCAAAGGGGAAGATTGTATTTGTTAAAAGCAGATGACCGAATCAATATTATTGTTGGAATAATGAAATTTACCGATCGATAAAAGTTAAAACAAGGGCTAAAGTAAATTAATTAAATGTTAATTCATATTTTCCACAAAAAAAAAAAATCCTTTGAAGTAAATGAATAAAAATGAGCTAAATGAAAGATCGGTCCTAAACCATTCATGAAAAATTAAGGTTTTATCAACATATTAAAAAGGAAATATTTTAGAAATTAAAATCTAAAATATTAACTCTTAACGGAAAAATTTAAAGGTTTTTAAATTTTGTCATAATTTAGTAAATATATGGGCGAATTTCTTATTTGAATGATTTCAGACATGATTTGCAATTTAAGATTTAAGATACAATTTTGCTTAAAGAAAGAAGGCAAGAGTGGAGTTAATCACACCGATAATTGATAAGATCAAATTTCCCATTTTCATTTTTTTTTTAATTTTTTGAATGGTTTATTGCTGCATTTAGGTTTTTGCCAAATCTTACTAATATGGATATTTGGGTGTTTAAACTCAATACCCCTATACCCAATTGATGTAAAAGGGCTAAAAAAATATCCGTTGTTTAAGGTTAAAAAATATTGTAAATTATTTTTTATAAGGATGTTCCAAAAATCTGATGAAGGGCTCAACGAAGGATCTGAGAGATTTCTTTCCAAATGGCCTATGAACTGATTTTTATTACAAATTGTAATATGTAAGGTTTATAGTAATTATTAAAGAGATATATTTGTTTAAATGAGAAATATAAAAATTTTCCTCAATGACTATACATTAAAAAATCTAATCAGAAGTTAAACCATTTTATCATTTCTTGGTTACGTCCAAAAAAGAAGTTATTACATGTAAACCTTAAAAAAAAGTTTGTTAGCAATTAAGTATGCAGAAACTTAATTTTCAATTGAGCATAAGTTACATAAAAGTAAACTAATGGTATTGTATTTTCGTAACGATTTAATTCACGTTAGTATAGTTGTATCAATGGGAACAATTTAGTTCAATCATCAGTGCAGTCTTTGGAGTATAAACCTGAACCGGGTTTGTTTTCTTGCCTTATCAAAATTAGGAGTTTTATCAACACCCGTGTCACCATAGCCGTTACGAAGGAACTGGAAGGTCCTTGATGGTCGTCCGCCTCGCATCACAATGAGACGTACCGTCATTACCTTGGGTGTCGGGATCACGTTTGCTAGTTATGTATTGGGTACCCTGAAATATGACGTCGGGGGCGTGATTCGAACACGTACTATCGACTACAATGGCCCTTCCATACAAATTTCGTCACGATTAACATGCCGAAAGGGACATAGGTCACACTAAACTAACGATCTGATTTTGTACAAACCTTTGGTAAATTAGCGTACAAAAACAATTCTAATAAACAACGTAGGATGTTATTAGAAATAAAAACCAAAAAATTAAATATTTTGTTGAAATAATAATTTAAAAAAGAAAACTCACGAAAATATGCTAATAATCTGAATTGTTAAAACTAACAGTAATATTTATTTTTTAAATGAATTTGTTTAAAAATTCATGAAAGCATCAACTAATTCAAGGATTTATTACTTTTTTTTACTGGGAAATCATTTGTTTATTTTCTAGTAAATAACCGCTCCTTTTCTACCTATTCTTTAACTTTTGTTTAACGCAAATTTGTTGAATTAAATTCTGCTTGTGGCAGAGGTTTCTCAGTTAAACAATTGTAAGTTACATACGTCGGGGGTGAATTTTGGCAAACATATATTATTGATTCGACGCATCTGCTCGGTTTACAGACCTTTGACCCTCGATTAAATATAATTGAACTTGTTAATTGGAAAAATGGGACGTTCAATTTGAAAATGTGAACAAGTTAAATAATCAGGACCAAGAAACAAGATATCCCTACCCAACCTATTGACTAGTGACACAGATGAGTGTCAAATTTAAAAATGTCCAGAACAGTTTTTGAAAGCTGGACCTTAACTTTATCCAAAAAGAATATCTCTGGAAAAATGTCAGTTTAAATTTAACTTAATTGTTAAATACAATTGTAATCTTCATTAAATAAAATACAATGAAACAAATCGACATCGATTATAAGAACTATTACTTAAATAATTCAATTAATTTCTAATAAATACAAAATAATAACGATAAAGTGGGAAGTGGTCATTGCAAGGCTACTGATCTCTTATATTTCTAATTTGAACCAATTTCTGTTTTGCGTTGGCAATTTCAGTAGCCCTCATATGCTCATTAGTGAACCAGCATAATTTTGACAACTTTCCCCCTCAATGTTTTTTCGCAAGTTACCGTAGCTGTATCCGTAGTAAGGGTATCCGTAGCCGTGAGCGGGGTAAGCGTATCCGAAGTTGAAGGTCTCGTCGGTCTTCAGGTCCCTAAGCGCCCGTGCTTCCTTGACCGGCGCAGGGAGGGCCATGGTGCACACGACGAGGCAAAGAGCGACCAAAACGAGCTGGAATAAAATCGACCAATGATGATAATTGTGCCAAAAGAAAAAGAAAAACTAGAAAGGTTAGAAAATATACCAGAAAACTGTGCAAATGTTGACCTAATGGATGAAAGAATGTCATAAAACATCAAATACCAGAAATAGACAGACAGTATTAAGCAAAAGTTATTAAAATAGTAGGTTTTCCTAATATATGATTTTAATTTCAGTTATTTTTTGTCTCATATTATACAGTTTTTTGAAAAATCAAACTGTTGTGTACAAGAATAAGTAAACATAAAAAATGAAAAGTATTGAATATCCACTACTAATCAATTCTATGATACAGTACACGAAGAAGTAGCAGCATTGATCTTAATTATATAAAAAAATTCCATTAATAAATAAAAAATAATACAAATAATACATACATCTGTAATAAATAAAATCCTGTTTAATTAGACTATTTGATTTGATTTAAAAAAATTATTTGTTCAGAATGTATATTAACGTTTCGATCTGCACTGAAAAATGTATGGTTTTGAAAAATATTTCTGATGGCAGAAATTATTTTAAAAAATTTGCACTTTTTTTGGAATGAACAAGTAATTAGGCAATAAAAATATGATATAATAAAATGAGTACTCAGAAAGAGAATTTTGGAGACGTTTTTGTTTATGTCTATTTTTGAGGGTGCTGCAGAATTTGAGCATACAATACTTAATTATTAGGAAGAAAAATTTTGACAACCAGGCACCGTACGTAACCCATTCTTTGATCATTTAAAAAATTTTGTTATAGCAAATTTGCTTTTAAATTAATTTGATTTATATAAAATGAACGAACAATAACTTTTGTTAATTTGAAATAAGTTGTTAATACTTTGGAAAAGTTTGAGATCCAGGAGACTCAGAAAATAATTTAAAATTTCAAGATATTGATTTTATCTCAAATAAAAATTTAATGACAACGAAAATGAATTACTTAATTTTTAAAAATTGGGTTGGGAATTAGAAACGTTTGAAATGAAATATATTCTATTCAAAATGAAAGTCGAAATTAATTCAGATAATTTAGTTTGTAATAGCAAACAAATTAAATTTGGGCATAATTTTGATGGATGTAATGATTGATTATTGTGAGAGTGAATATTTTAAACAATTCATGTCAAGACCATACTCACATTTCTGAACATTGTTTCTTCAGCTGTCTGCAGCAGATTGTATTCTATGATGTTATGTCGCTCTTATATAGAGGATGAGCTGCGCCTAGCAAGGACGGGATTATGCAATCCAGCACATCTCAAGGTCTTCATAACTCGCATTTTGGAATGGGGAGGTGTGAATTTTTTATTTTTTTTTAAATTGAATTGGATTATTTCTATAATTTTAGAACAATCAATACCTTTTAATGCAAATATGATTTTATAGGGAAATGAAATACAATCAATTTTACATCGATAGTTTTATGTGCATTTATAATTATACAAAAATACTTTTTATAGTAGGAAAGCAATTTATGGGTGAAATCCCAATTTTCCTCGTTTACCAAAAATGACTTTTACTCAGAGTTTTTTTTTTTTGTTTTCAACTCTCATCTCTCTATCTTTATAAATATCTATCAATTAATTATTCAATTTTTTTTGCAGGTCTTTTAATAAGACAAACTTAAGCATCCCCACTTGTCATTAGCGACCAATATTATAAAAATTAATTAATATTCCTTTAATTTTTCATAAACACGCATTTTCACCCATATGTAAGCATATTTGATATAATGGATGTTTAATATAATAATTTTCGATCAAAACATCATGTATAAGGTTGATTAGAAAAAAACTCAGTTTCTTTGCCAAAGAACATATCCAGGGATTTGCATCATTTATTAATAATTCGAAAAAAATAGAAACATCCAAATTCTTGCAATATTGAAACTTATAGGTTTTGATGGTTGAGCGAGGTCTATAACCCGTCAATTTTAGATCGTAATTTGACCAAAAGTGTAAACATATTTTTTATCTATTCTATACATCGAACATGAAGAACTACATGAGTGCTTAAATAATCTTTGCATTTTCTCGCTTTTACTTTTGTTTGTGACCTCAGTGATCATAGAATCTGCGTATTTCCAGAAATAAATCGATTTTTTTTAAATTTATCATCATAATTTTACAAAACATATATGGCTTATACATTGTAAACAGAAAATATTGCATCTACTATTTGTTTTTAGTATTTGATTTAAGTTCAGTGGATTTTTTATTACATTTTACGTCTTAAGCATACAAGTTTTATATTTTAAAGTAAAATTTATATGTTCGCACGTTATCCATTTTTTCTTCCGTAAGATATCTACATTTACTAGCTACGTTATAATATTTATTCCTATCCGTTCCCCTGTTTGTTTTTTTAATTATTTTTATTTATCATATACGCTTCCTTAGTCTTTGTTACTTGTAGTATCAATTAATATCAATCAATCAACGAAAAAAAGGAAAAAATTTATTTACGTCGTGAAATCATAAATGTTTTTACTTATTCGTAAAATTATCGAATTATTTATTGGATGTTGTTTAGTTTTATCTGTTTCAATATACATAGATTTTTTTACATTGTAACTTTTTTTACGAGGGTTCATATGAACCCTAAAGGTGCCGGTCTTTTTGAAAAAACGCCCATTTATAAGTATGTCGGGTTCAAAAGCAGGGCCGCTGGATTCGAACCCGGGACCTTTACCTTACAGTGATGAGCGCCGTGCAAAAGACTAAACCTAACGGCCACCGACGCCCCTCATTATCAAGTATAATTAGATATTTATACTACTTACTATGCCACGATATTTTAATAAGACAGAGTTCTTTATTTTTACATTACCTATTTTATTATAAAACCAAGTTTAATTCCAAAGACAATTTTTCTTGTCGAATCTGCTGGTGCTATTAGAATTAGAATAAGTTGGCGTGTTAAGCCGACTCAGTTATCAACTTTTCAGGTCAAATTAACTGGCCTATCCCTAATTTTGAACATTTTCAAAGCCTTTTCTATTCTAAAAGATGATACCTAAAACTCGATAATTCATCGATTGAGACATTGAAATTTATGTTTAGTCGATTGTAAAATAATCCGTGTGGATTTTTGAAAGCTAACTTTTAACAACTCTCAGGATAAATAGATACAACGATAAATTGAAATTGTAGAGTTCTGAAGAAATATTTCAAGATGAATTTTTTTCCTACATTCCAAAGTCCTTTCCATTATAATTTGATACCAATAATCAAAAATGTATCCCAAAATTTAAAATTCTGACAGTACTGGCAGATTCCGTGTAAAATCACGCTGGAACCATACATTTGCACAATTTTACAATAAAACAGATAGCGTAAATATAAAAGTCCGTAAATTTTATAAACATTTCCACTATGTATTAACTATCCACAAGCATTCACCATAAAAATGTAGAAAAGCACATCTTTGTAATATTTTTTAATTTCAGTTGATTATCGCAAATCCCACGTAAAGTTGTAGATCTCGTTCTACTGACGACTTTAAAATCCATTATGGCAGAAGTCATATATTTCAGTTTGGTAAGTAAATAATTGTTAACCTAATGAATTATTAATTTTTTAAAGTTTCTTGAAGGTGATCCATCCTTGGAAAGCTCGACGAAGGAAATCAGTGTTTTCCTATGAAATGTGCCTGATTTCTGATGTTTAAATGTGAAATTACAATTTTGAGGAATCGATTATTCACCAATCAGTTAGTTGTACTGTAATTAGTTTCTACATTCCGTCAAACTTTAATTATTTTTTGTTATTAAACGCGAACCGTCCGTCAACCGATATCCCCTCTGACCTTGATATGAACGTATGACACGGTATGCTTCTCAATGAGCAGATAGCCGACTAAAGGGTCGGTATGCGTTCGACCAAAGATATTCACCTCATGAACATTAGCTACTGTTGTTTTTATTTTATTTTTCAACTATTCAAGGATGTAACTCGTTAAAGACAGGGTTAAACAGAACAACGATTTATTTCAGACGAAAAATCCCATTGGATGAAAACACGGACTAAATAATTTTTTAAATAAAATCGTAACTGTACATTGCACTCAACAATTTTGACGAGTTTTACTTTAAAAAAATGAAATGACCGTAAGTAAAACAATGTAATACTAATGTTAAAGAAGTTATAAATTGCAGATTCACAAAAAATGAATTAAATTAAAAAATAACCTGTCTAAATATAACATAAAATAATAAACTTCCTTCTCCTAAAATTTTACCTAAATAAATAAAGGAATACATACGTACATATTTAATATAGAAAAAAATAAATTATCATTAAGTTTTTAATTAAATACATACGTACAAATAAACAGCACTAGAAGGGAAATCGTTAGTCAGGAACAGCCCAAAGATTAAGAGGGACTCGTAAAATTCATGACATAAATTTTTACAAAAATTCTGTTCCAATCAATGAACGACTTATTCAAGAACATAAATATAATGGACATAGCTAAAATAAACTTCAGCCTAAAAACATCAGAGCCCATTTTGATTCTAAAAATCGAAAAGCAAACTTGAAATGTTACAGATAACGATTGTATACAAATCAAATGTTCAATTTTGAAATAGGCACAGAAAGAAAATCGAGGAAAAAGATGGTTAATATATTGTGGGATTAAAACATCTGAAAATTGACCTAGCGGATGTTGAAACTATAAAAAATTGTAAAACAAATATTTTTTCAACGATATAATCAAGTTAGAATTTTTTTTTACAAAACAATTTTTTATTTCAAATGTACATCCAAAATGTTATATTTTACATAATATATAATATGTGCACCAAATTCACTAGCTTTACTAATTATTATCTTTCAGTTAATTAAGGTTTTGAGTTGAGATAAAAACTCAGTGTCAAGAGTGGGATTCGAAACCACGATCTTCGGCTAGATACGCGGTGCTCGACGACTTGAGCTGACGTGATCTCGGCACACTCGGACACCAACTTCTCATCTCAATCCCAACTTTTGAATTTTCCCTCCTTTCCAAGGTTTAATTATCTGTATAGTATATATTTATATAAGAGAGAAAAGGGGGGAGGGAGAGAGAGAGAGAGAGAGAGAGAGAGAGAGAGAGAGAGAGAG
>CM077105.1:19020514-19031061 GCA_039619505.1 Cimex hemipterus | reverse complement strand
AAGAGACAGATATCATATAATTTACTTATTTATGCCTATCTTATTTATTTTTCCTTTTGTTCCTGATGTAATATTAACATTTCAATTTTTTCCTAATTTTACTTTTTTCAGATCTTCGATTGAAAGCACGATGACAATAACTTTCTGATCTAACCTATGTTGAAGAGAGAGAAAATTTATATATTTGCGTTCAATACAGATTAAACATTAAATCGAAATAAATATAACCAATTCTGAACAGAACCGCCTGCGTTCAGTAAGTAAAAATTTGTATTTGTTAACTAATTTGTAACGATTATTTGGTGACATGAGATGCGGTCTGGTATGATATAGGTTCAGAAAAAAAATGTTTTTTTACAGTGGCAACGTTTCGATCTTTATTGAGATCATCTTCAGGACCTGGGGTTTATAAAAATTTTTTGAATTATATAAATGCATGTTGGATTTGAAAAAAAGTGAATTTATACAATGTTAGAAATTTTAGACTTAAGTTATATAAATATAAAATATCAATTCTCACTGGCACTCTAAACACGACACGCAATAATGACTCGTATACATAGAAAACGATCACTAGAGAGTATAAGTACTTTGATTGAGTCTAAAATCGACACACACAACGGTGACACATCCCAAAAGAAAACACACACTTTGTACCCTGAAGATGATCTCAATAAAGATCGAAACGTTGGCACGATAAAGAAAATGTTTTTCAAACGGTCACTAAATACCACACATTATAAATTATGAAAAGAAAAAATACACTTGTACATAAGCAAGACCTAAAAAAAATTACTTACAACTATACCGTTGAATAATTTTATTTATTAGGCCTATTTTAAAATTTTTAAATTATTATAACTGTTGCAATTAATTATATTTTATGTAAAATCTCAATGCAAAATTGAGTGAAAAATTATAGTATACGTCAGTTTTAACTTTAGTCATCTGACATGTATGCAATGGTGATTAATAAAGTACTACGGAACGGAGGAAGTTCATTGGATTTAAAGATGTAATACAAGTTTTTATAAAAATATTTGCTTTTAATTGGGCAGCATCATCGAAGAGTAGCACCGTATGATATGTTAAAGGATTTTAAAAAATAATTTTGAATAAAATATTAGTACCCATGATTAATGTTTTTATGTTGCAATTTCCTGCTCCACCCCAGCGGAATGTAAGCTGGTTTTAAAGGTTTAAAGTCTAATATCATTCCAACAATTTTAAATTTCCAAAAATAATTTTTGTATATTTTTACAGTTATTAAAAATGATTAAGAAGCCCATGATACTGATTCAACGTTTGAAACATATCCAGCTTGTTCCACGTGACTTGATTAGTTGACAACAGACACACACAAACAGTGACACTCTTGCAGATTGAATCAATCAATCTCTCATTCATGTAAGATTCAAACGAGGTTGGGAATTTACAAGAAAGTTGGGACACAACGTCGGCTGGACGAGTGAAATAGGTCGAAGGGTTCAATTTGTTAGGAAGTTCTTGTATCGAGATTTATTAATGTCATTTATAAATAGGATATGGAGGTCATTGCGGATTATTTGGTTTAGAGAGTAAAAAAGATAGTTTAATAGTTTACGTAGAATTTTAACTATGGATTGATCAACATTGGATGCCTGGATTGTTAGGGAAAACAGAAAGTCGGTCGTGTATATTATAAATACAAAAATGCCTAGATTGCGAACCTGAGAGACACCCGCAATTATGGAAATATAAGAAAAAGGGTATTCTTAAGAGTCCCGGTCTGTCAGATAGTATTAAAAGAAATGTAACAAGAGGGAAGCATTTGAACTTCACCGATGCCATACCCAATCGAACGCTTAAGACACTTTGAGAAAAACACCCAACTGGTTTTGCTTAAGAAAGTTATACATAATTTTATGTGATATTGTCCAGAATGCGATGTGATTGTTGTTTAGTGAAATGAATTGAGGAAATATCGTACTGGTAGTGAGGCAAGATATTAGCAGTAGATAAACAATTTTTCCAGGTCATTAAAAGCAAAAGTAAACTGAAATTAGATAAGTATTACATAATAAACTTTATTGTTTTATATACAAAGCACAAATTAAAAAAAAAACAATAAGTTAATTTTAGCGATTATTCAAATAGTTAAGAGCGAGAATAAAGCGAAACCATCAGCCACTTCTGTACGCCGGCCAAGCACTGTAAGCCCAATAGCCAACGCTAACTGGTCTGAAACCGTAACCTGAAAAAACGTTCAAGATATAAGACAAATATAAATAATCGAATAAAAACATTTGCAATCATGGTGGTTTCTATTGAGATCAAAACAGTACAATGAATCCCGATTTCCAACTGGAACGACCCGTAATTTATGCTAATAACTTTTGGCGACAGCCCTGAGATTTGTCGTCAAATGCAAAATACAAAGATGATTTTGAAAAAGATGATATCATAAGGTCGGTAAAATAAAAAAAAAGTTGATCTTTAATTCTGTGCCTATTTTGACGTTCAGGAACTCCACAATTTATCTTTCAATATTGAAATTTATTTGCATGTACGCAGCTAAATTTTTGTAAGCTTTTAAAGTGCAAAATATCTAGTTTGGTTAATGATGTTCATTCAATATAATCATATTCCACTCGCATTTCGGGTTTCAGACCTTTTCGAACAAACTGGGTTTCGACTGTCTGTTGACAATTTCTGGTAACCAGCAAAACTTCAAAACCATGAGACCAATATTTATGTAATTTTCAGGGAATTTTGCGGGTTGCTATCAAAATGATTCAATATGAATTTCATCCTAATAAGATCAAAGGTATCGCCTGGGCATGGGCAAAAGTAAAATCACGTACTTCAATGTACCTCTGAAACCATTACATGGATTTTGATGATATTCGCAGATATTATGCCAGTTGGTTTCCAGAAAGACTCATATGATTCTCATCCCATTCGGACCAAAGGTACCGCCTGGGCATGGGCAAAAATAAAATCACATACATAGATGTATTTCTCAAACCATTTGTTGGATTGACAAGCAATTTTCAGGGATTATGCGAATTACTGATGATCCAATATGAATTTTATACGATCGGATTAACATATGCACGTAAGCATGCACAAAATGTTATAAAGCGTTATATTTTTGTTGTTTTAATTGTAATAAAAATAAATGTTCTTAGAATACAATTATTATAATTGAGGGCTTGGGGAAAATTTTAGTCCAAAATTATGGTCTCTCCCTAAATCTATTTCAGGACTTCAATTGAAAGGTTTCTCCGTGTGGTCTGTAAGGAGATGAACCTGTAATTTGGCTATTAATGATCATTTTGGTCGGGCTATGTTTGCTTGGTTGGTCTGACGAGTTGTGGCATTTTCCACATCGCTGATTATTATTTCTTTTCATAACACATATCATTAGCATATACCATATTTTAAAGTTGAGATTTAGTAAAAGATATATTTCTTGTTCAATATGTTTATACAGTGTGACTATTAAATTTTAATTTTTTGATTATTTTCTGTGGAACTTCATAATAAATTAATTAAGAAGTAAATTTATTATATTTTTTATAAATTACCTTTTCTTAATCTTACTATATTTGTTTTGCAAGAATTTGCATACTGCAAACTGAACAAAACTTCTCAGGGACTCGTTAATTGGACCCCGCATAGTAATTATTATTCTAAAAACTTAAATTTCACAAATTATAATTTCAGAGTTGTTGTAATAATAGAAAAAAAGATGATTCGACACGGGCGGTTCGTTAAGACCGCTTTCATTGAACAGTTGCGGTTTTTATCTTCACGCTGTGTTGGCGATCCCAAGAAAAAGGCAGAAGCTGGACCACCTGAAGTATGAAAATTGAAAAGAAAAAATGTCTTACCAAAATAAGGCCTCCTGTAATAACGGGTATAATATGTCGGATAATAAGTCGGATATGCGGTTTGGTAGGCGACAGGCACTCCGTAGAAGCCGATCCCGACGGAATCTGCCTGCTTCATGTCCTTGTAGGAAAGCCCGGATTGCGACTTGGGCTTAGGGACTTTCTCGATCCTCCCCTCTAAGTTAGTGCGTCTGGGGTGTTCCGACTTATTTCGCACATCGCGGGCAATGTCCACTGTCGACTTCTCAATTTTTTCTTTTTCAGCAGCGACATTTAAGATAATCGCTGTAAAAACCTGGAAAAAAACCATATTAAAGTGAAAATTAAAAATTTATTCTGTCACGGTTAGGTATAATTTAAAAAATTAAATTGTCAAATTAGTTTAGTATAGCCTGCGAGGTAATGAACCTATAATTTGGTCGCTAACGATCATTTTGATCAGGATACACTTGTTGATCTGTCAGGCGAGTTTCAGAATTTATTTTCATTATTTATCCTACAGCTTGCTATTTCACCGTATTTACAGTTTTTTTATTTAGTTAAGTTTATTTAGTTTAGTTTTTTATATAGTTCTTTGTGTCAACCAATTTCCCAAGTACTGTTTTATGAATCATTCCAGATAAGATACACGAAATTATTGTTTATTGATGGTCATGTTGCAATCAATAAATCCAGTGGGAAAATAACTATCTCTGTAAACATATTCCATCGTTCTACAATATATTTATGTTCTCATTTCCTATAGCAATTGAAACAACAACAAAAATCTACAAACAGGAAAATAAATAGAAATCTGCTAATATTCAACCATATTTGATAATTATGAGAAAAACAATTACTTTTGATAGGCAGGTTAAAACAACCTTTGAAATTTCCAACTGCGTTTCAAAGTGGTGTAAAAATACAGTAAGAAATAGTCGTTCACTGTGAGCATTGTTCATAATTTTTATAATTCTTGTTAAATGGTTATTTTATTTATCACTTATTTTTACAATTCATTTTAAATATTTAGTGTTCTTCGTAGATTTTATTTGCTACTGATTTTTCCTTTAACCAAAATGTTGTTTGTGAATTTACTTTCTGATCATACAATAGTAAAATAGTTTTATTTTAAGCAGTAAACTAATGGAATAAAAAAAGAGACAGGTTTTCTGTTCTAGGTTAGAGTTCCTTCAAGATGTTTAAAAAGAAGCAAAATATTATTGAGAAGCCAGAAAAACTATTAAATACAGAGTTATATGTTTTCGTTATGTTTTGTTTATTTAGTTTCTATATTTTATTTGTTTAATGGAAATTATCTAACGGTATTTAGCTATTATTATAATAATCGACATTTCGGGGTCAGTACTATATCTTCAGTTTATAATGATTTTTTAAAATTATTTTTTTGTCATAGTTTTTATTCTACAAAAAGTAAATCTACTAATATTTAATACTACTGTTTTTAATTTAAGCACACTTCTACATTTATCAATGTGGTTTAAGTATCAGCTAATTAAATTTTTCAGAAATAATGTAAAAATATATAATAAGATAAAAATTATGCTGATAACGTGATAAAAAATAATAAATTACCACAAAAAAAAATAAGGTTAGACATAACTATCAAATATACAAAGAAAAAGACATTGATTTTTTTGTTATGTTATAATAACAGAACATCAGTCTGTGGTTGTAATTAAGTATGTGGAATTTTCTACAGTTCAAACATGGTGCTTCCGTAAATAAATGTTTTGTTGCAATTTCGCTACTTCCTTTTCAAAAATCTGTCATCGTTTTGGGCGTTGACCTCTTCAAGGTAGTTTCGAAAGCCATCCAACGTATCAAAAGGCTTTCAATTAAGCGAAATTTGTAAAACACTGAGTAAGTAACAACTGATTGTGCTAGGTCAAGTGAATGATCTTTCATGCCAAACATTTATCATTATTGAAATAGAAGAGAATAACAATTTGATAACAATAAAAATTTATTTTCTACACTTTATTTAATCGCGCTAGGCATTCTTTGGAATTGGAAGTTGTGTGAAGAAGAATTGAAGAGCCTCTTTACAACCCCGCCAGATCTCACCATTATCCTCATCACGCTTCTTCTGGCAGTTCTGAGCTTATTTCTTTACTAAAAGAACATAATCATTAAAAAAACCATTTTCTATCCATAGCCATCAATAATTAGTTGGTATTCGAGATACGTTGATTTTTTGCGTTTTTATAAATAATAATAAAACCATTTCGTAATTATCTATATATCATTTTTTGGCATTAGTATCGAATTAAAGACCACTTACTATCCGATAAGAGAAAAAAGATTGACCGGAAATTATATTTTCCCAATGTTTTCCTGGTGGGAATTTTATGACATTGCACTGGCTTTGTCATTAATTTTATTATTGCCAACGGTGATGAAAAAACTTTCTGAAACCATCTGGATAAATGTATTTTCAATTCACCTTATAATATATTTATTTACCGAGTACGTTCGTCTTTCCTAATAAATAAATATGTTAAGAGTGGTTTGTTTTATTATCACGTTTATTTTTTATTAAATTATATTAAACGACATTTGAAAAAGGGCAAAAAGGGGGGAAAATTCAAAAGGTGGAGTTGAGATGGGGAGTTACTGTCCGAGTGGATCGAGGTAACGATAGCTCAAGTGGGTGAGCAGCGGCAAACCTAGCCGTACATCGTGAGTTCGAATCCCGCTCGTGACACTGACTTTTTTATCTTAACTACAACCCTTAATTAATTGAAAAATACTAATTGGTCACAAAAACTAGTGAATTTAGTAAATAAGATTAATATGAATATGTAGTTTCTTAAGCATTCCAAATTGATTATATAGTTCACTAAAAAAATAAGTGACATATTAACTCTGTCAAATTATATGTTTCATTATGATCAAGACAAAGTTTAATATGGTGTTTACTTTTGTTATAATTAGTACAGTTGATTTTTTAATGAAACTACAATTTTCTCTTTATTGCTTAACAAAGATATGTATTTCTTAGAAAAAGTTTAAACAATTTTTATTGAACTTCAATTTTAGCGTTGTGAAAGGAGTAGGACCAATCCTGGAATACCTGTAGCTGATGCTGATGCGTTCGTGCTGGAGTCGTTCCAGAGTCCTACAAGTCAGGAGGCTTCGATTTCACTGCCTACGATCTTTACCAAAAAGGCCTTCCCTCAGTTTTTCTACCAACCGTACTACCAGGCTGGATTCCTCAAGTCAACCCATTTTATCCAAACTTCGAAAGTTTCAATTATCCAGACACTAATGCTACCACTACTAATATACCATGCTGTCCAACAAGGATGCAAATACCAATTTTATGGGGTAATGATGATGAATGAAATGATCTCATGATAACTTTGGATTTCGTTCAACAGAAGTGAATCATAAATAGCCAGGCTGCTATAGTAGTTTTTCTTTATACAAAACGGCATGTTCAAAAATATAAAACATCCTTATTAATTTAATTTTTCAAAACTTACACAAAATTTTTACCAAGTTTTTCAATACTTCAGCTAGCATTTTGATCCGAATGCGACTCTTTAGGTTACACCCGTAGATTTCAAAGCTGTACTCGTTTCAAAATTGAAACATAAACCAGATTTCGCGTTAGTCTTATAAAGCGCGATGTGACGCATTATTGAAAAATCTCAAATGTTAAGTCTCATATTTCCACGAAAGCATAACTTTTTCAAAAAAAATTTTCTCTTTAAAAAGACTCAAAAGTTCCCAAAAGTCTAATTTAGCATAGATGACCGCGTAAGGTAAAGACAGGCCTTTTAGAAAGGTAACATAAACTGACGTACTATAATCCAAAATTCGATTTTAAACTTACAAGAAATTTCATTACATTTGTACTGACCAGATATCATATTTCAATTAATTTATCTTTATGTCAGGTATTGGCTGAGTTAAAAGTTATAAGCAAGGATAGGTAAGAAAGGCGAGTCTTTACATTTTCATAAATTTCCTGTTTCTAAGCTACTGTCTGAAGGATTTGAAATACAAAACAATGAATTTTATTTACAATCTTTTTCCATCAAAGCACATTTTTTCCATCACATGCTCAAATCCTTAAAATATTACTACTTAAGACGTAACTTAAAATATATGACGAAGTAACGTTTAGAGACTTCCTTTAGAAAATGTAACATAAATCCGCGAACGCTTTAGCCAATAAGCGCGATGTTTAGGCTATAAGCTTGGAGAGGCGAGAAGTAGGAGTTTTTCATTTTCATACATTTCCTTGATTACGCTATCTGAACGACTAAAATTAATTAGATGGTCTGTTTTTACAAAACAATGCTTAGTCATATAAAACAAGGTGTGACACTCTCATAGTTTCACCAGAGGATTTCACATCTCCAGTTGACAGAATTGATTCAGAAATTCCCAGTTTTCATCACATGTTAGATTATACTTCGACAAATTTTCCCTTTGAACATAGCACAAAACAGCCAATATAATGAATGAATTGTATAATATTAACCGGGCGTACAGTATAGTCAAATAACGTGATGGTAAGGATATAAAGCGAAAGAGGCCTCTCCAAGCTGGAGATTTTTACGTTTTTGCAAATATTCTCTGTCCACGTTTACTATCTGTAAGATTAAATTAAAATCATAAGAGATATACTTTAATTTAGAAGAATTGGCTGTATTCAATAAACTCAAAATATATTTGTCCTTGTAGACAGATTAAAACAATACCTTCCAGTTTTATTCATATAATCTGATTATTTTCTAAAATGTTTTTATTTCGGGCATAGCTTAGCATAGAATTAATGTTGGTTTGACATTGATATGTACAAAATTCAGTGCGTTTTTAATAATCACACTTCTTTTAATCTTTGTAGATTCGACGCGATCCAAAATATCCATCAATTCAACCATACCGAATTTTGGTAAACACACGCTAATGAGGTATTGTACTCGAAGTATATTATGATGTACTTAATCACAATAGTCGAATTTAACAATTTATATGTGTATGTGCGTTTTACTTTTTAACCCTGGCCGATAAAAGTATCGTTACAGTTCGGCGCACATGCCACAACTACCTTGAAATATTTTTGCCCCACAAGTTTTTGTAAGGATTTATTATTCTTCGGAAACATTGATATTGAAGAAAACGTAGTTCTGAAAAGAGATATATCGAAATTATCTACGGGGAATATACCAAGTGATTTCAACATGCTTTGTCAGGATTGCCATTTTTGAAAGCTACATTTTACACGATACTCCAGTTTTACTCATCCAATCATAAAATGCAGACTTACGATCATCCAAAACACAGCGTGCATGTTTCCGGGGCGTTCACTATTTCGTAAATGACGCCCCATTTGACTCCCATACTGGCTTATATAGTTGATTAGCGCGTCTCTAAACAAAAGCAAGGACGGTTTCACGTTAAACTATGAATGCCGGACAGTCGGCCTTTTCACGGTTTAGTCGGAGATAAGGTTTTTGTTGTATCTTCGAGACGGGTCGGATCGATTAGCTTCCACAGGGGACAAGTTGTTCCCTTACAATGCAGTGACAATTGATCTCAGATTTACATAAGCCTTTGCTTTATCTTTTAATGATTCCTTTTTGAAATAAGTAGTGAATTAAATTATTGTAGTATAAACCTATATCTCACGCCGAAATGGAAAATAGGATTTTCAATCGGTTGACAAATTTCTTATCAGGTTTGTCTATAAATCTTAGTGATGATAGGCCAAACTGAGACCTTGGTCCGGCCAAAAATATCACCTGTACCGTTTCATCGACCAAACAATGATAGCGTAATTCAATCGGTATGATTAACGTAGGAGTGCTCAGGCTTTTCATGCCTGCCTTGAAATTCCTCCATAATAGGTGAATTGTAGTCAAAAAAACAAACGCTTAAAAGAAATATGCGTACTTAGTACGACGATATTGCGACATTAACGAAATTAACAAATGCGCGACCATCATCATCAACTTTCGGGCAACACCACAACCAGTTGGACATCTTAATTTATTATTATTTCTATTGTCTACTAGCATCATGAATAAATATCAAAACAATCATAAGTTACAAATAAACATATAAACTGTATTTCACCTATTTTAATAGTCATTATATCGAAAAATCAAACATTATAAGTTTTTAACTTGGAACTATTGGGTTGTCCGGAAAATAATGCAGGATTTTAAGTTTTCATTAAAAAAAATCTATATAAAATATTCTGTTTACGTTTACAGGATTACTCATTTGTATGAATGTCAACACTTATTAATCCTCTTCCAAATGATATTGTTTGTTTACCTCTGTAGCATTCCGCTACTTGGAAATAATTCAGTCATCCTTATAATGTCAAAGCGAGAATTTCGTACGATTTTCTTTTACGAGTTTAAACTCGGCCGAAGCGGAGCCCAAACGGCTAGAAACATTAACCAAGTCTGGGGCGAGGGTTGTGTTAATGAGTGCACTGTGCAAAGGTGGTTTAAAAAATTTCGGGAGGGAGATTTCAGCCTTGAAGATGAAGAAGGTCGTGGAAGGCCTTCCTCTCTTAATGATGATGTTCTGCGATCAGTGGTGGAAGAAAACCCCAAAACAACTGTTCGAGAACTTGCAGAGCAACTCAAAGTCAGTAAAACGACCGTCGCTGACCACCTCAAGGCGATTGGAAAAGTGAAAAAA
>CM077105.1:18992219-19012303 GCA_039619505.1 Cimex hemipterus | reverse complement strand
GTATCAATATATATATATATATATATATATATATATATATATATATATATATATAATCAATGTATATATCATACATATGTGTATTTTGTTTTTATAATTAGTATTTAGAGTATAAAGAGTTATAATTTAGAGCATAAAAAATATAAGGGCTCAAAGTAGGAGCCTATTTTTCAAACTATCTCATTTAAATATTTTGATCTTTATATATATTATTATATTATGTTATATTCTTAAACATTTGATGCCATGATATGTTGCCAAATTTTACATGATAAACAAAATTGTCAAAAATGAGCAATACATTTTGTCAACTGCAAAATATATTTTAAGAATTCTATAACAGATTTTGTTCCGAAATGCATTTTTGGATTATTTTATTGATCAGATCTAAAATTATAAAAACGCTTTCCAAATTGATTAAAAATTGCTCTAAGAATAATGATTTTGATTAAAAAATGATATCAATAGCTGGGCATTTAGTACTAACAGTGTTTATTTTTTAAGTTTTTAAATGTTAAAAACAAGTATTTTATGATTGATAAAAAATTAAAATTTAGGAAAAAGCAAAAATTATGTTGAACAAGGTAAAGTAATAAAAATATCTCAACAGCATATGCTGAAAAAAAAAATACTGTCTGACATGACGGACTTGTTTATATTTTGCATTTTCGCTACTCACAAAAATTTTGGCGACCATTGTATTCCAGCGGTGAGTGTGCCATACAACTGACAGAGGCACGTGGGCATCGCAGGGTTTTTATATGGATGAGCCACCACCCGGTCCCCGGCATTGACCGCTCTAAAACAAACACGACAGGCCTGAGACAAAGACGCGTTTTTTCGTAATTAATACATTCCCAGAAGATGACCAACAGATCTGGGATTGTTAACACAACTGCGGATTGAAAGTTCTTCTCACTAAACTGTAGTTTACTTGACTTTATTGTATATGAAACAAAGGTTGGCGTACCTTTTATTATTTTTGAAAAAATCAGCACACTGACTGCCACATTGCTTGTGGAAGACCATATTTTCATATTCCTCTTTGATATATTAAAATTTACACTGTTTGTATATGAACGTACAAATTATAGGTCAATAATTTATTCCTGCAGTAAATGTAAACTATGTGACAGTTAGTATGTTTGACCATCATTTCATCAGCATTTTTACCAATTTTTATCGGCTGAACAGAAGAAATTTCCTTCAGATATGGGATCAATATTTTGTGTAGACCACAAGTGTTACATTGGTTTAATTCTGCATGTATGCATGAAGTTGTATGTGCGAAATTGAGCTTAAAATTAATTAATCTAGCAATAACATTTTGCACCTGCTCATTCTTATTTTTGGCACAAACCACAGCCAAGTCTCTATAACTACGGAAGACGCCCCAATAAACATCCCAAGAGGAGGTCCCACTCACCCATACAGATCCACACCCTTTTGATATATCATATTTAGATCACGTTTAGTTTTGGAAATATTTGCATGCCATTGCCACCGTTCACATCATTCTAGGTTCCGGGATAATAGATGATTGCATTCCAGACATCCCCTCACCACCGATGCCGCACTCTCGCACGAATCAGACCAATCCCACGGCAAAAAGTTACCCGCTTTTCCGGACTTCAGTCTTTAGTTCTACGAATAATAAATGATATATATATATATATATATATGTGTGTGTGTGTGTGTGTAAATAAGTAAATATTTCAGTATTTCAGGCGTGATGATCTTTATTTTTAGAAACGTCGCCACGGCCACGACAGTAAAGTTAAAGAGCTTTTGTAATGGCCCAGCTATTTTCTCAAAAAGAATTTTCTTTTCCTTAGAAAATTTTGGACAGTTCTTACCGTCTTCGAGCAATATGTAAAGCTTTTATTATTCACTTGTTTTCTTTGTACAATAATTTTTTATAGAAGGCGCAGTTTGCTCGTAATCTATAAATTGTATTACAAGAAGCTTTGGGAATGGAACCGCTCTGGAACCAGCTCATCACGATCGCTGACTAACAGCTTTATATACTGTTCCTTTGTCAGAGCTTTTAAGCCTTTTTTTCCTTTCATAGGTAACCGTCATAGTGAATTGTTCGCCATTTCTGTGTAGCAATTTTCAAAAAGAGAGTCATAGTCGTAGCCTTTTTTACCATTGAATAAATGTTTTATTTGTAAGCTCAGTAGTATTGTAGTGTTAGTACTAGTGTTAGTACTACTTTAATAAAGTGAGTTTTATTTAGAATTTCAAATATTAGAATGTGAACAAAGTCATGAAATTTTATTTATTTTTGTCATTAGTGTAACAGCGTTTTCAATATGATCTCATATTTGGAAATAAATTTGGAATGACGGAAAACATATTTTTATGATATTGCAATAACTGAGTCGTAAATATGACCTCATATTTCAAAATAAAGTGCACAGAAGCAAATTGTATTAAGTTAGTGAAGTTTTCGGAGAATTCATTCTTGCCTCACTCCAAGACAAAAGAAAAGAAACAAAATAACACAAAAATAGTTTTCATAACTGGTGTTACTTTTTTTTCATTAACATTTTGATTGACTGAATATTGAAGTTAGTTTTAAAATAACATCTTTTACAAGGCGAATATAATTTTTTGAGCAATTTCATTTTTTTTTAATTACAAGACTTTACATATAAATAAAACATATCACATTTCAGTAAATGCAATCAAAATTATATTTCTTTAAGGTCAAATTTTGGCTTTCAATTTAAAAAAAGGAAGACAGGATGTGTTTTGGTGATTTGAAATATTACTAACTTTTGCTCAGTGCGGCCCTGAAGCATAGGAGACGAGCCAGTGTGGAACTCCTAAGAAACAAAATAAAAGAACAGTTAAAAGAGAACGATGCATCGGTTCCCGGCCACTTTGGGATAACCGGGAACGAAGGAGCAGACAGGGTGGCCAAACGAGCCGCTGGAAGGACGAGGATGACACGACGAGGATGGGAAAACAGCTGGGCTAGAAGAAATAGAAGTAACTCTGGCAAACTGTAGCAGGTTAAGAAAGAAGTCCGTCTCTGATTCACTGAATTCGAAAAGGGAAAACGTCATACTGACACGACTACGCATAGGTCATACAAAAGTAACGCACGGGTACCTTCTGGCCGGAAAGCGACCGCATAAGTGCTCATTATGTAAGAATAGGACAATGGTCGTGCACCTCTTCAAATGCAGAAAGCCTCATGTATATAGACAATATTTTGGCATCGGACGTGTGCGTAGTCGGATCGCGTAGCAGCTGCCACAAATCTCTGTTCCGGTACCTCATGGCTATAGGGTTTTTAAATGTATATAGTTTTTTGTGTTTGTGTTGTGTCTGTATTTGACTTTATGTGAAAGGAAGGGGGTGATTTAACCCCGCCCCAAAGAATATCGAGTAATCTGGGGGAGTGAATGACGTCTAGAGAGTAAAAGTAATTTATTAGCGTGAAAGGAAGTGATTGCTTATAGCCCCGCCCCGAGGAATATCGAGTACTTGGGAGGAGTGAATGTGACCGGACATCTATGTGGTGATGTATATATATGTATTGCTTCCATTCTCTACTTGACAACCTGAGGTACAAACGGGAAACTAGCATTCTAGAATATCAACGTAGTATACATTGGAAATCAGAGAGTCAATGACCAGATCGAGTCGCTCTAATGGCTGCAGTTTAAAACAAAATACGCACGAGAGAAATGATAAAGAAGGAAAACACGCAGAGGACCGGCGATGACCTCAGCTATTTGTCGGCCCATAAACTTCCCACTTATATATACTAACTTTCGTGAATATTTGACGTTTTTTCCAACTTGTCTATTTTCTACGGGTGTTGACACATTTATTCCTAGTTGTTGTTTTTTTATAATTTTAACAAGGGTGTTGTTGAATTAACTTTCCAAAATTTCTAATTTGCAACTTAGTACTCAAGCGAGTGAGTAATTACCCTTCCATTAGCCAAAACGACTTTTAAAGTAGTGCTATTGAATTACATAATTGCAATGTAACAAAACCAATATTTACTATGTTCCTAAAACATTGTAGAAAATAAGTAAGTAAAATCTCGTATTTTGCATAAACATATTTTTTGGTATGAACATTTTCGCCGACCAATTAGCCCGTACAATAGGTGAGCGAAGCCCAAGACCATAGACGAGATGATTAATTGGAAAATGTCAAATATATGACGAAGTATCTAAGTATAAGCCTTCATCAGTTACGAACCCTGACAATGAAACGTAGCAATTTAAAAAAAAAAAAGTAAATGGTACAACCTCGAAATATACCGTTTTTTTGTGGACATTGCCATGTATTTGGACGAATAGATCAATACGCTCAAAAATATATAAATGCACGTACTCGCTACTTCTTCAATTTAAGACTATTTGAGCGTTTGACACAATACTATGTTAAACTGAATTGGCTGAAATTTAGAAATGAATTACGCTTAAAACAATAACAGCTATGTAAAAATATGAAGGAATAAAAAACTTAATTATCTAACCTAGATACAAACACCAAATTTACATTTTTAGAGTCAGTTCAAAAATATACTGCAAGAATTAACTTCCTACATATTTCTAAACGCAGTTCAACTGTATATGACAATTTTTTTCTAGTACAAGCCTGACCCCAACATGTACTCGTATAATCTAAAAATAGTCCGCGGCATCAAAATAAATTTAATCTTCATTCAATTTTAATCAATTATAGTTACAGCGGTGTATACAGGTTAGATGTATTGTAAATTCATTACAGCGGCTATATTACGATTCTTTCTAAATACTTATACTTGGTAATTAATGAATATCAAATAAAGTAAAAATGACTATTTTATGTTAGGTTTGGGGAGGAGAGGTGTTTGGACAGGTAGAGGGTTCTTCATCAGGAGGCTGTTCAGACTCCCTCAGTTCACACCCACAGAGAGACGGGTCTCCTGCCGATTTTTTTTCTACACTAGAAAACTTCACTTCGATTACATAATAAGAATTATATCCCTAACAGATAATAGACTCCCGGAGAGCCAAGCAGATAATAGATAAATAAATGTATTGGTTTAAGGAAATAAAAAGGCATATCATGCTGTTTGATTTGGAATTAGACTGGAACAATATCGAAAGAGTTGAACTGTGGAGGCATGGTTTGAAACTAGTTAGATGGTCAATTTGTGACAATATAAAAAAACAATTTAGTAGGCAGTCGGTAAATTTCTGCAAAGAGGGTTATTCTCTTAGAACCAGAATCAAAGACACCTGGTGGAGAGTGGAGGATTGTTTCGCTGGATTCCCCTGGATAGGTGAAAAGCTCAACTTCGACCTGAATATTATATCTTAAACATTTATTATATTCCTTCATACTACTACATACTATTATCACTTGTAGTAAATAATGTATTTATTTTTACATTTATTATTGCCATTTACTTTACTGTAGTTTATTTTACTATTGAATTATGTGCATATAAGTAATCATAAAAAAGAGATGTACATATTTATGTTTTGGCTATTATTATGTAATTATGTTCCATTATGGTATTACTCAAATCTTGAAGAAATTATGTATTCCTTTTGTAAGTACTAATTATAATAACTTGTAAATACTAAGAAGAGAGATTTTAGCTATATAAATTTATGTGCTAGAATCCCCTCAGATTGATTTAAATCATCACAAACGTCTGTCTTGCTCTGTAATATATACTGTCGATTTGTAAACTTTGTATATATATGAAAGAATTAAGACATATAGTAGAAGTACTACATCTAGTATATATATCTATCTACTACTATACAGTATTATATATATATATTATATATTATATATATATATTATATATATATAGTATAGTAGATGAATTTCAAAAATATGAATGCATAGTAATTATGAACATGCACTATATATAATGGTTATTTTTTGCTATATGTATTTATGTATTTCAAACTGTTATTTGTAATATATGTATTTTTATTAAGAGCCACCGTAATAATTTTGAATTCGTTTATTTTAATAATAACAGTAGTTGCTACATAGTGTTTTACTTTATTCATTTGTTTATTTATTTAAACACTTTATTCAAATTTAAATGTTGAATGATAAAGAAAATTTTTAACTATTTAGATATCGTGAGATGCGGTCTGATGTGATGTAGGTTTCACAAAAGCGTTTTCTTTATCGTGCCAACGTTTCGGTCTTTTATTGAGATCATCTTCAGGGCTCAAATTGTTTGCCTTCTGTGAAATTGTGCCGTTCTTGCGTGTCGTGTTGAGAGTACCAAAAATTGCTAATAAATATTCTGTTGTTAAATGTTAAATTAAATTTATGTTATAAGAAATAGTTAAATGTAATGAATTGGATATGGAAGTGAGAAAATTACAAACATGTATCATGTTGTATTTTTATAATTGTTATATCCAGGTTTCTAAACGCTTAAGATTTTTTTTATTATGTACTGAAGTGTGGTTAATTTTTGTTTACTTACCGTCCGAGAAAATAGTAGAAAACTGAAAAAAATTAATATAATATAAATCAATGTTAATTCCTATAGGTGAATTCTTGAAAAGTCAGACTAAGTTTGAGTGCGAAAGTTTTCCTCATTTGTTATTCCGCAGCCTTTCCGGTCTAGGCACACGTCCTAGGGGACGTCTGTGAGAAAAATGAAAAAATGCAACTTATTGAAAAAATCTCCCGAATCGGGTTAATTAGGATCTATCGTGTCTCTAATTGGCCTTTTGACAGTTATGGCGTTTCTAACGAGCAGCATTACCTCCGACAGAAGTACCGATACGAGTCACGGAAATATCAATGTCTCATTGTGAAGGGGGGGAGAAATATTAGACAAATAATTGGCAGAAATCCTGTAGCCGTAGGTGTGGATCTGGTCATGGCCAGCCGTACCTGGGGCCCCACTATAAAACCTGGCTTGTTTGGTCAGAAGGCATCAGTCTGAAAACAACATGTACTGCAAAACCATTGTGAGTTGCAACATCATGATTGTTTACAGGAAAATCCTATTTTACGATGTGTTTCTCGTTTAGGTTCTATTGTGCCTCCTGGCCGTCGCATTTGCCGTCCAAGTGACGCCAGAAGATTTGAAGACGGACGACACTTTCGGCTTGGGTTACGCCTACGGTCGTGGATTATACGGTTACGGCTACAGTAAATACTTATACCCCAGCTACTACAACTACGGATATGGATACGGAAATGGATACGGAAATGGTATTTTAATCTCTTAAAAGCTATCCTCATTCCAAAAAAGATCACAAATACCTACTATTCATAAAAACTAATAATACTAAATATTTCTAGGTTATGGGTATTATGGATATCGTGGATATCCTAAATACTACTACGGTTACTATGGTCACCCATACGGACACTTTTACGGCTAACTTACAGTTTATTTTACAATAACTTTTGTAATTAAACATACAATAAATATTTTTTTAAGCAAAATGTTGTTTATTTCTGTGATACATTACCTTGATTGATAACTATCTTTCATGAAAGAAGTTTTTGTCCCCTTGTTGCAAAGGTTACTTGTACAAGAGCTTATCACCTTAACGCCATCACCATTGTGGGGTCATTGTGTCTTAACATGGCAGCAATTAAAAATAACAATTTCCTTTCCCAAGAGATTTGAATATAATTTCTTTTTATTTGGGTTAAATTAATCTATTTTCAATTCCATTTGGAAGAATGCATTAATTACCAAAAAAATGCCATTTAAACTCATCACAGTCAAACAACTATGCAATACGTTTAAATAAAAGTTTAAATCATCATAATGATTTTTCAACACCAAAGATCTTCTAGAAGAAATGCATACAGTATTTTATAAATATTGGAACATTGGATTAAAGCAATTACATATGTTAGACCTAATTTATTTCGAAATATTTTTATAACTAAGTGTTTTTAATAATAAAATATATTCAATTTCGTAATGTGACTGTAATCCCCAATGGATCGTGGTTTGAGATTTATTCATAGGTTTTTGTTTAAACAAAAATAACAAGGTTTGGTCAATTTTTCTTCGTTATTTGTTCATTTTGTTGGAACCCTATCAAGATTGTCTGCAAGAGCAGTATTTTGTAATTTTACATGTACAATGGTTTCTATTTCACCTTTTACCTGTCTGAATGATTTGAATTTGAATGTCATCCTTTCTGTAGTATTTATATACGTTTTGAACCTTATTTTTTACTGTAATATCCTGTAAGTGATATTTAGAAAAACATTACATGTTGTTACAGATAAATTTTTTACATTCCATTAAAACGTTATGTGCAAGAAGAGTCAAAGAATGGAGAAATTCCTAGAGACCCAGTGGCCTGTACAGATCACTTTTCCTATTTAATCATATGTTTAAAATATTATATAATAGTGGAAAAATAGTTTTGAACGATATTTTGTATTGTAGTATTATTTATTGTAAGAATTGTACCAAAATGTGTAACCCTTACTAAATATATCAAAACAATTTTAATTACATATGAAAATTAGCAAAATCGACTTACTGATATTTGTTTTTCCTTTAATCCATGTTCATAAAGTTTGTTCTTTAACCTGTGTTAATTATTATTTGTTATTCTTTGAGTTTTATTTGATCATTTATGTGCTATTAATTTATAGATGTACATAAAAAGGGCTGTAGTTTTAATCATAGTTTTTAATTTATTTTAAGATTAGTAGTTTATTCTAATTTAATTTTAGGTAAGTTTAAATTTTTGCTCCTTAAATAGACAAGTCGGTTTATGAGATTAAAACTTTTTATTTGTTTAACATAATTTCAACAAGCCAGTAATTACTAACCGAATGCGAACTATTGGCGCCGCGCAGAACAAAGTGTGGCCTTTCCTCGAGTTTGAAAGAGGTTTTACAACACAGCAATGACAACAGCAAAAAAGTAATCAAATATCTGAAGCTAATAAATGCATATGGTCGTCTTTAATGCTTCTCCTGCTTTCCTTTTCCCTTCCTGAACTATTTATTTGCGAGAATGTATGGGTGGGTAGTGGTCGGAATACCCCACCGACCCACCAAACTAGGATGGATATCTCTTTCTGGGTTTTGGATAGAATGAATGTATTTATTGGCGCAAAAGTGAGTGTGTATGAGCGGGCTATGCAGGAATACCGAGTACGACCACAGACCCACCGATTTATGTTAGTATTAGGCTATAATATCTTTTAGAGTGATTTTGTAATATTAAATGCGCCCTTGGCTCCGCATTTTTTATTTATAAATACAGAATGATTGGTTACTGCTAGAATGAATGTATTTATTAGTGCAATAGTAGTGTATGCATGGGTGGGTCTATGGTAGAATATCAAGTACCCCATAAACCCACCACCTTGTATAATATGTTAGATTAATTGTAATTTTAATTGTATGGATGTATTTATTAGCGTGAACGAGGGCGGGTCTTCAGAGGAATATCGAGTATTCTGAAACCCGCGTATAGGCTAGGCTAGGATAGAATGTTTCTGAATGAGATAGTTTCAGAACCATTTCATCACGTGTGAGAGGGGTAAAATGCAGAAAAAAAAAACATTGAAATTGTTAAAATTAGAAACGTGAGGTTTAGACAAGACGCCATTTCTCACACAAAGAAACAGTTGTGGATTAATTTTCTATGCCCAAAGAAATAAGTCTAAACATTACCCTCTTCATAAAGAAAGAGAAATCAAAATACTTCGCCTCGAAAATTAGGGAAAATAATAGGCATTTATACCAGCCAATGTCTATTTAAATGTCACTTTAACAAAATGGGAAAACCTGAGACACAAATTTGTTTGTTGTGTGCCTTAGGGAAGCAACCAAATGTAAACCCAGAAGTGCTAATTACCTTAAAGTTAAACACTTTCTTTGGTATGGAAATAAATAAGATCCTTAATATTTTAAGTCGCGGTGAAAGAAAGAAAGAATATAATTGCAAGTGACCCCGAAGAGAAAAACATTTTCCAAAAATTGATTTTATTACGGATTTTTAAAGGCAAACCATTTTGACAATTTAACAAGGCCACTTGTTGGCGAACCCAGATTTTGCAATATAAATGGATCCTAAATCCATCCTGATTGAACATGTCCCAAAAAAAATTTTATTCGCAAACACAGGAGGTTATATAAACCCTCAGAAATCTCGTCTTTTTGAAGAAAATCCCATTCGTAAGTATGTCGGGTTCGAATGAAGGGCCGCAGGATTCGAACCCGGGACCTATACCTTACAGTGATGTGCGCCGTGTCAAAGACTAAACCTTGCAGCCACCGACGCCCCTTATAAACTATAATTACGCAATTTGATATTTTTAAAACTTTATGTTTGTAATGCTTAGAAGCCCGGTGTAAAGTAGTGTAATTTTAAAGGCAAGTTAAGAAGTATTTTCACGATGAATGAAATGAAAAAAATATGAAATAAAGTTCGTTTCGGTAATTAGCATTCGAGTTAAAGAATCAATATTTGCATACCTCATTTATAATTTTTACAAACAACTGAGCAAATCGTTAATTTATGGCTAGAAATGTTTATTCACCTCGTGAAAATTCACGTTTAAAATAGGATTTTAACACATTGAAGCTTGACGTGACAACAGTAAGAAAGTGACTAAACTTTGAGCCCATATTTGTCTGTAACATATCATCATTTAATAAAAAATATAGTTTTATCTGTTGAAAAATAGTAACAAATAAGAAAATATTAGTTTCTTCATTATTGTGTATAATGGACATCGCGAAGCCTCCAACGAGTGAACACTCCTTTTAAAAGTGGTTTATGCAGATTTTTCTCCTATTCTTGTCATAATATTATCTAATAAGTGTTTCTCCCAAGGTTTTATTTAAATAGCAAAGAAACCATAATCTGTTAAAACAGCAATATATATTTCCAAAAGAAGCCAATTTCTGTTTTATTTAAAAAGTAAAAACTGATACATAATTTTTATATTTCCTTCCGACAAATTTTATCATTTTTTTGGTAGCTGTATCACACATAAAAAAATGGAAATTCAAAAGAAAACCCAAAAATGACTACAAATTAAGGAAGATAACACGCTTATACAAGCTATCGTTATTTTTATCAAATCCATTATATTTCGTGGGCCATTTGACAAATTGACTTCTTTCACTTAATTAATGTTTTTGTAAGGTATTGGTTGATATGAAAAAGTAAGTCAGGAGGGGGATTCGAACTCACGACCTTCAGCTGAATACGCCGATGCTTTTCCACTTGAGCTTGACTTCGATCCACTCGGACATCAACTTCCCATCTTAACCTACCTTTCGACTTTTCCCACCGTTTTACCATTTTTTAAATGACGTGTAATCAGGATTCGATTCTTGGCGACAAGTGAAATGGCCAGGGAAGTGTGAAGATATACTTCGTTTTACATATTAAGTTCATAATAACTCGTTGTGCGATTGACCAAATCTTTCAATTAAATAATCTTTATATAAGGTGTTGGTTTAAATGAAAAAAGGTAGTGTCACAAACGGGATTCGAACCCACGACCTTCGACTAAATATGCCTCTGCTCAACCACTTGACTAATTATGACTACGATCAACACGTTATTTTTATATATAGAAAACTGATGAAAGACTTCGCTGCAATAGAACAATGTATTGGACGACTTCGTATCTCCTAGAAAGATGAATATATCACGTCACGTTCCCCTGGTTTCGATTTTTCATATTATTATTTGTTTTATTATATGTTTTGTACTTTGTACACTATTCCTATTGTAGTACTTCTCAAATTTTTACATCTAATTTCCCTCGTCGTTTTAATTTTTCTAAATTTGGTAAATCGGTTTGCAAAATCAATTTAAAAAATATATATAAAATGATTAAAGTCGTTACTTCGCCGACAAATATATAGCTGGGAAAAGTTTGACGATAGGCTCATTGGCTGGGCTAAGGAACCCAGGATGGTGTTACAACTACAGGAAGAGCAATGAAACGAAGCATGCAAGGAATCAGAACATTATAAAAATTATAAAGTGGGGGCTTAGCCGGACATATGTTATAAGAAAGATTAAAGCTATCGATTTTTTCTTATAATTTGACTTCCACAGTTTGAGTTATGATTTTTGTTCTTGTAGGTGGGATAATAGGTCATCTCAAAACACAACCAACAAACCACAACCAGTTTTTATGCAAAACGTTCGGATTTATTTGAGTCTGAAAGAATTAAATATGTAATACACTGGCTCCGTTTTAAAAGAAACTTGTATAAAATATTAATGATAGACGAGCACTGTTGTAACCATTGAGTTAACTCAACTGAGGAAGGATTCAAATAAATCCGAACGTTGTGGATAAAAACTGGTTGTGGATTTTTTGAGGGGACCTATTATCTCACCTTCATGAAGGAAAAATCATAAGCTATCGATTTATTTATTTTTGTTTTTATCTAAGCATATATCTATTTATCCATCTGTTAATAATTTGAATACTGACCGTGGATGAACAGTTATTACAATTTGAGTAAAATGATTACAAAACTCAAAAATTAATACTAAGAAATTCAATTTATATTTTATAAATTTTTCATGTTTTTGGAGATATAGTGGGTAATTTTGTTGTTTACGTTAGTATTAAGGATTTTACAATTTTAAAAAAAGAAAAAAAGGCAGGCTTGAAATTCCTAGACGTCGCTCTGTAGTTAGCAAATAAGCTCACGAGAGAATTCACCATACTGCTGTGCAAACATCACTGTCATTCCTTACATTTTAATTTCATCACATAGTTTTATCTTCATTTATCGAACTTTTGTTCTCGCCCGTTTTGACTGCACGAAATTCTCATAAAATATCCACGCTTCAGCCATATTTTACACGTTTTCCTGGACTTCAAGGTACGTTTAGATTCGAGAAAGAGGTTAAAGAAATAAGATCGGTTTTAAACACTATATTTACAACATAAAATATTTTATATTCTATATATTTAAAAAAAACATCTTGGTAACTTTACTGAACGTTGGCACCTCTGAATGTATTGCCAAGAAATAATGCATAAAGTTTGAATAACGGTTAAATTTCAGGGAAAAACCTTTTTTAATTATTTATTATAAATAATGCCCTCCGTAATAACTGCTCGAATAAGGATTCCTACGGTAGTAGCTCCTGCCATAATGTCCGCCATAGCCGCTGTAACTCGGGTAATCGTCATAATCTAAATTATAAACCAATCAGACAAAATCCTTCAATTAATGTACAGAATAATCATAAATGAAAATTTAAAATTATTTACAAACGTAAGTTATTTTTTTCATAAATATTATTCTCGACCGTCAAGAAATTATCACTACATGGTCTATAAATAAGTTTCCTTTTTTTATCTACAAGACATGAATGTTCAGGACACAGATTAACATATTTTACATTATAAGCACAAAATTTACTTTTGCAATTTTAACAAAGCCGCATTTACAATTTCTAAAACTAATGCACCTCTCAAAGAGTGATCTTTATGTACTCTAAAGTTTATTCCTTGTATTACTAAAGTTGTAAGTGCATTTATTTCAACTCAGCAACAGATTATTTTTTATTTTATAGCTTAAGACGAGAAATTTTTTTTGAAAATCTGTTTAGTATCAGATGATTCTCGTGATAAAGTCAAAGTTAATGGTTTATATGATTAAATATGCACTATGTAAATTATTTTTCACTAGATGAATCATATGAAACTTATGTACGTCACAAATAATGAAAATATAGTATTATTAAATACAAAATATTTTTATTTTAAATAGCTACTTATATAGATATTTATTTTATTTCATTTTTGTGCGGTAATTAGTGATCGTTAGTCGATGATTATTGGGAAATCGTGAGTTGTGGTCAGGTGGGATGTAGGTTTCAGAAAAGCATTTTCTTTATCGTGCCAACGTTTCGAACTTTATTGAGATCATCTTCAGGGCTTACTTTAACAAGTACATGCAGCATGTGAAAAAAAGTGAATTTATACAATGCAAAAAATATATTTTTATATTCAATTCAATGTTTTTATGAAACCTACATCATACCAGACCGCATCTCACGATTTCTGAATAATTATTGCATTTTATTAAATATTTTAAAAAATATTTATTTACCGTAGTAGTTGCTTCCATATCTCGGATAGTAACTGTGGTACCTCCGGTAACCGTTTCTGTATCCTCCGTAACCACCATAACCTCCATATCCACCATATCCGCCATACCCGCCATATCCGCCATAACCGCCGTAACCGCCGTACCCGCCGTAGCCACTGTAGCCGCCGTAACCAAGCCCGCCGTACTTACCGTATCCGCCATAGTATCCATCAAAGTCGTCGTAGTCATTGTAGTAACTGGCATAACCTAGGCCATAGGAGGTATCGGCTTTCAGATCCGCCGATTCCTTCTGTCCTTTTTCCGCCGTAGAGACGGCGATTAATGCGAACACCTTCCAAACAAAAGCCCATCTTGAAAAATATGAAGTTGATGAACCTTCAGAATGATAGCACGATACTCACAAAAATAAACTCCTTAAAACCCATGTTAAACACGTGACTGACGGAAACAAGTCGACCGTACTGGTTATATAGCTGACCACCTCTACTCATGCCATCAATGGCCATGACGAAAACGACCTTAGGTCTTCTCCAATTTACGCAACGTGTGGTTTGTTTTTCAACAATTGTTCGGCCTCAGATAGTTTCACATACATATATTCAAAAGAGTAGGAAGAACTGTTAATGTATCGAATACTCTAATGAAGTTCTCACGAAGTTAAATGAAACGTGCGCTTCATTTGGTCGTACTTTTGCCATAGTCGGTTGCTCAAAACCGGTGAAGGATCACAAACAGACTTGTTTTTGTTTTTAAAATCTAATTACAAAGCCATGGATAACCTTAGGATTTTAAAAAGTGTGTTAAACTGTACATATTAAAAAAAAGAAAAAAACTTTGTTATTAAATATCATTTGTGAAAACATTGAGATGTAAATCAATTGATCAGAATATGTCGATAATTGGTTACATACTACAGTCAGAAAAGAAACTTTAGACATTTTCTTGAGGGCTATACGGTTGAAAACTTGCGTTCTCGTCGACTTATATAAGTAGTAGTCGAAGTATAATTACAGAAGTGTTTCCAGAAGATTTTTGAATAAATGTAAGATCGGGAAAGGTAAAATCAGTTAGGTTTAAAATGAGAAAAAATTATATGTGTTGATTATTTTTGAGGAATCTGCCAGAGAAAGAAAGAGATAAAGTAAGAGAAATAAAATTAGAAATATAAAAAACCAATCTTTTCATTCTTGATAATTAACAAATAGGAAACAAACACGGCATAAACACAATTGTTTTTTTATGGACTAAATTATCCATAAATATCGCAAAGAAAAGTTATAAACTAAAAGTAACGTTTTGTAAGAAGTAATGCTTTTGCATAGAAATTAGAGAAATAATTGAAATTGAAATTGAAATTAAATAAATAATTTTTTTGGCATATATCGATATTCACTTGAGCGTATATCCCCCATCTTGCAATTGTAAAAATTTTCCTGAGGTCTGCGATGTTATTTACCCAATCGATCCATCGTTTCCGGTCATCACGATTTGATTGAGGGGCTATGATTAAAATTAGTGAATTATTGATGAAAACATTGACTTTTAATAGTCATATTTTTGACCAGTACGTCTCTTCTTTCCTCTATTTCTTCCTTTTATCAATGCTACTCTGACCTCTACGGTTTGTCACCGCTTCCGTAAATAATTGTGGGAATGTTATCCTCCGTTTTCTTGAATGGGTCGTAATAATAAAAAGACACAAGTAGACAGAAAACATTCTGATTTATTTTTCAACAACAATACTATCATTTGTAGCCGTAATCTCCTCCATAATATCCGTACGGGTGGCCGAATTTGGGCAAATATCGGTAACCTTCAAACAGACAAAAGATAAAAGATATTAGACTATTCTAGAATTTTTACTCCGTCTGAGACAGGCTGGAAAAAATTCACTCCAAAGCAAACTGTGCATGTACAATTTATTGCTTGTTAGTATTTCTCATTGAAAATCTTCGTTACTCGCTAGGAATTTCAAATTAGCAATAGCAAGTTGGACGGTTGAACTTGTACACCGAGGGGTCCTATCAGCATAAAATCTTCTGGGTTATCGATAGGTCATTTAAAATGAAACTTTATGTTATATGAAAGCATTTTTGGATTAGTACATTTCTATTACAATTTCATTGCATGGACACACCTCTTTTGCATTGGGGAAGAGATATATGCCTAAGATCTCGTTAAACTAATTTTACTTGATTTCATTTTTTTTGCAACGATTTGCCTCTTTTATTTAATATGTACTTTAATAAAATATCAATGGATTTTTTTAAATATTTGTTTTTCGGCGTTTTGGCCCATAGGTTGACAATTTCACTAGTGCATTTAAAATTGTACGACCATGACATACAACATCTTGCAAATACATATACAGAGTGTCCCGTGAACAGACTTAAATCTTCAGGAAGTTATCCTTTATGAAATTGTACTAAAAGTCATTAATGTTTAAATCCTGATGCTCAATTCTATTCGACCATTTCACTTTTCGAGTCACTTCTACCTTTCCCAACGTTTTTTATAATGGGCACGCATCTCATAAAATATCAACCCTAATGTACATTTGATTACATCAATGAAATGAGCATAGAAAAATTTATTAGATTTGTTTTTATTGTAACGTTCAGCAAACGAAATACAAAATAATTATTTGTCATTTTGATTATTTGTAGCTCGTGAAATGCGGTCTGGTTTGACGTAGCTTTTAGAAAAACATTTTCTATGTCGTGCCAACGTTTCGACATTTATTGAGATCATCTTCAGAACCTGGAGCTTATGAACATTGTTTAAATTTTGCAAATACATATAGGATGTTAAAAAAAGAAATAATTCGCTAACATTGTATAAATTGATTTTTTTTCACATCCTACATGTACAAAATTGTTGGCGCGATGGATAAAATATTTTTCTAAAAGCTGCGTCACACCAGGCAGCATCTCACAACCACCAAATAATCGTCAAGTAACGGTTAGTAAATACCATTTATTTGTCATTATTTATCGGCTTGTATTATTTTATCTATTTTTCAATGAAGTTTCAAAATCGTAATGACTAATTCTTTCAAATTATTTGTAACAGAAAAGTCAATTTTTTTTAATCAATTAAACGTTACTGTTACCCTGGCGATAACTTGCCCTAAAAAATTATTTGTATGTGTTTGAAATTGATTAGTACTTAAATCTTTAAGCACCAATTATCTAATCAGTAGTTACAGATTAAAAAAAATTTTCTTACAATAAATAACCAGAGGGGCGTCGGTGGCCGCAAGGTTTCGTCTTTGATACGGCGCTCATCACTGTAAAGTAAAGGTCCGGGGTTCGAATCCAGCGGCCCTGCATTCGAACCCGACATACTTACAAATGGGCTTTTTTTTCAAAAACACCGGCACCCTGAGGGTTTATACGACTTCTGCAATTGCGAACCCTCGTAAAAAATAAATAAATAAATAATCAGAATTTCGACAATAGAAACTTTTTATTTCATGTAAGATAACCACCAGAAGCATTGAAGTTTGTTTACGGGGCAGCCTTTAGTTAATAGAATCATCAGTGTAATACATTAATTTTAAAAAATGGTTTGTGTTATAGAATTTTACTAGCTGCAAAAAAAGGCTGATTGTTTTAATTAATCTCTTCTCCTAAAGGTGCGATTATAATTTTTTTATTCATAAAATCGTAGATAGGAAATATTATAGATAGTTTTAGGGCTGACAAACTACATTCATAATCGCCAGCCTTCTCCTACTTTGGCTCTTTGCGTTCTTTTCTTTTCATTTGGCATTTTGTTATCCCCAAATAGTTTTTCGGATCATGCAACCAAGCGATATTCACGCCAATTGTATATAAACATCACTTCCTCGTTTCTTTATCCTGTTGCCCGCCTCTTCAAAAATCAGATCTTCGTCAGTCAAAGATAAAAACTTAAATATTATAAACCCATTTACATAAGATATACATTTTTAAAATTAAGTTATTCTGGATTCTGGGTAGCATTCATACTACCACATAAAAACACGGACATTCGTGGTCCGTTTGTTCAATTAATATCATTCTATTAATTAAGGTTTTAAGATGTGATAAAAAAAGTCAGTGTCACGAGCGGGATTCGAATCCTTAATTAATTAAACTTAAAACCTTAATTAATTGAACTACCACATAATATTCAAACTGGTAGTATGTTGATACTTACTGGATTATTTAGTGTTTGCCAATTTATTGCTCATTTGTTTTATATTAACGTTTTTTATGTATTTATTTATTGTTATTTATTATTTATCAGGTATATGATAAATGAATATATAAATATCGATACCTTGGTACACGTATCATTTCCTACTGATTCCTTTGGACTATTCCAATTACTTAGTTTGTTCGATTTATTTTTCTGAAATTCGAACACGGTTTGAATAGCGGGATTTAATCGGATTTGAGCTTTCTAAATATCATATTTCAGAATGCGTAAACTACGTTGTTAAAACGTTAAACGTTAAACGTTAAATTAACGATAAAAATTACCAGTAACGCTCACGTTACCGCATTGCTGATGATTATTTAATTCACTGCCCATTTAATATTCCTTTTCTCATGTTATTACATAAAATGGACTAATTATGTTAACTTATTTTATGACAAAATCAGTAATAATTCAGCAAATCAACCATATAGATATAATTTTCACAGATTTTTAACCAAAATTTCAATATTTTGCTGTAGATAATAGTTTCTTTCATAAATGAGTTTTTATCCATTGAAAATTATGATTCATCCCATGAAAAAAAAAATTGTGGATATTTTCTTTTCTTTTCAAGTCAAGCCCGACATTGACTCGATTCTGACTAACAAAGCTCTCAGGTGTGTTGCATTCAATTGTTGTGCGGCCTTAAAAACACATAACTTTTAAAACGTTTTGTAAGTCACATATAATATTTAACAAAAGGAAGACTACAAATAATGTCCCTCGACTTATTTTAAAAACACAATAATATTCAACAGTTCCAAACAAACAATCCCTGTTCCTCCTGTTTCATGGTGTTTTCTTGATGTAAGGGATTTGAAGGAAATTCTTCCGGGAATTAATTTCCTGAGTGGTGTCATACACTATTTTGATTTTAAATACGGTCATACAAATTCCCTGGTTTTCGGTGTTTTTGAAAAACGCCCATCTGTAAATTAGTACTACAGGGACAGTTACAATACCGCAATGAGTCTTTGACATGGCTCCAACCATTGACGGTTTCGTATGTTTATTTAAAATGATATTGTTGTAAAAATCATGACAGTCTTTCATTCTAGTTCTTTTGTTCTTTAAAAATCGAAAAAAAAGGAAACAATAAATTCAGATGTTTAACCAATTCAGTGATTTTGTAACATAGTTTAATTGAACTTTGTAAATAAGCGTAGAGTTCAAATCTTCTTAAAAGTCTTTACTAAGTGAAAGAAAGACAAAAAGTGTTTGGATCACCAAGCTGTCGGCAACATTATTAAGATCAAAAACGTACATAATTAATATAAATACCACAACTAACAATTAAAAATAATTCATACATTCTCTAGAAAGAAGATTTATTATTACTTTTATTTTTGTCAATTGTTAATGTTGTATGTTAATTTTTTTTTCCCCGGGGCTTTCAACAATGGAGTCATTTCAGCCCCCTCTTACTGTACTGTTGTGGCCAATGGGGTACTCAATATTCCGCCATCGGCCACTTACAACTGACTAATACGAATAAATAATTTATTGGGTTGTCCGGAAAATAATGCAGGATTTTGGTATTAAACAAAAAAAAAAGAAACTAGTTACTTTAAAGCAATGTTCTTTAATCAAAATAATTTCCCATACTCTCAATACATTTCTCCCAACGTGTTGGTAACTTATTAATTCCGTATGAGTAGAATTCAGAATTTTTAGAATTGCTAAAGTCAATAAATGCATTTTCCAGTTCCGTTTGATTTTTGAATATTATGTGTTGTAAGTAGTGGTCCAGGTGTCTAAAAAAA
>CM077105.1:18964795-18987219 GCA_039619505.1 Cimex hemipterus | reverse complement strand
ATATATATATATATATATATATATATATAAATTATAATAATACTTATAATTACCATCTTTTAGTTGAGAATTTATACTCACAAATTGGTTTTGACTGAAGGTGATTTCAACAAATTACTGTCTAGACATTTAAATTGTTGAAGCCATCACACAATATGCCTTGTAATGTGTAGATGTGACATGTATGTCGTGTTGAGAATGTCAACGCAAATAACAAACACCTCTTTCAGCCCTGAAGATGAATTCAATAAAGATCGAAACTGTTTTATGATGTTAATGTAAGTTCCGTATATTTTTTTAAAAAATCCAATTTAATTTTGATGCTGTAAGCTTGACGGGGAAAATACATATAATATATTATTATATGTATTATACTAATTAATTATAATGATACTTATAATTGCCATTTTTAGTTGAGAATTTATTATAGTCACAACTAAATGTAGACGAGTACGACAATAGTACACTATTCCAAAAATTACAATGTGTGCGATATAATAAGACTACAAGGCGTAAAGAAATAACCAGAAAGTGTAATTTTTGTGTAAAATAAAATTAAAATAAACAGACATCAAGAATTGTAATGTAATTGTTTTATTTTAAAACTTCCATCTGTACAAATTTTAAATAATTATTTTCAGAAAGCGATCGTTCAGGTGGTATCCATTCAACCGTAGTATCCGTAGGCATAGGGGTATTTTCCGTAGGCGACACCGGGATAAGCGTAAGCTGAAATTTCAATCGTATCAATACAAATTTAAAATTGTTTAAGTTTATTTTCCCTTCTTACCGTGGCTGTAAGAGTGAGGGTAGTAGCCGTATCCGTATGCGTAGCCAGGGTAGCCCAACTTGGCGTACCCGAGGCCGTGGTATGGGTAAGCACCATACGCGTAACCCAAGCCGTAGGTCGAGTCGGTCTGCATGTCCTGTTTCTTCTCGACACCGGCTGCCAAAGCGACGGCAACGAAGCAAAGGGCAAGCTGTAAGTTTAAAAGAGATTTTTCAGAAATCCTAGTCGGGTTAAGATTGATTTTTACAGTCCGCTTAATCCTAATTGTCGCCGGTAAACGGAGTTTTCCGCGTTATCTTAATCAAAGACAAAAGATTTACTGAACGATTGAATATTAAAGCAGTTGAATTTTTCCTGTAAGAAAGAAAATGATCGGTAATGACTAAATCAAAGATCTTTACTTTTAAAAGAAATAATATTAAGAAAATTAGAAGAATTTTAAAAAAATATACGTCTTAAATTATTTGAACAATGTCTCCTTTTCGCCATATAAAAACATTTTTCAAATCTACATGCATCTCTGTAATTTTAGCAATTTCTGAGAACGCAGTCTTTAGCGTATGAATATGTATCTTAATAGAAGACATTCTGATTTGAAATTTTTCGAAAAACTATATATTTTTTCGATTTTAATTTTGAATGGTACTTACAATAATCTTAGCACAGGCCATTTCGTTAATTGAGTCGGTCGGGCTGTTCAAGCGTCAACTGTTGTCCGTCCTTCCGTAATGGGGCTGTTATATAGTGGTGTTTTCCGAGGGGACGGCTGCGGAAACCGAGAAACGACATTGACCATGAAAAACGGGTACGTGATCCGCGGTTCATGCAAATTGTAAAAACCGCGAGAGCAATTGACCGATTTGATTTTCCCCAAAAAAGAAAAGAAGAAGAAAAAAAAAATCGCCGTTGCATAACAGCTGAGGACGTCTGACAAAAGTTGTAATGACACCCCTTCAGGAATGTGTAAGTAAGTATAAACAAACATGAGCCTATGATTTCTTAGAACTGCAAAAATTAAACAACCTTTCGACTGTTCCACTGTTTCAGTGATGATTTCTTTGATAACATAAGGGTAGACAACGTTTCCAAGAATACATATAAATTGAACTAACAATTTTCCGTGTTTCTCTTGTTTTTAAGTGTTATACAACGGAAGACATATTGTTTTAATTTGTATTGATCAATTAGTTGATAGCAATATGTATATAACACTGTTGGGTCGCAGATAATAGTAAAATCAATTTACTCCCACAAATCTTTTTTATACAATTTTTACGTATTATAATATACAACTAATTCACTATTTTCGTGGTCCGCTCGACCAATTAATATATCACAATCAATTACGGTTTTCAGTTGAGATGAAAAAAAGTTAATGGCACGAGAGGGATTCGAACCCACTACCTTCTGCTCGATACGCCGCTACTCTACCCCTACAGCTAGGTTGAGGTCACGATAGCTCAGGTGGTAGAGCAGCGGCTTATCTAGACGAAGGTCGTGGGTTCGAATCCCTCTCGTGCCATTAACTTTTTTTCATCTCAACTAAAAACCGTAATTAATTGTGATAATATACAATATTACATGTGATTGTTTATAATTTTTCTTTTTCTTTTTTAAACGAGGTTATTTCGAACTACGAGAATCATATACCTCGGGGTGCCGGTATATTTAAAAAAAGATTGTAAATATGTCAGTCGCCCTTGCGTTCGAACCCGGGACCTGCAACTTACAATAATACGCCGTATCAACAACCAAACTAAACCGTTACGGCTACCAACGACTCTTCAATTATTGTTTAATAAATGAAACCGTTTTTTATACAACAAAAAGTGATTCTTTGGTGTCTATTATTTACCCTTTATTTTAGATGAAAAATATTTACTCATATCTAAATTGTACTTTTAAAACGTATGCTTTTAAAAATGTATTTTAGAAATGTGTCATTGTGTTTCAAAATTTGTTGAAGGCATGAGGTGCGCTCAAAAATTAAACGCCTTTTTCATTTGTTTGCAGACGTTTCGGTCTTTATTCGCGTCATAATGAGGGCATAAAGTGTGGTGCTATTCTTGTAATGTATAATTGATGATGGTTAGGGATGGATGTCAACAAATGTTGAAGCCCTCAAGCAAAATATTCCTTGTAATGTGTAGATGTATAATTTTTGTGTGTCGTGTTAAGAGTGCCAAATTACATAAAAAACAAACCCCTCTTTGAGCTCTGAAGATGAACTCAATAAAGATCGAAACGTTGGCACTATAAAGAAAATGTTTTTCTAAAACCTAAGTCACACCAGAGTGCATCTCACGATCTCCAAATAATCATTACCGAACGGTCACTAAACACCACACATCTTTACACGAGAAGAACAAAGACCATGGGATTCTTGAACGGAGGGAGAGCCTTCTCAAGACGGCACACAAGAACGATACATCTACACACATAACAAACTCTTTGAGCTCTGAAGATGATTTCACTAAATATCGAAACGTTAGTACCATAAAGAAAATGTTTTTCTAAAACCTACGTCACTCCAGACCGCATTTCACGATCTACAACAATTTAGTTTAAATTATTCTCTACGAAAGAAACAGGAGACAATTGCTATTATTTTTATTGTCATTATCTGATGCATATAAATTTCCTCCATTTTCAGATGAATCGGATAGCACAGGCGTTAAGTGGATCCTTGGAAGTATCGAGACGGGGCTTCACGCCTGCATAATGATGAAGCAAGTCAGCCTGAAAATGAATAACAATAGGCATAAAAAAGTTAATACCGAAATTCTGTTGCGTAAGTCGGCTGAGAGCATTCCGGGATAATTTTCCACTAATCCTTGGCCTTAGTGTTTAATCAATTACATCTGATAGAAACAAGATTAAATATTTTATTGTAATAATAAGGATAAAATTAGAAACGACTTTACAAAACTAAGGCAAGTAAACATATGCTGATTTTTTAAAAACTGTTCTTTGCATAACGTCCATGCATAAATTGACATGTCAACATTTTTCTTGGTGACAACTGAAACAAATCAATAGTTATTTTGACAATTGGAATATTATTTCCGTTAGAGTTTTGCCAGTCATAATTTTAAGAATAACTGGTTTGAAAGTAATATGGTCAGTTTACACAGACACTAACATTCCCAAATTCATCTATCTGAATTTCTGCCTGTCCACCTTTTCAACAGAATAATCAGTCTATATATTCAATCAATTCTCGTCCTTCCTCGCTCTGGTACTACGCGAAAATTGTATTTTTCGGGTAGCAATGGTATAGATATTATGTGTGTGTGTGTGTGTGTGTGTATGTGTGTGTGTTTGCGTCTCTCTGTGTGTGTATCTTTATTTTGTGACCTAGCAAGGTAGCAAACTAGGTTAATAATTCTTTAGCAACAATTCAACATACTGCTTGTTTATTGTCCATCAAAAAACTCCTGAATACAAATTTTTAGAGGAAAAATTCTCAATTTATTCACCTTTCAAATTCCCGCTTTATTCCTTACTAGTAAAACTGGACATAACTTTGAAACGACCTAACTATTCTTCCTGAAAATTTGGATTGGTTTCAACTTCCATGAACTCCACTTATTGGCAAAAACACATTCTCGATAAATAAAATAGAACTGGGTATAGAATAAAACGTTCCAGGTGTTTTTTGTTGAGCTCATCCTTATTAAGCTCAATTAAAATGGCGAATATTGTAAATATGTACGCTGAAAGAAGAAATACTCCGTTTTTTAACTGTTATAATAAGTTCATCAGATTTCGTGCTCCGATTGACCAAATAGCTTCAATTAGTTTTTATTTAAGGTATTGGTTGAGATAAAAAGTCAAGTATTCCAGTGGATCGAAGTCATGATAGCTCATGTGGTAGAGCAGCGGCGTGTTTAGCCCGAAGGCCGCGAGTTCGAATCCCGCTCGTGACACTTGACGTTTTTATCTCAACCAATACCTTACGTAAAGGTAAATTAATTGTAAGATGTTATAATAAGGATGAATTTGGATAAAATCCAGAGTTGTGAAGTTTTAACTTAACTCTAGACATCAGAAAAAAATTTTCCAACAACCTATAACTCTTATTGCTATAAAATTTATTTTTACGCATTAAAAGGGTGCTTAGAACGATTTATAATTGTATTATTACACATTTTTGTTTGTAGTATGGTTTCTAAGGTTCTACATATAAATATAAACGATGTAAATAATTTAAATATGTAAATAATAAATAAAATAGATAAATAAATTTTTTAACGAGGATTCCCAACAGCAGACGTCATATAAACACTCTGGGTGCCGGCTTTATTGAAAAAAAGTCCATTTGTAATTATGTCGGGAACCCTGGATGTTTATCTTACAGTGATGACCTCTGTATCAAAGACTAAACCTTCCGGCCACAGACGCCCCTCATTTAAACTTTAAAATACAAGAAGAACCAAGGCGGAAAATCACATTTTAAAGTTTTTAAATGATTAAATTTAAATAATTATGTCTTTGACCGATTGGCTAGAACGATCACAAGAACGTATGCATGTTTCCATCGAAGAAAACAATTTAATTGGTTGAACCGTAGCCTCCACTTGTAAGTAAATTTAACAGTTTAGGTTATAATTTCATCGTTCAGTATTAATCCTATTTTTTTAAATAGAAAAATCATGCTCAGATCTTGTCCGATTCGGTGTGCTGTTATTAAACCACACGCCTTTCAATAGTCTAATTACATTGTATGGCTTAATTTGTACAGCGAAAATTTTTCGAAACAAATTTCAGTTTTGCTCAAAGAACGACAAATTTGATGATTTAAGTAAAATATTTTGAAGCAAACACCATTCCAAAAAGAAATCAGTAATATATTTGATAATCGGATTTGTTAGAATAATTAAGAAGATAGTCGTATATAAGAATGTAAATAACAATTTTGGATGTGTTTATTAACTAAACATAAATTTATATTTTTATGTTTCGAAAATTTGTTTTCTTTTTAACCGACTTTGTCTTTGTTTATCGTAATTCTAGCCATTCTGTATATCATGGTCTCATCAATTGGATAAAAGGACACTTATAATAAAAATATACACGAAAACAAAACAAAGACTCGTTATAATTCACTCTACCGCAGTGTATTTTATACCCCTCGGAGTAATTGAGGATAAGCCCCTCTGTTCACGCTAATAAATTACATTCACACATTCATTAACATAACCCAAACGATTCTTTATTCCCTGGGGTTATTGGTGAAAGCCCTTTCATTTGCGCTAATAAATTGCATGCACACTATCACACAGTATTCGATTTTCCTCAGGGTAATTATTCCATTCTCGTTAATAAAAACATTCGTTCCACACATACATGAAGGTATGTATAATAATCTATATACAAATCTTTGTCCGAGATATTGGATCTGCGGTCTGTTCCTACTGTCCATATCGTATTTTTTCTTTACAGACTTACAATTACAATATTTTTTGCAGTCTGTTAATATGTACTCTACTGTGAAAAGAGCTCAATTCAACGGGCACCTGCGTTGTAACTAAACTGTAAAATTTCCAGGTGTGTTCTTGTTATGACCAATACACAAATGTTGTTGATGTTTTCAACAATTTAATTGAGTAGAATAAAGTGTGAATTGATTTTTTAATTCGTTGTTAAACAAATGAACTTTTTATGTTTTTTGGCATATTCAAAAGCAAATTTTTACGTAATCAATGTTCGCACTTAACGTATTATTATTATTATTATTATTATTTTTTTTTTTTTTATAACAAACGAGGACTGGTGTGATTTAGGAAGTTGAATGAAAATATTACAAAATACGTTCATAATACCCATACGCGCACTTATGTTGTTAAAGTTATTATTACACAACAGCCACGTCATGTATTAACGGAGAGTGTGGACAAGCGTCAAATTCCGTAAGTTTAAAACGGCCGTCATGGATATCCAAGGGATTAGGCAGAGCTATTTCCGCTTGATGCCTCAGCCGGGTTCTGTAAAAAGCCTGGTGATTGTAAAACCTTTTTTAAAAAAATATTATTTCCGAGCGGTAAAAAATTCAAAAATAGTGAACAGCGGATGAATGGTATTTGATGATATTGATGATTGTTCTACTTGATCGTTTTTTCCGCTCGGCTTTTAACATACCTTGAAATTGAAGAATTTCCCTAAGGCCGCCGCTTTTCACGGATATTCGATGTTTAAGGTAAGAAAAGGTCGATCTTGAATCGTATATAAAAAGAGGAGGTATGATGAAATCACTAGTTTGTCATGAAGATCCTTAATCACCTTATAGTAAGTGAATGATTTTTTTAAATTTTAAGCGATAAATTTCATTTTAAATAATTTTGTATGTATAAATTCAAACCACACCAGTGCCAAATGCATTCTCAGATATTCACGAAATTGTACATACTTGACACGTCTGCAAATCCTGACATTGCTCTAAGATATGTTTTGAATTTTTAAAAAGAATAAGCGAAAAATATTAGAAAGTGGACTAATCCGGATTTTCGAATTTTGAACTTTGTATAACAAGAATTTTTCCAAGTTTCATTTATCCAATAATCCGGAAACACCATGATAGTATAGATTTTGAGTTATTACGCACTGATCAGTCAGTAGTTTGATCGTTTCCGATCATTTGGGTTTGTTCAGTTTCGCCATTTTTAACTTTCAGATTCATTTTAAGATTTTCGTAATCTTTAGCACTTGGTCAATGCCCAGATATTTAAGAAGGAATAAAAGGAGCCCAAACACTTCTGGCAGAACATACGTGAGAGAATAGACAAAAAATGTAATTCTTTTTCAAATATTATTTCAGGCTCTTGTTTTCTGGCCGAGCTTTTGCCTGGCTTATCCTCCGATGCGGCCAGTCCAAAAGAGCTTGACCTATTTCGGCAGCTATGGAGAAATCGGAAGGGCCGGACCCGAGGGTGGTTTCCAGGCGTACACCCAGTACGGCCTAGGCGGCAATGGCGGTCTCTCTTTTGACATACCCGTCTACAGCTACGTCGACGGACTCGGATCCCTCGGTAACGGTGACGGCCAAAAAGGTAAAAAGAAACAACATACAAAGGGAAACTATTTTACATTGGTGATTCGAGTGAACGGCGAGTTTCTTCTCAAAAGCGTTGAGAACGTGGACCTTCTCGGTTTAATATCGAAGAAGATAATGAAACACTCAACGAAAGTTTTTTTTCTCTATTATTTCTCACAAAAGGAACTCACCGTTGCAACACAAAATATTGTATACAGAAGTTACAATAAATTTATACAATCTCAAATATTTATAAACGATTTAATCCATATTTCTTTCGTTTTTCTAGCTTTTTATTAAATAAAACAATTTTTGTGAAATTGGAAAACATCTACCAAAACTTTGCCACAGCGTAGCGATTTGTTTTTTTTTTTAATTTAAATTTTATTGCTTTGTGCAGGGACAACCGCTTCCATTTGATCTTATAGATCTAAGTCGATGACTACTGATATAGATTCAACATAACGACGAGTTTAAAAACGGCTTAAATTTTGATGACAAAAGCATAAGTAAAGACTTTTTCTTAGTGGTGGCAAGTTCGGTTTTTCCAAATTTTTTAAATCATATCATCTCGAAGGAGAAAGTTAAAAAACCCAACTTTTCGGAATTCCACTCCATCCCATTCTATCTAAATTGGTATATTTGGCATCACATAAGTAAATATACTAGAAATCTTTATCTCAATATAATTTATATACTCAATAAATCAACTTTTAACATATAATTTTGAATTAAAATCCCAGTTCATTCGGCAAGATTTCGACAAGTTTTTCTGTAAATCTAGATAGAAAACCGTAAGTGTTAGTTAACTATTGAAGTTGACGAAAACCTGAATTAGTAATAAGAAAAATATTCATATTAAAAACTAAAGCTTTATAAGATTTTTGCTTTTTAAAATTGATTTTGTCACCAAATTATTTAGAAATTGTGATGCACGGTCTGGTGTGATGTAGGTTTCAGAAAAAAATTTTCTTTGTCGTTCCAACGTTTCGATCTTTATTGCACCCTGAAGATGATCTCAATTAAGATCGAAACGTTGGCACGATAAAGAAAATGTTTTTCTGAAACCCACATCACACCAGATTTCTAAATAATTATCGATTAACGGTCACTAATCACCACACATATTTTTCACCATAAATTAATAAATTTTGCAGATTGAGAATTATTAATTCTACCCTCGCTGTAGGTTTTTTAAGACTTATTTATATAGTGCATATAATCTATTTTTCCTTAGTAAATATCGGCGATGCAACCAATTTCCTAATTTACTTTACAATTTACTATAATTTATGGCATTTAAAAATGATTTAAATATTTTTAGGTGATGATTACCCTGGTTACGGCTACGGTCTGGGATACTTCGGCGGCCTTCCTACCTACCTCCAAAAATACTACGGCTCACAGAAAAAGCACTATTGATAGTTCATTGTTATAATATAGTTTAATATTTCTTTTAATTCATTAAATTGCGTTCTTTTACAAAGTGTTTTTTTATTCTAGTTCCAAATATTAAGTTTTTGGGTTTTACTTCAACAAAAGGAAAAAAATTGTACGTTTTACAATTTTTAAATAAGAAATTATTTTACAATGGATTATCTAAGATATCATGATAAATTAAAAGAAGAATATTCCACTGTTAGCCTATTGAATTCAAAAACTATGAATGAGGATTAAAAATACTAGTTTTTCGGATACCCTTCGCAATTTTTTAAATTCAAACAGTTTACCCTGGTCCGTTGTTATGGGGTCTCCGTCAGTATAACGAGGAGGTGGATAAGTAAATAAAAAGTAATCATTTTAGGTCTCTGGGCACATGCATTTTTACTCCAAAATTTTGTTAAAGCCACTTTCATATTAAAGTACAAATTGATTGGCATGTTGTCTTTTTAACGTATCAGTTTATTTGTGAAAGGAAATAGTTACGAAAATACTTATTTTTTCATGAAAAATAACTGCCTGTAAAACTTGTAAGTACAGATTTTTACAAATAAAAGTGTTCTTAAGTAATATTTTATTGTGTATTTGTCCAAGGTTTGATTACTCACATTAATTCCGAAAATATAAATGTACAGTTTTATGTTAAAAGGCAATCAGAAATGAAGCCTATAAGAAAAATAACACTTTCGTTGCGCTTTCTAACGATGAAACTATGTATTACTCATTTAAATAAATTAACTAATACGAAAATATATTCAAAATTTTGAAAAGTATTTTAATTTTTAATGATAATTTTGATATCGTAAGTTTAGAAAAACATCTTCTTTATGGTGCCAACGTTTCGATTTTTATTGAGATCATCTTCAGGGCATGCGATTTATAAACATTGTTTAAACTTTGCAAATACATGTAGGATATAGATCCTCAGGCTCAAAGTGTTTTTTTTGTGTGTGTAGATGTGTCATTATTGTGCGTCGTGTTGAGGGCGCCTTAATTTTTAATTTTCGGTTCTAAAGTTACGACGGGGTAAATTCATTCACAATTAACAAAACATGTAAATCTAATAAAAATATTTTAAAACAAAATCACTCTAATTGAAACGTACTCTCATGTTGTCGTTTGAACAGGGTAAAAGTTGAATTTGGTGAATATGACATGGAAATTTATTTTCTTTGTTGTTCTTCCTGATGGTTTCACCTGCTTTCCTGACAGCATTATGTGAGAGATCGGATTCTGAAGAACAAAAGCGTGAGAAAAAGAGAGTGAGCAAGAGAGATTGAGAAAGAGAGATTTAAAAGTGCTACAAAGGGAATACATTTATGTCGTATTAGTTCACTAATTACCCCCCTCATTGTTTAATCCGCACCAATGTATATATCAAACCATACAGTGAATCACCTTAAAAGTACTTTGAAAATGTCGAGTACTTGGGTAGTACAAGAGTACCGGAGGCCGAGTATCCCATGGACCCTAAATCATATAAAAGTAGGTACAGTCAGTTGTGTATAACGAAGGGGAATAACTAGTAATCAATCTATCTATTTACGTGAAAACGTAAATAAGAGGGAAGTTTTTAAGAATGAGTACTCACTCATTAAGATTGAGCGTATTTGATATAAAACGTTAGGGGGTTGAAATAACCTTGCGGTCGATAGCCCCTTGAGCCTAACATCGACGGTAGTGTGAATAAGACCAAGGTCTGACCCCGGACTACCAAAACACCGAGGTGACTGAATCTCGAGGCATGGGAGAGACGTGTCACACATCTCTCACACTCACGCTCGGGCCTGTACATAAATGTACACAAAGATATATATATGTGTATATATATATATATATATATATATATATATATATATACATATATAAACTACCGGTATTTCCGATTATTAATAAATAATTATTTAGTTATTAGACCTATAGTCTCTTCGCTTTGCCCACAGTCGTACTTACAAAATTTTTTGAAATATTTTTGCTATAAATGTAAAATACAGTTGTATAAGATAATGGATGACATGTCATTGCATTTGTACAAAATTTAAGTGAGTCCAATGTTGCTGGTCATTATCATGTCTAATGACCTCATATTGAAATATTCTTATATTTTAGATAGAATGAACATTCAATTACAATTTTTAAAAAATCAGATCGCATAACACGCACACGACTACTTTAAATTTTATTATGTGTTAGAATTTGTAGAACATTATTCATGTTTCGTTAAAAAGAGTATTTATTATTTGATTTGACAATACATTTGTTCAGACCTGTTTGACAAAATTGTTCTTTTTTTAAACTATTTTGGATCAAATAATGTTCATATCAATTCAATATAAGTTAACTTTTCTCGATAGAATATGCTCTTTATATTTAATGCACATGGCAGCTCTAAAGTTTATTACGTATCACAGTTCGTAGAAAATTATTCTTATAATGAATTAAATTTTCAATTTTTCAAGCACTTTTTTATTTATAAATGTTATTTAGGGGGAAGAAAACTAAAACTTATTTAAAGTATAAATATACGTATATTTATATCATAAAAAGAAAATAAATAATACACAGACTTTCAAGCGGGGTTGAGCTTTGGCAATTAGCGAATGACAGACTGGGTCTTAACCATAGTATCCACCAAGAAGTCCTCCGTATCCGTAGTGTCCGACGGCATAGCCGGGGTAGGCATAACCTACAGATCAATCATAACAGGATAAGTCAACTATATTTAAAATTTCGCATATTATATTTACCACGATTACCGTATCCGGCATGACCACCATATCCAACATATCCACCTAATCCGGCATATCCACCGAATCCGCCTAATCCGCCAGCGTGTCCAAGTGCATAGCCGTAGTTATAAACAGGTACTCCGTACTTAGCGAGACCGCCATAACCTCCGTAACCGCCTCCGTAGCCGCCGCCGTATCCGGCGTAACCGAGTCCTCCGTATGAGTTCAGGTAAGGATAAGCGTATCCGTAACCGAGGCCGTATCCTAATCCGAGGGTAGATTCCGACTTAAGGTCCGAAGATTTTTCTCCAGACTGGACTCCTTTCTTGGCCTGTTCTACTGCGAGAGTTAAGCCAATGAAGCAGCAAAATACCTAAAACGAGAGGAACACTTAAAAACCACTGCTGAAACTCTCTGTTGAAAACCTCTCAGGAGTACTCACGACAAACTTGGTACAGGCCATTTCTTCTTAGTTCTAGAAGTGTCGAGTGACTGATGCTAAGGGGTGAGCGTCGCCACCGTTTTATACGAAAAGAGGGAGGGCTACAACCTAGAGGTCGGTACAATGGAAATTACTAACTGTGACCAGACCCAAGGTTGGCTTGAGTAACGATAGTAGTTTGACAGTGTACGCTGTCCCTTCCTTTCTTTCGACACCTCTTACACGTGCCACTTTCAGCTTGAAAACCGACCTCATCACCAGATACGCCTTAAAGACCGTAGCCGAATGGATTCCGAAAACTGTCTCAAAACGTCTCCAAAGCAAACCTGGGGAATTTTTTGAAATGAATTACACAACCGACGAAGATCTTTCTATCGAGGAAGTCATTTTAGCAAATGATCCCACTTACATAGTTTTTTATGCATATCTATCTTGAGAAGTGGCGGTGTGAAATTGGGGCCAGTGTACTCCTCAGAAGCTTTCAACGACTCATGCATTACGTTCATATTCCAAAGTTGATGTTACTACAACTGACTAATACGTCAGTGACTATAAAAATAACAGACCAAGCCTTGACTGATAGTTACAGTTATTGTAGAAGAATCTTTTGATGATTTTTGTAAAGCTGTCCGGAGATAAAGCCTTTTCTTAAAGAAATGTATTAAAATACATAATTCCCTTTTTTATCAAATTAGATTTGAAAGCATTCGTTTGTCGTACATTATATGTAATTTAAAAAACTATTCCTACACCGATTTGACAAACCGATTTTATTTTAAACTATTTTGTGTTAAATAATGTTCAATCTATTCAATATTAATCAAATTTTGTGTGTAATTGTCTGTGTCGAATTTATTATTCTAATGTTGTGCTTCTTAAAATTTCTGGAAAGATTAGACAATTATGTTTTCAATGATTTAATGTGCGTTAAACTATCTAGCTTATATATACTTTGCTTTCATATATCCTCCATTTTTTATTGAACGTTTTTGACATTGGCTTCGTTTTGATCTTGGTGGGAAAAGAAATATTCAATATAATCACTTTTAACAAATAGTTTGTTTGTTGTTTACGAAAAATATCCCGTTTTTAAAAGAAATTTCCTAAATCGTATTTCTTGACGAAACAATGGCCGTTTCACATTTTTATTTAGTAATAAGGAAGTGTTTGTTATGCAGTTTGTTTTTATTTTTTTCAACATTCCAGAAAGCGTGGTCAGTTCAATTGTCACTGTATTAATGCCACTTTTTGGTACGAAAGTACCTGGGCATAAATACAATTAAGTATGGTTAAAAAACGGATCAATGTAAATAAAATTAAATAAAAAAGTAGGTGATTTGATTGGTTTTAGCTATGTTTTAGGTAAAAAAGAAAATTACATTTCAATAATTACCCTTAGATCAATTTTATGTCAAAAATTATGATTTAGATCAAAACATAACAATCAATTCATTCGAAGAGCTTTTGAGAAATATATCACCTTTATGAAACTTTAATAATACTTTAAAACTATTACTAATAATTTACGAGGTTAATAAACATTAATATTTTTTACAATCCAAGCATAATTAATTAAAAAGTGAATTTACAGCTAGCAAGATTGAACTCCTGTAAATTCTATTTTCGAAAAATTACCTTAACGTTTGATGGAGAAAAGAAAATTAATTAACAAATAAATTGAAATTAATTAAATTGAAAAACCTTTCTACAAACTTTACCCAACTTTTTAGTGGAACGGGGCTCACAGAAGTAATCAACAAAATACTTTTAATTTCAAAGTATGCTACCATAAAATTGATGATACCTGTCTTTTTTTATGTAGTACCATGATTAAATTGTATAAGGAATATATTGCTACATAATAAAATATTACAGTTCACAAAGATGCATAAAAAAAGAAATATATTATATATAAGATTAATTTTCAAAAATCAACAAATATAAACAACTTGGGACGTCATTGGCCGCAATGTTCTTGCCGGGCGCTCACCTCTGTAAGGTCCTTTCTGGATTCGAATCCAGTGGCCCTGCGACATATGATTAGATAGGTTTTTTTCTAAAGCTGGAGGTTGTTGTTTTTTTTGAAACGGTCGGTAGAACCCTAATGTTTGAGGGAAAAATGAAAATTCATACTTTTCACCAAACGTGCTTACCAAACTTCTTAGCCGATCGGGGCTAAGTCGAAACACATTTTCATGCTTAGATTTTAGATAGTTAAACTTATTGAGCACATTGTTCTTCCGCCAATGAAAATCGAGACTCTTCCGCACAAACGTTTCTTTGGCATGTTTGTAAGTAGAAGTAATTGTCAAGAGAGAGTCCAAAAAGAAAATATATGATAATACAAGGACCACAATAATAATCGTACTAAACAATAATGATTTTAACAAACTATTTTATTTCTAACTGAAAACGTGGCCAAAGAGGACACATTTGGCAACGAGTCGAAAATATTTTTACAACCTTCCCAAGAAGGAATTTAAAATAAAAACGAAATCTGGGAAGTAAGGTTTTAAACAAACATATACAAAATAAAATAATTAAAGTTCAGCCCGATAATAATCCATGAAGGACTCATCTTTTGAACAGCATGCTGAATCACGGCATGGCGCAACTTTGGGGCCGAATTCGTCACTCTCTAGAGCAAAACTTTGGCTAGGTTTTTCGGAATTGATAATTCTCAAGTGAAAACAAAAATAGGGTAACTTGAAACATTTAACAAAGAAATTAATACATGTAACTATAGAAGGTAATAAGGGATAGGTTGTTCCTGAGAGCGTAAGAAGATAAGAATCTTGCAAGTTCTTTGTCATAAAAAAAGGATCATCCCCTCAGGAGATTAAACGTAAAAACTATTTATAAAACTAAACTACTGGCTATTTTAATACTGTCAAAAACTTTATTATTTCTATACGTATAGCATAAAAACATATGCTTAGTCTTTGTAACTGTTTTTCAACTTTCCAGTCAGTTTGAAATTATCGCAAAAATGGGAAAATAAAATTTGAACCGTTCAAAATTCAGGTGAGGGGGTTCTGTCTGAGGGATCGAAATCAATATAGCTTCAATGGTTGGAGCAGCGGCGTATTGAGCCGAAGGTCTGGGTTCGAATCCCGTTCGTGACACTAATTTTTCATCTCATAAAAACCCTATGTACAAAGAATAATTATTTTACAATCACTATTTCTTTTCAAACAATGTTATTTATTATAACAGGGTAATTTAAGTGTTTTCATATAATATATATAACTCTGTAGTAAAAATGCTGTTAGTCAGTTGATTAGTAAAGCAAAAAGTTTTTTATTAACCAGATTATACAATTAATTTTATACAATTACGATTTGTACAATTAACGAATCCAACAGAGAACGGTAGAATTGAAAAACAGTCAAAATTTTCGAGGTTTTTCTTTTACCAAGGTTCGCATATGAGGTCATATCACACTCTCGAGGTGGCGATGTTTTTTAACAAAAAGGCCATTTGTGACTATGTCGCTGGATCCGATTACAGTGCTAAGCGCCTTGCCAACGACTGAACCGTTGCAGCAGCCGGCGCCCCACAAAATTTTAGAGTGAACTCATTGTTTCTGTCATTAACCCAAGAACCATCTCATGTTCCTAACTTTCAAAACAAATTAATTCATCAACTTAGTGGACAATTTGTGTCTTACAATTTACATATTATGTTTTATATATTGGGTGGTTGTTTGGCCAACCTCCAGCGGGCACTCGATCCAAACAATGACGTAAAGTCGTTGCAGACTTTGTTAACTATGTATACAATAAGTGTAATTGTTAATAAACTTTTTTTTTCTCTATCTATCTAATATAGTATGTAATATTATTATATATTATTGTTTTTTAAATTCTGAACTCTTTACGAGGAAGAGTCCTCAATCAAAGCAATACTGTACCAATCATATATTTAAAAACAGACTTTTTGTAAGACAATTTCTGGAATTGATTTATTTTTTTGCATTTTGAAAATTTAGCATTTCATGTATAATAAATATATCCATAACTTTTTAAGGATAAATTTTTTTTAGTAGAAGTTGCGACCCGTTAAGAAGGGATATTCGATTGTTCGGTTAAATTATCCTTATAATGAACCTACCTGAGAAAGCCATCGTCCAAAACAAATCGTGTGAAGGTGACAAATGTCAATTGTAATGATTTGCTGGGAGAAAGCGTGGCATACCGTAACAACGGCCAGGATGAAAGTTATCACATTAATTTATCACCAGTTAGCCTCTGTCGCAAAGGTCGTTCAAGGACAGTTTTCGTCTACTTCGTTCGCCCCTGAGTCAAGGGCGAAGAATGACCGCCAACAATCCAATATACAGATTTACAAGGGAAAAAATAAAGAAGCAGAAATCGGTTGGTTGTGAAGTCGCATTGCGACGCCAGGGCCTAGATGATCTTTTGATATAAATTGATTATCTCTGGTCTATCCATCTACACAAGACTATATATTTCGTCATAGTGAAGACAGATGACTGTTTGATAACCAAGTCTCTATGGTTTATATTGTTAGAACATTGTTCGTTTAGCTTAGGCTCAGAACCGACCGCGGTAGATAAATTTTAAGAATTTACAAAATATATACAGTAAGTAAGTTGTAATAATTGATTTCAAAATTGGAAAATTATATTTTTCGCACGTTCAGTCCGCAATCGCGCACACGCACAAGCAATCAAACGAACAAAAGGTTGAATGTATGATGTAGCATATTCTGAGAAATAACGCAAGGATACATCCCGCTCCTTTGGAACTATATATTCTCACGGAAGTATAAAAATTATAACAATAATTTCATTATAATCATACGAATCATAATCGTCAAATAAACTTCACCTACCAGCAACACTTTTCCTTATTTTCGGCGGATTTAAGATTGTTTTGTTGGTCATAAAATCCAAAGAGAAAAACGCATTAAATTTAAAGATTTAGTGAAGTAAACGTGTAAAAAGCCAGGCTAATTTTATATATTTATGATTGAAAACTAACATAGTTTAATATATTTTTTGGAGTAAATTGAGGTGATATATGTTTGTTTTTTAGCCGTCACTTTCTAGCCCTCTTTCGCTCTCACACTCATTCTCTCTCTCCCTCTCATTCTCTATCTATATCTCTTTTCCTCTCTCCCTCCCTCTCACTCCCTTCTTTCTATCTGCATACGATTATATACTCACTACACAAATAGAATCAACGTATCAAAAAATCTTCTTCAAAAGTCTTCGAAATTAAATTTTCGACAATAAAAAATGCTCATAATTGTCCATTTTATGCACTTCCTATAATGTGAGGAGTCCAATGTCATGCAGACTACCGTCTAAGAAAACGTGCAACTACGCCTACATCACTAGCGCTAGGCAATCTGCAACGCCCAACGATGTGAACGGCTTTTACGGGACTGAATTGGCGATTTTAATACTCCCCACCTGTTAAAGAATAATTGTAATGAAATTTTTTCACATTTTCTCTGTCCTTTACAAACCAAAAAAAATAAAATAAAATAAATAGTTGTCATCAATTTAATGTTATTTAAGAGTGTTTTTTACCTAATATTTTGTTTTTTTGCATTGAATTCTGTGTTATAACTTTTATTATGATTTGTTTTTTCGTTTTCCACAGTATTCTATACACTTACATTAAAAGATAATTTAATTCTTCGTAGACTAATTGCATAATAGTATGAATTTTTTTAAAGCATAAAGTTTATTTATTTTTTTTTTGTAAATACCACATTGTTCGTAAGAATCGATAAGGAGACCAAGTTATTGGCGAAAAAATCGTTTATTATATTAGTGTTTTCAAATATTTGTTTCACTCTCTTACACACACACTCTCTCTCTCTCCCTCTCTCTCTCTCTCTCTCTCTCTTTCTCTCTCTCTCTCTCTCTCTCTCTCTCTCTCTCTCACGCACACACACATACACGCGCGCGCGTGTAACTAAAAACATACTCTGTATGTTCTATACGGAGTGTGTTTTTTAGTTGAATAATATTTTAACACTTTTCGAACTTCATAAACATGAGGGACATTAACAGAATGACTTCTGCCTACTTCGTTCATTGTGATAAAATTATTATAGATTATTAGTTCTATAGAATGAATATAATTTTGTTGAATGATATGTAATTATTTTGGGGAATAAGAAAGAATAGATTCCCCCACACACCCTTACATGGAGACATAGTTACTTTTTTAAGCTAGACCTAATATATCCGTCTGGACGAACCCTGACCAATCAGTAATTTTCGCCCTAGACATTTCACCGATTCTCCGAATTACCCAATTTTACAGCATTTCGTCAATCGGCCCGCGAACAAAATCGCAGTCGCGGGGTGAAATTCCACAGATGGCGTCAAACCGTATCACTTCAAAACGAAAAAAAAATATTGCCCTGATTACCACCGTTTTCGGAACAAAAAAAAAACTTACGCACGTAGCTTTGAACTAACATTCTTGATTGCTCCAATTGATCCGGGGATTGTACACTTGTAACAATTGCACACACGGGTTGCAAAAATACTATATATTTCACAATTACTATTTCTTAGGTGTACATAATAACGGAATGAAACGAATGTGTGTACATGTGTTTGTTGAGAGAAAACAAGAGATGAGAGCAGGAATAAGAGAAAGAGAGAGACAGACAGAGAGATAGTGTGAAAATGATATACATAATAAAAATATACAAAAATCAAGTTATAGGAAGAGGACATTGAGAGGAACAGTAAAAGTAAAAATAATCAAACATGAGTTTAACAGGAATAAAAAAAATATAGACACTGATGGGTGACAAAGAGTGATGCCGCCTTACCGACAAAGGGGAAATGCTAAAATTTTATTCCAAATAGTTTAATTACATAGGATACAATGTAAAGAAATCGTTTTGCCCAAAAGACTAGCTGATAATTATTACCTTTCTTATCATGTTTTATCCAATTTGTCGTTATATTAACTTCACTAATTTCGTGGTCCGCTTGACCAATTAGTACATTATATAAGGTTTTTAGTTGAGATAAAAAAATGAGGGAAAACTCAAAAGGTGGGGTTGAGAAAGGAAGTTGATGTCCGAGTGGATCAAAGTTATTATAGATCAAGTGGTAGAGCAGATCATGGGTTCGAATCCTTTTCGTGCCATTGACATTTTTACCTCAATTAAAAACCTTGATTAATTTTAATCATATTTAACGTAGACAGGTATTTAAAGTGATAAAATGAGCATACAAAATGTTAAATAGTAAAACGTTTATTTATATGACAATTGAGAAAGGGAGAAGGGCTGTATTTTCAGGTGAGATCTAAGCGACTTGGCGACTGGCTACCACCATCCGTAGGAGTACGGCCAGAATCCATAACCACCATAACCACCATAGTATCCTCCATAATATGGCCAATAACCTTAAAAAGAAATGTATGGTGATTAGTGACCGTTAATCGATAATTATTCAGAAACTGCCAATAAAAAGACACTTCATCTGCAGAGCGCACAACTATTTCTTATATAACCATATAATGATATAAAATAGTTAAATTTTTGTATCCATCTCTAAAACGTTCTGCGGTCTGGTGTGACGTAGGTTTTAGAAAAAATTTTCTTTATCGTGCCAACCTTTCGATCTTTATTGAGATCATCTTCAGGGCCTGGGATTTATAAAAATTGTTTAAATTTAACGAATTCATAAAGGTTAAATTTAAACACATAAAGAAAATGTTTTTCTGAAATCTACGTTACACCAGATCGCATCTCACGATTTCTGAATACAATAAAATAAAATTAATATATACAATAATATAAATTAAAAACCTTAGTATGTAAACAATAAATACTCACTGTAGCTGTAAGGGTAGCCACCATAGCCGTAAGGGTAGCCGCCCCATCCGCCCCAACCGCCCCCTCCGCCCCAACCGCCCCAACCCCAACCACCCCATCCTCCGTACCCGAAGCCGTACGACTCGGAGCCTTCAAGATCTTTCTCAGGAGCTGAACGGGGTACGAGATGTTTCGGCGGTGGACCTGAGATGTGCTGTGGTGGCGCGATCCTTGCTAACGTTGGTGGCCTCATGACTTTCTCAGACGGGAAAGCTGCAGCGACCAACAGCAGGGCCGCCGTTAACAATAGTACCTAAGGTGTAATTAAACATATATTTTAAACTTTAATTTAATACTCAAAAATTGTTTTTATTTTAAGGGTATGTAATATGCATTAATTATGCAATTTAAAGCACATCATAGATGGAAAATCATGACATTAAAGTTACAAGATATGAAAGGTAACATAGACAAAAACATAATACAAATAGGGAATGTTAAAAAAATCAACGAATCAGTGTAAGAAAGACAAAGGTAGAATGGTTGCACGAAATAAACAGAGAGAAAGAGACAATGAGAAAGAGGAGGAAACATGGAAAATTTATTGATAACGCCTTTCATATTTGTACTTCACTCGCAAGTTATCGCAGAAATCAGATAAAGAGGAAAGTTGGAAAGTTGGCTTTTAATTGTTAGATTTTTGAAATTTTAGTTGCAACCCGACTTTATGCCACATCATGGAGGTGTGTCCTTCAAAGTTTGTCAAATGCGCTCAGGTGTTCTGTTACAGCGTTTTTTTTTGGGGGGGGGATCAAATCGGTCAATTGCTTTAATTGGTACCCAATAACATATGGTACACCATAATATTGGTTCTGTCTTTGAGGATGTCTCCCTGTATGGACGTTTCTTACATAAAAACATCTACAATGGGTAAGAAGATGATTTGTGTATAAATAGATATAAAGGTAGAGAGAGAAGAGTAAGGGAAGCGTGAGAGGAGCAACGGAAGAATGAGCGGGAGAGAGGATGTCAGAAGGAGAGAGAAGAGTGGAAGGGAGAGAGATAGTGAGCGGGCAGAAGGGAAACATAAAAGAATAGGAAAGAATTAAGCAAATTATTAAGAAAGCAAAAGGAAAATTATAGATCAAAGCAAAAAAGAAAGAATGAGATCTAAATTTAGGCCTGTCAATTTGATGATTATAAAGGAAAAATAGCAATAGAGAAAAACGGATAAGGACAGAAAGTAAATTAGTATAATGTCTAAAAGAAAAAGAAAAAAAGTAAGCAGCATTAAGAAATGTTAAATAACGATCTTGAAAACGATTGAAACCCATCACATTTAATTTAAATCTTGAACTGTGATTTACAAGATAAGTTTTGAGTTTATCCTTCAGTTTGTTTAAATGAGCAAAAAAAACGGACTTACTAAGTTTATCGACGCCATTTCGAGTAGTGTCTTAATTCCGATGTCTCCTAGAGATAAGCTGTTCTGGGAATGTTTGACGAATCGGTTGACAACTGCAATTTATACCGTCATTTTAATTTCCCAGGGATCGCCCTTTGCTACGTCAATAAGGAACTCTTCAGGGCTCCGGAAGGAAGCTCAAGGACTGTGCTAATTATCGGGCCAAGGGGTTACCCACTCTTCGGATCCTCCCTGACACCCTGTATAATGCTTGGGTAATTCACCAGTCACAATGTCAGCGGTCGTTATCCGTGGAAACAGGACATCAATTGGATCTTTATTACAGTGATTTGTAGCTCATAGCTCAGGGGCAGCCAGATTGGGCGCCGCGACCGCTGTCATTCCAGCTCTACCTGCTTAACGTTGTGCCCAGCTTTCCCACGGCAATTCGTAAGTTCACCTAATGACTTTAAACGTTTGTTTATTTTATTTTGATCAATCAAAATACTTAGCGTTTTCACATGAATTGTAAAGACCAGCGTCTTTTTAAATTAGCAATTGCTCAAACAAAGGAATTATTTTATAAATTTCGTCCATCAGATCTGTCCATAAACCAAAAATCTCATCTCAACTGTACAACAACAGTATAATTCGTTGATGAATTAAATTACGTTACATTTTGACCTTTTTTCTACCTCTCTATTGCTCCAGTTAGCGTTTTTCGCTCTCTCTCTCTCTCTCTCTCTCTCTCTCTCTCTCTCTCT